>FLSR01004884.1:7321331-7336269 GCA_900092035.1 Leuciscus waleckii
CTTTTACACTTTTAAATGTCCTTTTAATGTTCGATGGTTGAAGGGTGAGAAGATTAATGTCATCTCATTGTGACACTTTTTTAACGTATTGCGTTCATAGAGCGAGCCTTTTCACTGATTGTTTACAGCTTAATGGAAGTTACACCCATAATACGCGCAAAGCCTCATGGGGCGCAGGAATAAGGTGGATACATTGTCCTAAATATTGTTTTTCAAAGTTTTAGTTTTGACGGCTTCATCAAAGAATGTTCCCTAAATGTTAGGGATCCTAGGTCAACATCTGATGTCATTTTTGTCTTAATTTTAGTCCCTGCTGCTGAGAAACTCATATTTCCAGTTTGAGAGATGTGTATCCTGACAGTAACGCGCGTGTAAATCAATGGGTTAATTTCATCTGTTATTCCCTACAGTGCTGTGAATCCATATTAGATCACACACATTTTCTCTAAACCTCTAAACAAGGAAAGTTTCCTGACACATGATGTTTCATAAATAAACTGAGGATAGCAGTGGGTAATGTGCGCTGTCATTAGCTCAGTGCTGGGCGTGGGCATCACTGATGGGGTGAGAAGAGTGGGAAGACATGAGAGTGGGAAAGTCTGCTTTATTTATCCGCTTGGAATAAACACGGCTCTGGCAGCGTCTACCATACAGCTGCGGTCAGTGCAGTGTGTTAAACCCACGTGCCGTGACGGGACAAACACCCCTGCTTAAACATATCTCACCAAACTGCTTACATCTGCAAATACACACACTCACACATGTGCTGGCACACACGTGTGTATCTGCCCTGGCATGTGCACGCATCAGCTTCTGTCACCTCTCTCTCCCTCGCACATAAGCAAACACACACACAGGCTGAGTCGCCCCCTCACACATCTGTGTCCTCCACATGCTAACACAAGAATACGAGCGTTCATATTCAGAGATCCTCATGAAGATGAGCGACTCACATTCACAGCTTTCTGCCGTCTCAGGAACCTCCTTTGAAGTTGGGACTTGTTTTTAGAAAGTGCGGCGTAGCGGTGGGCCGTACATTCATGTGGATTAATGACCCGCTCTTTTCAGCTAATGGCCACTAAATCAAAGCCCACAGCTTGCTATTCAACAGCTTTCTGTTTTCATGTGAAGCCTGGATCAGTTTGAAACGCTGAATCATCATCTTTTTTGATCGATTTACTTCACAACTCTGGAATGCTTGATTCTGAATGGTCAGTCACAGCTTTTCTGTGACCAAATTTCTTAATTTATATGCACACAGCCATACATATACAGTATAAGATGGATTATTTACAGTGAGCAGGTTTGCTTTATGTTGGTTGTGCTTGGGTTTATATTATGATAATGACCATTCCTCGTGTGCAGTGACAAACATGCATATTTTATATTTACGTTTAGAGCTGTTTGTCCATAAGAAAATAAATGGAGATGTTGGTTCACCTGATGACAGTGTTATTTTATTGTTTTGTTTTTTTAAATACTGTTATAGTATTTATTAATAATTTGAATTATCTTTTATTTGTATATATTTCACTTTAATTTTAGTTTGTTTTAGTCATTTTTTGTGTGTGCTTTTAATCATTTAATTATTTTTTTTAAACATTTCTATATAATTTTAATTTACATCTATTTCTAGTGATTTTAGTACTTCAACTTATTTTATTTCAATTAGTTGCCAAGTTAACATTTCTTAATTTGGTTTAAATTATTTTAAGTTTTTCATTTAATATTTATTTTGTTATTTTACTTCAAATTTATTTCAATTAATGAAAACATTTTCCCCCAACTTTATTGTTCAAGGGTTAGTAGTTAGGGGATGGATATTGTAACATTTGTTGTTTTTGTTGTTTTCATTCACTTTCACTATATTAAACATATTTCTTTAATATTCTCTGTCTTCCCATAACATTAAGGAAAAACAAGATTCCAGAAGGATTTTTAAGAGAGATTAATAGTAAAGCACTGGGATTTGTGGCGTCTTGGAGCGTTGACTGAATTACAGAACACCGGTTCATTGACTAGTGTTTGGTCTGGGAGAGATCTCACTCACCGGGAAATTCACAACCCGATCCGTATCCTCATTGGGCCCATTAGCACCTTCAGCACCACTAATGGCTGCCAGAGAGCCTTTTAGTCTCCAGGGAGTTACTGACACTCCTCCCTGTCTGCAAATATAAAGTAGGCACACTTCTCAGGGAGTTGAAGATGCTTTTAGCACCCAGGTGTTTGTTAATTACTCGTTCACATGCCTTATCGCTTTAAATGTCTGCACTCTCTCCAACTGTAACTGGAGATGCTAGCCTTCCTCAGATTTAACCAATGCATGCGTTACAAAGCAACCAAAAGACATTGATCTCCCAGAATTTCAGAAATTGTGTAAAGCTTAAAACTTGCTGTTTTAAGAAAACTCGTCATTCTTTTTTTTTTTCTTTTTTTTTTTTGGGATAAGGATCAGACAGTCCATGAATAATCCATGAATGTGCTGTCTGAGATTCACAGTGTGTTCTAACCAGGAGCGTCGTTGTCAACAATTTGCCTGTCCACGCTGAATGCAACTTGATGCATGACATGACAATCAAAGCCTGATGGAACATATTGGATATTTAATATACAGCTGTTTGCATCAGGGATCTATAGATCGATAGCTAGAAAAATAAACTCGAGAGAGGAGCATTAGTTGAAAGAGATTTTTTTTCCTTGAAAGATTTCCATGTGCTTTACCTGATATATATCAAAATTAATCAATATTGAACTGAATCGAGATCAGAATCAAACCCACTCGCAAGCTTTCAACTCAAATTGAATCGTGAAATTTGTGTCAATACCAAGCCCTAGTTTTTATTGCTTGTTTATGGTGTGTGTGTGTGTGTGTGTGTGTGCGTAAATGCATTCCTTTGAAATTAAAATAGTTACCGCAAGCTGTTACTCAGTTGTAATTATTTGCAACTTCTTAGTTGCTTCCTAAAAGCCTTTTGAATAGTGTGACCTAATTTACAATAATTGTCCTTTTCTTTTTTGCAGACGCTCCAGTTTAGTCATTACAACCAAAATATTTTGGGGTGGAAAGTATGTATATTTATTATTTATTCTAAAATCAATAATGGTATATATAGAGCTGCATGATTCTGGTTAAATTGAGAATCAAGATTTTTTTTTATCACAATTCTCCCACGATCACAAACAACTAAACAAAATACCATGTCATTTAGCAGAGGTTCTGACAAAATGTTAATTTCTGCAGTCTATATAAAAATATTAAATTAATTTGAATACATTTTTTAAAGAAAATCGGTTTGAATGATTGATTCAACAAAGACTTCACTTGTTTCATTACTGGATGAATCGGCATTTTTGAACAAATATCTTGACTGAATGATTCAATGATAAATCATGTTTTTTATCAGTAACTTGTTGCCACCTAGTGGTGGAACGCTCTATTATGATCGCTTCCATAGACTTCAGTGTTTATATCTGAACTATAAACCTTTATCCCAGTACTTCTGTGATAATTAGAAGATTTGTTACAGAAATCATGATACTGTGTGACCGTTTGTGAAGCTGTTTCCTATACATGATTACCGCTTTCTCTGGGGTAACGAACTGAATGTTCTGTTGTGATTTCGTCAAAGGTTTAACAGACACAGGCGAATCATTGTTATTGAGGAATTAAATTGTTGGGTTTTTAATCGAGATCGTGATCTTTTAATGAGTAATCGTGCGGCTCTAGTATGATACAAATAATACTTTTGAATTATGATTGAATGGGTAATGCACCTCTATTAGTTTCGGTAAACAACACTTAACTCTTTGTGTTATATTTTGCATTGATTAAAATATCATGGCCTCAGTTCTAATATCAAACCAAGTAATGTCTTTTTAATATAATTTGCTAAAGATGGCATCAATGATAATCGCATAACATTACATATCCTGTTGTTTTCTAGAGCAGAGACGGAGAGAGGACTGTCAAGAAAACACATTATAGAAGGTGAGTAGACCACAAATCGTATGCATTATACAGCAGTAGTTGTCAGAACTGGTTTAATTGTGTGCTGGATTGATTTGAGTTTACTCTTCTGTAGGTTTAAAGGCATCATTGGAGAGATTGCAGTTAGAATATGTGGATGTAGTGTTTGCAAACAGACCAGATCCCAACACACCCATGGAAGGTACGTCTCAATCTCAATCTCAATCTCATCCGTTCTGTTTGTGTTCCAGATATAATTGAAGAGTTCAGATGCAAAAGCCTCTAAGTGCCGTCTGAAATTTTCTTCTAGAATGATAATTTTTTATCAAGCTCGGGTATTTTAGTTCAGTAAATTCACTTAAATGGCAATGAAAATTACCTATTAATTATCATTTTAGTGAAATTACTGAACTTAAATATACAAGCTTGATAAAAATGATCATTCTAGAAGAAAATTTCAGACGGCACTTAGAGGCTTTTGCATCTGAACTCTTCAATTATATCTGGAACACAAACAGAACGGATGAGATTGAGATTGAGATTGAGACGTACCTTCCATGGGTGTGTTGGGATCTGGTCTGTTTGCAAACACTACATCCACATATTCTAACTGCAATCTCTCCAATGATGCCTTTAAACCTACAGAAGAGTAAACTCAAATCAATCCAGCACACAATTAAACCAGTTCTGACAACTACTGCTGTATAATGCATACGATTTGTGGTCTACTCACCTTCTATAATGTGTTTTCTTATTTATCATAATAACTCCCCAGCCTAGCATTAATCGAGCTTCTTTTCTTTGTCTTGTCAACATTTCACACGCTCAACCAAAGTGACGCGTTCTAATGATGTATTACATGATCTATTGTGCGGTAAATCTCTGAAAATCTGCCGTCTGATTGGCAGAAACGGTGCGGGCGATGACGCATGTGATCAATCAGGGAATGGCGATGTACTGGGGCACGTCACGCTGGAGTCCGATGGAAATCATGGTGAGTCACAGTCTCCTAACTTTTAGATGCTCACACCCCTGTAATCAGCATCACCACTGACTGCTTTTGTTCCCGAAGAGCCTTTCAAGAGCTCTTTAAACGCTTGATCAATCTAAAGATGCTTCTGTTTAAATAGGTACTGTCAGTGAGGTAGTCTAAACTTACACACAGGGTGGATCGGAGACCTAAAACAGAACCACACTGAGTCAGACAAACCGTTAAACGCTCTGTTGTTCATGTTCAGTGACGTCTCGTCAGTCAACGCAAGTCACTGTCTAAGTTATGCTTACTGGTTTTCTGTCCTTTCACCTCATAATTAGTCCTAACCATTAACCAGTGTTATTTTATATACTATAGTTTTTGTTACTTTAAAATTTTGATTTTGTTTTTGAATTTAAAGTTTTTGTAATTTTGCAGTTTTTTTTACATTTTAGATATTTTTTTAAATGTCTAAATAGTTATTTATGTAGTATAAAAACATTTCAACAAAAGAGGATGCTAATAGTGATTAGAAGTAAAGAAAAATGGAGAGAATAAAGTGCCACTGTGAAAGTAGACCAAGAGATGTGAGTGAGGTGTATTTTACAGATCAATGGCATTCATATGGATCTTCTATTTTTGATTCTAGTGTTTTTGTTAATGAGTTAATAAATCATTCATGATTTTTTAAATCTTAATTAATTCCCAGTGTAGTCTATGATTTGTCAATCAAGGCTGTTAACATTAGATTCAAAGAACTGGCCCATTAAAGTGATTTGTTCGTGAATCAGATTCAAAACCTGGCTCATATATGTCATATATGTTTGAATGGTGTTCAAATAACTTTCTCATAAATTAAAGTAATTTGTTTATGACTCAGTCTATAAATGCATGATATCTATTTGTTGTCTTTGTATTATTTCTTTAAGGGGTTTTCTCCCCCATTGCATTCATTTTAGACTAAAAACGTAGAATTTATGTTTTATAGTTTAGTTTCAATAAATGGTCCGGCTGGACTGGGAAGGCAGATTTGAGTTTTGTCACTCACTCAACACAAAAGAACGAGACAAATATTCTCTTCTGTTATACGACCCTTTTAAAATGGAGTTTATCTGCACTGCATTCATGCTTTCAGAACACTAACCTCATCATGTGACTCATGTTTTGTAGGAAGCGTATTCTGTGGCCCGACAGTTTAACCAGATTCCACCAATCTGCGAACAGTCCGAATACCACATGTTCCAGAGGGAGAAAGTGGAGGTGCAGCTTCCTGAACTCTTCCATAAGATCGGTCAGTGATGCTGCCGTCTGTCAATCCCAGAGAAACAGCCTACAGACGACAACAAACGTACCGTTTCAATTGGTTTCGACCTGTCTTCTCAGGTGTGGGTGCGATGACATGGTCTCCGCTGGCCTGTGGGATAATCTCAGGGAAATACGACAGCGGGGTGCCAGCATACTCTCGTGCCTCACTGAAGGTACTACATATCCCATGAGTCTCTCTGTGTCCTCCTCTTCCTGGTCCTCTGGAAACATTAGTGACCTCATATGTGATTCCTTTGTGTTTGGTGTTCTAATGTGGGTGTCTTCCGTGTGTTCCAGGTTCTATAGTTGGGTGTTTTCCTGTAGATGTGTTTGTTGTTGATGGCATGAATCCACACGCCTGATCTTCAACATTAATTTCTTTTATGTGAATGAGTTTCTATGGTAACTCTGAGGAGGATTGGCACTTGTTTTTTTATCTGTGTATCCATCTCTTTCAAGCACACTAAACCACACACACACAAGTGCACTTTAAAATCACCCGTTTCCCGAGCTTGTGTTGACGTAGTCGCATGTTTTGGCTCATTGGTGTTTTTGTGACCCATCATCTTCCTCCTTAGTCTTGTGTCACACTGTTAAACATTCCTGATTTCTTGTTACCTCTGTGTAACGTATGTGTGGATTGACACTTGACTATAACAGAACCGTGCTGGTGGTCTGAACAGTGATGGGTCCGTTTGATTCGGAGACCCATGAGTGTTTAGATCACTAGACCACACTGGTCCTTTTCCACTGTTAATTAATATTTACTAATAATGGACCTGAGCCTGGATTATTTATCCTGGTCTAGCACACGCACAAACATTCGCTTTCTGCTATTCGGTACAAATTATCCTCTAATTAGTTTGTACTTTAAAGTCAACATGAAGTCAAAATATACTAGTTTCAGACATTTTTTGATCATCAATAACTTCAATAACATCAATAACATGACCAATAGCCAAGTAGCTATTTAGTATATTTCTGCATTTTAGCATTATTTATATACAGTTTTAGTATTTATGCTGTATGATCTGTACATTTTTATTTTATTTTGAATTAGCATTTATTTGTATATTTTTTGTTTTCATTGTATTTTTTGTTTTTGTTATTTTGTTGTGCCTTTGTCATTTTTATTAGTTTCTTTAATATTTATTTTTAGCTTTAATTTATTTTTATCAACTTAAACTAATATTTACATTTTATTTTATTTCAGCTTTATTTCAATTAGCAAACACACTTTTTTATTTATATAGTTTTAGTTAACTATAACAACACTGGTCTGTTTTATGCTGTTATTGGTGGTATTTAGACTTTCTAAAACATTGCCATTTATCACAGTAATTTAATGCACACCAATTCCATAAAGATACAATAAAAATATGAATACCTTTTGGATACATGGAAATGCTGTTCATTTCAATTATAAATATTCATTCATATGTTATTTAATTTTTTTATTCGTTATTTTTATTAGATTTTTATTCGTAATAATTTGAACAAATAGTCCCCCCCCCAAAAAAAACTGTCCCAAAAAAAAAGTGCAAAAAAACTACTTCACATTATAAAACAGCAAACAAAACTGTAAAACTTTAGTTTTACTTTAGTATTATACTATTGTTTTTCACATTACTTGTGTTTCCACCAATATATCTTACGTGATATAAATGGTATAGCGAAACACATTTCTATCGTCATACCTCTATACCACCGTCACACCGCGGTCGGATACCCTTCATTACTCGGGTCCATAAAGTTTCAGGAAGTCCCTCATCTTTCCGACCTTTCCGAGTGGTAAATTGTCCCTGTATGTGACAGCACACGCTCCGTGATTCATCGACTGCGGGACGCAGGGTAATACAAATCTTGACAGGACCTCAATCCCCAAAGCAGCGGCCGATAGAATCACGTCCCCTTCCCTCACCTGGCCTTTAATGCAGTCGTACATTACGTTTCGCACCTCATTACTGGGATGCCAGCCCCTCCCAAACACTGCAGATCCCACTTCCCCCGCACAAGCGTGTCCAATCGATTCACAGCCGGTATACAGCCACCAATGCTCATTTAGACGACTGCCAGGGAATGTAAAAATAGTGCTGCGGGTCAGATCTGCTGTGAGGGTTAATGAACTGCACACGGATGTAAATGGGCAGATGATTTTGATGGATGACATCATCCAGTGTGTTATTGACAGTGTTGAGGACGCTGGTTTACACAGTAAATTATGAGTGGCTAAACTACAGTGAAGCTTTCCCTTTTAGTTAAAGTTGTCTATTAAGTTGCTAACAAAAGTGGATCACAATATTGAACATCTTTGCACTATAGATATTTGAAGTGTTTATATATATATAGTGCAAATATCTATAGTGCAATAATTAATGCTATGGAGTATTTAACTAAATTATTTTGCAAGTGAAAATTATGTTATAAATTGATGAATCTGCCTTTAAGTAAGTTCATTTAAAACTGACCATCTGAACGAATCGATTCGCTGAAATGAATCGTATTTCCCATTGCTAACTGGGAGAGAGGACGTTCTAGGAGAGTGTTTGGTTTTAGCCTCACTTGCGTACAGTGCATTGTGACGTAAAATCTGCTGATGGCGTGTTTTGTCAGGTTTACTAGTAAAGCTACGTTGTTTTAAAAACATGAAGAAAAAAAAGTTAGTTAATCCTCAACACCAGTTTATGCAATTTAGCTTATTCCCAGAAATCTGTTGTTACAGTGTCGGCGTGATTGATCCGCCTTGGCCGTACAGAAGATAACATTTATCTCTTCGTGATGGGTAGATTTTGCTTCAAGGGTGGGGTGTGCATATGTTGTGAATGATATTATTTATGCTGTATGTTCAACATATTTGCTGCCTGTCTCCAGCGTGGTGCCTGAGAAATGAAGGAGTAAGCTCTGTGCTCCTCGGAGCCTCCAACACGGACCAGCTCATGGAGAATATAGGAGCAATACAGGTGAGAATGCAAATGAGTGTGTGGCAAGTGTCAATCAAATGTTAAGCTCCGCCTCAAACCCATTATTGACCAATCTTAGTTCACTGCAACTTGCAGCCATATGGACTTTTCATATTTCCAGGGTTCCCAGAAGCACAAGTCATTATAGTTGGGCAAACTTTTATTGTGGTGTATGGAAACGACAACAAATATAATTTTTTGTGTTCCTTTTGCCTCAATAGCAAATAATTTATTTAATTTTTTTATTACGATAGCATTTCTATGACTTTCAAAAGAGGAAAAAATATATATCTGAGAATGATTACTTTGGTCAGATGAGAGAAAGATGCAAATTTGCCTTTACACCTTCAGCCGTTGTAATGATGAATAATAATTATTCATATTAATAATTAATTTGATTAATTAATCAAATTTAAGTAAAAATTAAATCTTTAAGTAGATATAAATGTACATTTAAAAAATAATTTAATCTGTAGATTTAGGATGTTAAAGGGTCTGTAGAGTGCTGGATTGATTGACCCAATAGATTTTTTCCATTGGCTTTTGGATTGTTGCAGAAAATAAGCTCTGTGACCAACAAAAATGTATAATTCTTCCATGTTTTGTTCATCATGATAATCTTTACAAATGAACTCAACTTTGATACATTTTGAAGCCTAAATACAATCAGCAGACGTTAAAAGCTAAACAAACTATACCACATGACTTCAATGTCATTCAACATTTAGGCCCTGGTTAACAAGATGTGTTTTGGTCAATTGGATCACAAGTAGACGAGGCAGACCCATTCCCGTTTACTCCTGGTGTTTTAATCCATCCTTTTTGTCCACTCTGTCCTGATTTCTTCGAGGGGAGGGACTATGAGTGGGTAAATGTATGGGGTTTTTCAGATCTTTTGATCTAATGGACGAAATAAGCTCACGCAATTTACATATGAACGCACACGGAGAAGAGGGAAAAACACACAGAGAGCATCAGCTTTAGTTTCTGCTCTGACTGTCACAAGACCAGGCTTGTTTATGCTTTAGGTCAGTAGTGGAGAGTAGGTTATTTTGTGGCTGTTTGAACACATTCGACCACATGAGCGTTGACACTGCGAAAGCAATCTGGTCTGATGCGTTTTCAACTACCTCTGGAAGTGGTTGAAAGTGGACAAGCTCAAAACATTTTAGACCTCTTTTACACTTGTATTTAGCGTCGTCCAGTTATGATCCAATCGACCAAAACACCTTCTTAAATACCAGGTGTAAACATGTCCTTAGATTTCAAAAACTCTCTCAGTCTTTATTTACAAAAACATTTCTGCTGAAAGTTTGAGTTTGATAGTTTGCAGGAGAGCGAGTCTAAACACAATGAGGATGTAAAAGTTTTCCTGTTCAAATGATGATGCTCAATGTCCTGACAGCCTCTGTAGTCTTATTTAGACTCTTGTTGGCAAAGTAAAAACTCTTTAATAAGTCTCAAGGGGGTATTACTGATGTATTTTGAAAGCATCTTGATTTTGTGTTAACCACAGACATTATTTCAAGCATTTAATCAAAAACCACGTTCCAAAACCCTCTGCTTTCAGGACTACGGAGCACACAGTGCTAAAATGCTAACTTGTTTCTGGGTTTAGATATTTTTAGTTATTTTCGAGTGTAAGTGAATGCAATCGTTTATACATTTATCTGTTTACCTCTGTCGATTGTATTTAAACTTGTGAGTTTAAATACAAAACAAGCCTCATAAAACATTGAAAAAGCACTTATAGTGACACAAGGTACTTATGTTTTGATAATTCTTGCACAAACGTTCTAGTTAATGGCGATCAAATGAGGTTTTTCTCTTTTCAGTTGGCTGTGAGAGGCATTTGCATCCATTCTGAATCAAACTGGCATTTTAACCGTGTTACTGTGCAGTTTAACAATATAACAGCATGCTTTCCAATCTCATAAGAATAATCCCTTCGATTTTAATCACTTTATGAGCCCATTTTACAGCATATCATGCTGTTCACAGGAATCTCCGGTTCATTCCTAATCGACGATCTGTAAAACTCATCCGAGCGAGCGACTGTACTCTGGGTGGGCGGAGCTTAGCAAAGGTTGAGTTGCTGGCTGTGAAATGTTCTTTCTGTAAACTCAGATAATCAGGGTTTTCATATTCATGGAAAACCTGAAGATATCGAATATAAATATTTTGAACAGGACATTTGAATGAAGGCATTAGTCATGCGAATGTAAAGTGTTTAATCAGCTCGAAATTGGTCTTTTTAAATGCTATCTTTAAAAATGATTTTTCGAAATCCTAATCTTGCTTTCATGAGGAGCAAGAAAGTCATGCAAATTCATTGATCATTGATCTGGGAACCCTGATTAGAAATCATTAAAAGTTTAAGTATTCACCTTTATATATTAGTGCTTTCAAATCGATTAATTGCGATTAATCGCATCTAACATAAAAAAATTTTGTTTATGTAAGATATGTGTGTATATATTTTATTTAAATGAGTGTGTGTGTGTGTGTGTGTGTGTGTGTGTGTGTGTGTGTGTGTGTATATATATATATATATACATACACACTTCCCCCTAGTGGCAAAGGGTTAATAATGTTTGACCTCACTCTTTATATATACATGGAAACCAGACTCAGTTTGCAGCTCTTTCTGCAGGTTCTTCCAAAGCTATCCTCCTCCATCGTGCACGAGGTGGACAGTATCCTGGGAAACAAACCCTACAGTAAAAAGGACTACCGCTCCTAGTGTGGAACCAGACGGGACCGGATGCTCCGCACTCACCTTTGCCTGATCCTCCGTTAGCTTCAGCTTTTACTGAATGAGTACCGGCCGCATGAGACGGGCAAGCACCCACAAACCCTGGAGAGCAAGACTTTTAGAACACAAAGGGCAAGAAACACGTGAAAAATACACAAAACAAACACATTCACTGACAGAGGGGTTGAAATGCAGCATAGAGAGCGATGCATTGAAGATATGTGCTTACGGATTCATCCGTGTTTACTCTACAGTCAAGGTACTTTAAAATGAGATCACTAGGGTAATTAAGAACAGAATTAAAAAATTATGCTTAAACATTTAAAAAATAAATAACATGCTTGCTTGGTTGCTGGAAATATAACATTTTTGTTGTTTGTTTGTTTGTTTTTTTTAAATATTGAATGCATAATAACAAAAATGGAGCTCAAGCTGAAATAGGTAATCAGTTGCACATGATCCATAGCCACTCATGTGATCCATTTGGGTTTGCTCACCTCGCTCACATCGTCGAGGTGTCTCGGCCCAGAACTCTTTCACTGTGTCGTCTGCGTTACGTATGCACACGCCCCCTCCGCAGGCAAACCAATAAGCACTTTAAGGGAACATCAGAGGGAGTCGCTTTGTGAAAACTGATTTAAACGCAGCTCCTCGCTAGTGTGGAACGGGGCAAAAATCAGTGGCTTTCGCTTATTCTGCACAGGGCATTGCATCGTCTCGGTGTCCGCTCTTCTCTGTTTAGCCTGGAAAGGCGGCCCTGGCTTCTCATGTGTCATTTCTTTGCTAACAGTTCTGCAAGAGACCTTCTGATGTCAGATCACTCCATCAGATGTTGTGCTTGTGGAGGGCAGCGCTCTGTTTGGTTGTTGAAGAACGCTGGAAACTGACGGCGATGAGCCTCCGAGGTCTTCCTTCCACAGTAACCTGCTCCTAGCACACACCTTTAGTGTACTGATATTACAGTTACTCTCACTGAGTTAGTAGATTTTAAGTGTAGATTGAATGATCTGAAGTATTAATGGGATACGCATGCTTCAAAAATATTTAATGCGATTTACTAGTTTTCAGTCTGGAGAGTGAATGTTAGGAAACGTATGTTTTGGTCATATTTCACCTCAGAATCAATATCGAAATGAGATATATGGAATTATAGAAACCATTACAAATTTTTTTTTTCTTGCTTTGTGACATTATTTACATGACAATTAAGCACATTTCCTTCTCAAATTATGTGTATAAGTATGTTTAAGTTTAATTGTAAGTAGATATGGTAGTGTTTATTGTACCGATTTTAATGTAAAAATTTAGTAATAAGAATTTAATAAGAATATATATATATATATATATACATACATAGCATAACAATATACAATTTGAGAAGGAAATGTGCTAAATTGTCATGTAAATAATGTCACAAAATAATACAAAGTCCTAAAAATATAATGCAAAAATAATTGATTTTATGGTGAAATATCTGGAAATTTATTCATAACGTTCATAAGGCAAATTCATTGATGATTAAAACGAGTAGAAACATGGGGTTATAAAAAAATGGACCGTTAACACAAAAGTTGAAGGGTCAGTCCTAAATAAAGTTAAAACACAGTTCTGCTTTACCACCCCTGCGATTGGACATCTATAATTAGCACCAAAATATATATAAATAAAAATCAGTTTGCTAATATTCCCTGCAGTTTGGCTGTGGCTTACAGCTGACGTCACCTGAGGCCTTCACCAGCACAGGGACATGGCAGATGCTTTTAGCCAATAGAAAAGCAGACTGTTTAAATGGCATTATCTCGCCTGCCCAATAGGAGCAAAGACCTGTTTGTGTCAGCAGCTCAGGGACTGCAGTAGAATGTCTATGTGCGCGTGCGTGCGCGTGTGTGTGTGTGTGTGTGTGTGTGAGAGAGAGAGAGAGAGAGAGCTACATCGTCTTAACATCGTTTAGAAGCAGAAGTGTCTGTTTCTTCATCTCATTTCTGGACACTGGGCATTTCTTGTATGTACTGGTGATGATACATGTGGCTGAAGCCAAAGATTTATCCCACATCCCGTCAGTAACGTGACTCCCGTGTCCTCTTTCGGACGGAGAGATGATCGGTCATTTAGCAGCATGTATCTGGTTTTTAAACTGCGCATCTTTCTTCACTTTGTATTCACTCTTAGCAGCGCTCTAGAAATATTAAGTACATATATACATACTTAGTGCAAGTATACATACTGCACCCAGTATGAATGATAAGCAGTCTTTAGATCTTTTTTAAAATGGAGGTCGGTCACCAAACATCGATCAATAAGATATTTGTGAATCCGAGCAGTGTTTGATCAAACTGGCCCTGATCGAGCACACGGGAAATGCATGAGAGTCATTTGGAAAGCATGCTGGATCCCGGATCAATGCACACAATCGGCTAGTGCTATCCTCATATCCCATTTTCACAGATAATATTGGCAAGACGGAAATCACGTGATCTTTTATTATACATTTTTTTCGTGCAGTTCTGAAAAGATGAGCTTGCTGTTCTTCGTGACAGTGATTAAACTACTTTATAGATCAGAATCACATTTAAATAACAAAACTTGATGCTGTGTGCTTATGGGAATTAAATGTGCTCCATTCATGACTTAGATCAGCTTAAACACAGTTGAATGTTGAAGATGGTGTCCGTCCATCTCATCTGTGGGTTTGTGTCTGTCTGAAGAATAATGAGCGCTAGGAGCCACGTACGTTTACTGTGTGATGACAACGGTGCAGTTATTCCGAAGATTTGCACTTTATTCATTAGGCACTTATTAATTGGAGATGATTTACATTTATAGTGTTAATGTCTTCCTTTTACCCCTTTAAAGGAATGTTTCAGTTTCAGAAGTTCAGCCGATGCGTGTCGATTACCACAGATCATCTTTTCAAACGAACAAATCTTCTTCTTTTTTTACAGTATTGTGCTTAAAATGGAAAGACGTGTTAATAGCAG
>FLSR01004884.1:7338172-7359563 GCA_900092035.1 Leuciscus waleckii
TACAATGTTTTGTTGGCTATTGCCACAAATATACCCGTGCAACATAAGACTGGTTTTGTGATCCAGGGTCACATATGGTCCATAACCAGTGTTGCCAGATTGGAAATGTTCAAGTATCGTACCAGAAGCTCAAAATTATCGTATTTGGAAGAAAATGATCGTACACGAGTCAAACCTGTACAGAATACATCATGAATTATTCCCACGGAGAGCGCGCACTATTCAAACACAAATGATCTGAGGCAATACATGCAAACGTGTCAATGCCCACATCAGCTGGATAACACACACCAAGTTTAATCTGACTCGTGCACTTTACGTCATCTTGCTTCGCTGTGAGGAATAATAATCTTTTAGTAAATAATAATCCTGGGAAATATACCTCAGAAGTGCGGTTTAGTTTCATTTCGAGGAGCAACGGATCCAGCTGAGGATTGTAGTAAGTTCTTTATTCTTAACTTCTTTGTTCTAATCACAATATGCAATAGTGTCTGTAAACCACAAAAATACTGTTTAATGACTAGATGTTCTTAAATATAAAATATGATATAATCTATAATAACATTAAACAGGCTAATTTCATGTTTCCTGCAAACAATATTTTCTTAATTATCAAGACAACAACATTTAGGAATTTTCTGTGGCACAAACACATTTATTCAACAGAATCTCTACTTGGACAAAATTATCTGTTTGATTTTGGCCAAATTAAAGACACATTGTCAAGGAATTTGCATATTTTGTGCATACAGAATTGAACAGGTCAAACAAACCTTTTAAATACATTTGTCCTTGGGTTAGAATCTTTTAGATGGATCTCATCAGAAGGTAATATGATGCCATAAAGAATCATATGCACAGGGCAAGATTTGTGAAAGTGTGCATAAGTTTGCAAGCATAAATGAAATTTGCATGCGCAAGAGATTTGTAAAGGTGTAAATCGCCTTTCAAGTGTAAAACGCCTTTCAAGCATTTTACTGTTATTCGTAAGTGTAATGCATGTATTGTGAAGCTGCATAAATAGGATCTGTATTCTTCTGACTTCCATTTTTCCGCGCTTACACTTTTGACGCACAAATACGGCCAAAAGCATTGCAGGCCTGTGAACAGCAATTTGCAACAGAAAACAACAGACCAGGATCTGCAAAACAGATTCATCCCTTAAAATCAATATTTGTGTCTGCAAAACAGATTCATCCCTTAAAACCAACATTTGTGTAAAAAAAAAAATCTGTTGCAAATGTTTGAATGACTTGTTGTGTGCATGGGGAAAAAAAGACCCGAATAACCCCATTTGTACAGTTGCGTCGCAGTACGCGAGGGCAGCTCTCGAGGGGGCTGCTTGCGAGGATTGTGAAAGATTATCAATCCATGTGCTGGCCATTTTCAGTGAGGATCATTCATGGGGCTCGCAGATGGATCTGGCAGGGGATCTCGAGACTGCTGAGGCACGCTCTCGGGATTCCTCTGCCAGTTCCGACGTTCTGCCTCCTTGCCCGGAAGCCCGCTCAGCGGCTTCTTCCGCCCGAGTGGAGAACCCGATGCACGAGCTTTTCTACTTCTGAGGAAGTAGACGTGCTCAGCATCGAAGGTGGGGATTTTGGGGATGACTCGCCACCCCATGTCCCTGCATATGAGGAGCTGGTCGAGGTTGTCTGTCGTGCAGTGGCCCGTTTAAATATTAGTTGGCCACAAGAGAGGCAGGAATCGCTTATTAAAAGCAAGTTGGACGAGCGCTTCCTGCAGCACAGAGAGCGACCTCATCACCAGGGTTTACCGTTCTTTCCCGATTTACACAATGAGTTGTGTAAATCGTGGAACAAACCATACTCTTCCCGCGTGTCCAACCCCCCTGTATTGAATTATAGTCATATTTTGTGGGCGCGGGAGAGCGGTTATTGGATGATGCCTCGGGTGGAACAGTTACCATATAAGGTTACCACTTATTTATCCCCCGAATCTGCATCATCCCTGAAAACCCCGGTGCTGCCCACTAAACCCTGCAGGGACACATCATTTTTAGTGGGCAGGGCTTAGGGCTTATATGGCTGTGGGTTGGGCTGGTGCTAGTCTGCACACTATGGCAGTACTACAAGCATACCAGGCCGACCTTCTTAAGAATATTGATGAGGGCAAGGGTCCAACTTCGGAGGATATTGCGGAGTTGAGGAAGGCTGCAGACTTGTCTCTCCGAGTCACCAAGGAAACAGCCTGTGCTATCGGCCGTTCAATTGTGGCTATGGTGGTCTCGGAGAGACACTTGTGGTTAAATCTGTCGGGCATCAAGGAGAAAGACAGGGCTTCCTCTTGATGCCCCGATTTCGCCTTCTGGCCTGTTCGGCGACGCTGTAAACACAGTCGTCGACAGGTTTCAGGAGGTGAAGAAACAGTCTGCAGCCTTCAGACAATATCTCCCTCGCCCCTCCAAACCTAAGAAGCCTGCACCCATTGGGCAGCCGCAGCCATCTGCCAGCTCCTCCGCCTACAGACAGGCGTAAAAAGAGAGCATTGCATCTAGAAATTTATATATTTAAGGTGGGAAACTTACAAAATATCTTCATGGAACATGATCTTTACTTAATATCCTAATGATTTTTGGCATAAAAGCAAAATCTATAATTTTGACCCATACAATGTTTTGTTGGCTATTGCCACAAATATACCTGTGCAACATAAGACTGGTTTTGTGATCCAGGGTCACAATTGGTCTCTGAGGAGGTTCAGGTTTAAGATGCTCACTATTGAGCTCATAGTGAACCAAATTTAATCCGAGGATTGGTTTGTCACAATAGATCAAGGACGCATACTTCCATATTTCCATCTTTCCATCTCACAGGAAGTTCCTGAGGTTAACTTTCGGGGGCAAAGCGTTCCAATATTGGGTTCTTCCGTTCGGCCTAGATCTCTGCCCTCGCACATTTACCAAATGTATGGATGCAGCTCTAGTGCTGCTGAGGCTTCAGGGCATCAGGCTGCTCAACTATATCGACGACTGGCTGATATTGGCCCAGTCACAAGAGCTGGCAGTTCGGCATAGATATGTTGTCCTTGCCCACATCCAGAGCCTGGGGTTGAGACGCAACACGAAGAAAAGCGTGTTGGCACCAGCCCAGAGAACCACGTTCCTGGGAGTGGTGTGGGACTCGGTCACGATGCGGGCACAATTGTCTCCTGCACGGATCGAGTCCATCCTGGCCACGGTAACCAGGATAAAGCCAGGCCAAGCCATCACTGTAAAACATTTTCAGAGAGTGTTAGGACTCATGGCAGCAGCGTCCAACATCATTCCATTCGGCCTGCTGCACATGAGGGCCTTGCAGTGTTAAAACCAATGGGTTCTCCCCGAGAGGGAACCCATTCCGCATGATCAGGGTTACGCACAGGTGCCTTCATTACCTTGTCTATGTGGAAGAAAGCTTGGTTTCTGTCCCAAGGTCCCGTACTGGGAGCGTCATGTCGCCGGAAATCCGTCTCGACAGACGCCTCACTCACGGGCTGGGGCGCGGTCATGGACGGCCGCTTTATGAGAGGCCTATGGCAGGACCATCATTCTTCCTGGCACATAAATTGCCTTGGTGTCCCGAGCTCTGAGGAATTCCTCCCGGACCTCAAAGGTCATCATGTCCTTGTGGGGTCAGACAATATGTCAGTGGTGGCCTATCTAAACCATCAGGGGGGTCTGAGGTCTCGCCCTCTATGCAGACTGGCGCATCAGATCCTCCTGTGGTCCCAAAGGAAACTGTTGTCTCTCAGTGCAACATATATCCCGGGGAATCAGAATTAGGCAGCAAACATCCTGTCGAGGCAGGGGCTGAGGCCCGGGGAATGGAGACTCCACCCCGAGGTGGTGGAGTCAATATGTCAGAAGTTCGTCCCAGTAAAGGTGGGTCTATTTGCGTCTCAGCAGTTGGTCGTACGTTTACTCCTTGGGGCTTGGAGGATGAGACCTGCGGGTCAGGGTTCCCACATGGGACCTGGCAGTGGTTCTCGAAGGGTTGGTTGAGGCCCCTTCGGACCTCTGGAGTCGGCTGAGGCCAAGAACCATTCCCTAAAGGTGGCTTTTTTGTTGGCCATTACTTCTCTGAGGAGGGTAGGAGATCTTCAGGTGCTCTCTAGATCTCATAGGTGCCTGGAGTTTGCTCATGGCTACATTAAAGCTATTATACATCCCAGCCCGGGATATTTGCCTAAGGTGCCATCCAATGTGGCACGGCCTACGGTTCTGCAGGCTTTTCATCCTCCACCTCACGTGACGGCGGATGAGGAGAGACTTCATCTGCTCTGCCCTGTCAGAGCTCTCAGTGTATATATTCAGAGGTCCTCTTCATGGCGGAAGTCAGACCGTTGCTATGTGTTTCGGGTCGCCCAAGAAAGGGCTTCCTGCTTCTAAACAGACCATTAGCAACTGGATCGTTCAAGCTATATCTATGGCCTACCAGGTGCGCAGTTTGCCTTCACCTTTGGCCGTGAGGGCTCATTCAAACAGGGGCATGGCGTCCTCTAGAGCCCTCTCCTTAGGGGCCCCGATCCAAGAAGTCTGCGATGCAGCAGGATGGGCCACCCCTCACACTTTTATTAGATTTTACAGCCTGGACATTCCATCGACACCTGGCACCCTCGTGCTCTCGTCCTAAGTGTGCCTGTGCGCAGCTTCACACTCGGACAGACGGGGCTCGTTGTGGCATAGTAGGTACACGTTCCCCCAAAGTGTCATTCGACGCAGTTCGCGTTCCATCGAAAGGGAACGTCTCGGGTTACGACTGTAACCCTTGTTCCTTGAGAAAGGGAACGAGAACTGCATCCCTTCGCCACGCCTTCCCCTGCCTGGAAGCGCTTGCATTATCACAGAAGCTAACTCTGTTGTGTGCCGGCGTCCTTTTGTAGCTTCCGCATATGCCGTCACACGTTACGTCATGACGCAACACCAATCAAGATTGGCTTAGTTTCATTCATGCTTCAGAGGCGCTACGCTGAGGGGCGTTTCCCCAAAGTGTCATTCGACCCAGTTTTCGTTCTCTTTCTCAAGGAACAAGGATTACAGTTGTAACTCGGGACGTTTTGCAAGCGAGGAGGGCGGGTCTACCTTCTAATGTGGCCAATCAAATGAGCTTCTCGCTGACTCTCAATGTACTCTTATCTGATTGATAAATGATCGTTACTAATAAACTTTTTTTACACAATAAATTTGTATTATACAATAATATAATGTATAATGTATTATACAATAAATTATACAAAAATGTTATACATTAAACAATTAGTAAAAATTGTTACTAATTGTTGATAATAAACAATGATTGTTCAATAAAAAAGCCAGTCGCCAGATTTATTCAGATCCCCATTTATTTATTTATTTATTTATTTACATCTATTGTGCATTAAAAGTACCATTTCGGCAACGAGAACGTTTCTGAGCCAAATAAAGATAAAGATGTGTTCTGGCGACTGGTGTGTGTGGTGTGATCTTCTCTTACGTATGCATATTTAATTTACGCTTGCAAACTTATATACACTTTTTACAAATCTTACCCTGCGCATGTACTTTGAAAATCAACAATTATTAAACACATTTAAAGGTGAATACAGTCATAAGGGAAAGGGAAGCTGATGTGCATTCTAAAAAGCTAAATAATTTGGATAATAATTTCTAGAGTTTCTAGAACAGTGCCAGCTCTCCCTGTAAGCCAACTAAACTTGGCTTTCCCCGTGGCTTTCCTATAGCTCAAACAGTAGAGCATTGGCGCTTGAGGAAGCAAGAACTGATAAGAATGTAAATGTGTACCTTTAAATGCAATGTAAGTCGCTTTGGATAAAAGCGTCTGCCAAATGCATACATGTAAATGTAAATGAAAAACGTGAGATATGGGCAGTGGAATTTCAGAAAAACTTGAAAAAAGGTCTTGAGATGTGTTTTTTAAAAGTTGAACTTATTTTAGCTTGAGTGCCGTGTTTTTAAAATGCCATGCCATTTGGGAGATGCTGCAAAAGAAGTGCAACAGTTATACACGTCAATCTAGCGTGTAATTGCATACACTTTATTTCTTTTTCAAATATTAAAACTTTTCAAATATGTTCTTCTTTTGTATTGAAAATAAATGCCTTTCCAATCTGATACGTGATGAGAAAACGGAGACAAGCGAGTTCAGCAAAAGGCAGGTTCAAACTCGGGTCGATTGCGTCAAAAGCTACTTCCCCACACCACACTTCCTTCGGCCTATGCCACTGTAGATACTGAATTTACTCATGTATTTTTGAATATTGTGTGGTCCAATCAGACATTTGTGGGTGGCGTTAGTGTAAATAGCATTTGCCAACAAGACAGGCTATTTATACTTATGGCTAGTTTCCATCAAGCGGTACGGGACTGTACAGTACAGTACGAAGCGGACGGTAACCCTGATCTGGCCAGCGTTTCCACTACCAACAGTACCCTTTGAAGGGGGTGGATTGAATCCACTGCTGCTTCAATGTATATGTAATGAGTGATTAATAATAAAGGATAATCATTTCTACATAAATCATTTCTATATTCAATGAGTGATTCAAATATACTTTTAATCACATGTTTATGTTTGCTGTGAGTGTTAACCAACTGATGTAAACCTCAACATGTGTTGTCTATATATATGTTTCTAGCTGACAAGTTAAGGTTACAGGGGTCAAACTATACGTGACTTCACCTGATTTACAGAATTGTACCTCTTTCATATGTAATTTCTCTAGCAACTAAATTGAATTCTCTCTGTGCTTCTTCCTAAGGAGGGAGTGTATTATCAGTAGTCTTGGTAGTTTGTCCTGATGATAGTTAGCTCAGGCCCTCTCCAACCTTTGAGAAACTGCGATTCCCTAGTGCTTCTGTGTGTGCATTGGATGTTCTATGCAGGTCCTGTATAGGAGTTATGGAACACTTCGGTATGCAACAACAGAGACACCTTTCCACAACCTCTGAGGTCAACACAGGACTAAATCTAGGAATCGGACGACAACTACTGATCAGGAAGATCAGGCCTTTCCTAACTGAGCATGCAACACAACTTCTCGTTCAGGCCCTGGTCATTTCTAGGCTTGATTACGGCAATGCTCTTCTGGCTGGACTTCCATTATGTGCAACTAAACCTCTACAAATGATTCAGAATGCTGCAGCTTGTCTTGTCTTCTTGTCTGCACTGGCTACCACTTGCTGCTCGTATCAAGTTCAAGGCATTGACGCTTGCTTACAGATCTACCACAGGCTCAGCTCCCTCCTACTTTCACTCGTTCCTACGAGGCCAGAAGCCTACAATCCGTCAAAGAGCGACGGTTTGTGACACCATCACAGAGAGCCGCATAATCACTCTCCAGAACATTCTCATTCACGGTTCCATGCAGGTGAAATGATCTCCCACCCTCATCCGTAATGCAGAATCCTGACAACATCAAAAGACAACTGAAAACTCATCTCTTCCGTGAACACTTAACCTCTTAAAAAAAAAAAAAAAAAAAATCTTTCTTTTTCCTTTAATCCTCCTTTGTCTGGCCTCTCTTCCGTGAACACTTAACCTCTTAAATTTTTTTTTTCTTTTTTTTTTCTTTAATCCTCCTATTTAATCCTCCTATGTCAGGCTTGTGCTGCTCTGAGCAGTACCTGAACTTTGTATTTTGAGCACTTCTTGCGTTGTTTTTGCCTCTTCACAATGACTCACTTAATTTAGTCCTCATATGTAAGTCGCTTTGGACAAAGGCATCTGCTAAATGACTAAATGTAAACTATCTTGACTAAATCAACTTAAACAAACCAGCAAAGACATGAGGGAAAGAGGCACAATATAAAGGAACCAGAGCACATGAGGATCAGGTGAGCACAATTAGTGAAATGAGGGCAAGACAACTAAACAAGGGGGCGTGGTTACAGGAAACAAGGCAGGACAAGAAGAGCACATGGAAAACACAAACAAAGACAGAGCCATGTGCTCAAACACAAACATGACACCACGACATCACAGACAAGGCTAGGGTGACCATACGTCCTGTTTAACCAGGACATATCTGGCCAGGATTTCGAGATCGCCCAAAATGCCCGGGATTCGGCTTTTGCTTTCTACAGTCACCATTCATTATGTTTACATTATTACATTATTTGACACTGACACGTACGTGCCAGCTTTGCAGATCATGCATTCTGCTTCACACGGATCCCGATCGAGATGAAAACACAGGAATTTTCTTAGCAATGCTAGAACGCACATCAACCGATCACTTGTTTAGCGTTCATGTAAAGACTACATTTAGATTCACCAATCGGAATTAATTCAGTCCTACTGAATCAAAAGGTGTGCATGTAAACAAAAAGAATGGCGACGAGAAAGCAAAAGCCGTATCCCGGATATTTTGGGCGATCTCGAAATCCCGGCCGGACATGTCCTGGAATATGGTCACCGTAGACAAGGTTGCCAGGGCAGAACCCTGACAGAATCATGGGAAATCATGGGACTCCACATGCCATCCTCGTGCATTTTACTACCTTAATCTATTACTATGAAATAAGAAAATGCAAACATATAGAACATTAAATTTCTTCCACAATTCTCCTCTTTTTATCATTCATTGATAACTAAAATAATTAGACAGCAAATTTAAGTCATTACATCACGCTTATACTCTTCATCTCTGATTTTCATATAAATTATCACCCTCTTAAACTTGTGAAATAAGGTTTTTAAAAGAAGAAATCTTAGGCTGTTTTTTTTACGGGGATAGTCCCTGAAGTATTTAGCAAGTAAAGACTTTATCTGAAGCCGGGCTAAATGAATAAACACTGTTATTGCAGTCCTGACATAAAATCAGACCCGGAGTCACCTCAGTAAAAACAAGAAATATTATAGATGTTCAACTTCAGAATATAAAAAAAACATATCTTAATTAAATTAATACATTTCACTGTAACTTCCGCTGGTGTGTCATCATCAAATTGCGTTTGATTTGGACATACATCATGAAATTGATCCTCATAATTAGACATTTGAAGCATTTGGTATGAGATTGTTTTTGTCACCACTCTCGTTACCAAAGCTGAAATACATTGAATTACACATGGTAGGAACATCAACAACAGAGATCCTATTACTATCATTGGCAGTATCGTATATCCAATAGCCCCATCCTCCCCAGAGGTTGGTCAACCATTCAAACCATGAGTTGTCACTTCTTGATGGTTCTTTTGTGGCCATTCTCATGTGCTCAATAATGTTGGTTATGTTGCCACTATAGTCTGGAATGTAAAAACATCATGATGTTCCTAACATTTTACATTTCCCTCCTTTCTCAGCCATTAACATGTCTTACACTAATTTATTCTGAATAACAGCATCTCTGATTTGTTTAATTTCATCATAACCATTGTCAAATCATTCTCAGTACTGTCTGCTATTGTTAAAACAGTCCATACAAACCCATTGATCTGATTCAATGCTACAGTAGTTCCTCCCCCTAGAAACATAGACTACCCCACATTAGCTCCCGGGGTGGTCCATGGATTAAAACGTGTATACCCTAGTGGCCAATTGCATAGTTTCTGGCAAAAAGTTCATGTCTCTTTTCTCTCTCACCATCGGTGGACGTTCTTCTGGCAAATACACTGATGTACTAGGGCTGGGTGATATGACCAAAATCTCATATCCCGAAAACAATAAATAAAAAATATAGTACCTTTTCTGTAAATTCAATCAATTAATAGTTAGCGATAATAGGACATTAAAGTAACAAGCTTTGGCTTTATAGCAGCTCTAGAATAAAGTTATTTTCCAGCTAAAGTTAGTTTTGATTGATTCACTTCAATCGCAAGTTCGCAACGATCATTAGTTATTAACTTAGGGGCCAGTAACACAACACCGTTTTAACAGAAAACTCTCTACGCAAATTTTAAAACGCGAACCTGCAAGAACTTATATTAGTCTATAATGTATTATGTGAATGCTAGGTCAAAGAGATGTGTCTTTTAATCTGGCTTTGAACTGACAGAGTGTGTCTGCTTGCCTGACAATGGTAGGAAGACTGTTCCAGAGTTTTGGTGCTAAATAGGCGAAGGATCTACCGCCAGCAGTCGATTTTGATATTCTAGGTATTATCAACTGGACGGAATTTTGAGATCGCGATAGACGTGAAGGACTATAATGCGTTAAGAGCTCGCTCAAGTACTGCGGAGCTAAACCATTTAGTGCTTTGTAAGTAATCAGCAATATTTTGAAATTTATGCGATGTTTAATAGGGAGCCAATGCAGTTTTGACAGAACTGGGCTAATATGGTCATACTTCCTGGTTCTGGTAAGAACTCGAGCTGCTGCGTTTTGGACCAGCTGTAGTTTGTTTATTAAGCGTGCAGGGCAACCACCCAGTAGAGCGTTACAATAATCTAGCCTTGAGGTCATGAACGCATGAACTAATTGTTCCGCATTTGTCAATCAGAGCATATGACGTAATTTAGATATATTTTTAAGATGGAAAAATGCGTTTTTTTGAACTGTCATGACCAAATCCTTGTCTAATATTGACCAAACAAAATTTTATTCAATGTCCAGATAATCTTTAATATTTGATCCCCTTTGTATGATAGACATGCAACAGCCACTGTAATTGATTAAAATAGAACATGTGCACATCAAAACATGCAAACTCAGAGCGAGGGGTTAAACTTTTATTTTGAAATTGTGATGAACAACAATTTGTATATTTAGAAACATATGTATGTATTCTCCTGTGTTAGCGTAGATTTACAAATGAGTAACATTACAAATCGTGTGAAACGGCACAGACTGCGTTCCCAGATGAACGTTAAGCAACCCAAACTCACAGCATGAGAATCCCAAGACGCTCCACACATATGAATGATAACAACTATGCAAAAACACAAACCTCGTCCGACTTTTTGCGTTCCCAAACGCACGTTATTGAAAACCTAAACAAACAGGCCCAGAGACTGAGTTTGCGTGGAGGAGCGTTTACTGTGAATGTAGCTGAGGTAATTTTAACATGTAATCTGCACGCATGTAAATAATTAAAGCGCTGTGCTTCTCTGTGGAAAAAAACAGCGCATATATTTATTTAACTGAATCACAGCCTTTGTGAGTTCACAATAGTCCTATAATATATTAAATGTTTTTAATATAGCACATAGCCTTAGAAAATTATGTAAAATAATGCGGTATATATTGATTCTAGCATGTATTACACTTCTGGTATTTGCCGGTTACTCGAACGGGTAAATTGCAATCGAGGATTTTTTTTAATCGAATACTCAACTTTAAACGAGTAATTGTGACAGTCCTAGTCCGCTATCAGACCAGCTCTTCTCTTCCATGGAGATGAAAAACCCATCTAAAGCACACAGATTTTAGAACAGAAACACACACACTTTTTAAAACAGCAAGGATAAAGAAAATTATGAAAAATACACTACTGACACTGAAATGGATTCGTATTAACCTTGTTTAAAAGCTTTCTTTTCTAGTTGATCACTCAAAGATGCGACATTGCGATCTAAATCCAGTGTTAGTTCAGTGTAATTGCCACATGCTGAGCAACAACATCTCTTCTGTGTAAGTTAGTCACAGTCAAATCACTCCATCTCCACCTATAGCTGGTGTGTGGTGATGGTTTTAATCTGATGGTTTTAGTCTCCGGCTGGTTTGTCTTCTTCTGTTCATCATCATCTCATACTGCAGTATTTCATGATCACAGCAGAGAGAGACGAGATGAAGAGTTACAAGAACACAGCTGAAGAGTTTGATCAAACTAAATACTACACACATGGCAATTACACTGAACTTACACAGGATTTAGATCGCAGTATCTCAAGTTGTTTTAAACAAGGTTTTGTGGTTTCTCACTGCTGTGGATCCTCTCATGTCTTTTCAGAGATGATGACAGACTGAATCTCTTGTCACAGTGTGAACACTTGTAAGGTTTTTCTCCAGTGTGAATTCTCTGGTGCCGTCTTAAATATATCGCTGCAGTAAAAGTCTTCTCACACTCAAAGCACATGTACTCTCTCACACCAGTATGAGTTTTCTGATGTCTATGTAAAGATCGCAGCTGTGAAAAACTCTTTCCACACACAGAACATGAATGTGTCTCCTTCGTATGAACTGTCAGGTGTGTCTTCAGGTTTGATGCACTAAGAAATGTTTTCCCGCATTGATCACATATGAACAGCTTTTCTCCAGTGTGGATCTCCATGTGTCGTCTCATGTGAACCTCAAGACTTTGTACGTATCGGAAACTCTTCCCACACTGATCACATGTAAATGGATTTTCTCCAGTGTGAACTCTCATGTGAATCTCCCGACTTTGTTTGGATGTGAAACTCTTTTCACATTGATCACATGTGAACGGCTTCTCTCCAGTGTGAACTCTAACATGAATCTCAAAATTATGTTTGGCTGTGAAACTCTTTCCACATTGATCACATGTGAACAGCTTCTCTCCAGTGTGAACTCTCATGTGAATCTCCCGACTTTGTTTGGATGTGAAACTCTTTCCACATTCCATGCACTGAATTAAAATCCGAGTTAACTCATTTCATTTGAGGAAACTAGGGATGCAAATTATCGATGAATTCATAAATCATTAGTTGATTGACCTTATCGATCGATTAACGATTAATTGATAAGCGGCTATTTTCCTGAGAGTGTAAATTTATCATGGAATCAACAGTGTCTTCAACAGAAAAAGCAAAATATTGCTTATATACTGAATAAAAATGCATGTCATATTCAGTGTTGTGTGTAACGCGTTACTTACAGTAACGCAACTACTTTTTCGGGTAAAAAGTAGTGTAACGCCCTACTACTGAAAATTTGGTAACGAAACGTAGTTCCTTTTTCAATTTGCCGCAACGTTACTTTTCCCACTGATAGATTTGACAGCGACACTGCCTCAGCTGTGCGATTGACAGAAGAGAACGGTTGAGAACTGAAGAGAACTGTTACTATGGTAGTCTTCGACCAACCCTGGAGACCCTCATGTCAAGGACGCTCGCACTCCAAAATGGACTGTCAAGGATGACAGCAGACCTACCGGGTGTAATTGTACTGGTAAGCCAATTCGTAATAGCCTATCTGAAAGTTAGTAGCTACAGGCCTAATTGTTGCATCCTAGTCATTAAAGAAAACAATTTAGTTTCATATTTATGTTTAAATAAAATAAAATAAAATAAATTGCGCAATATATCGGGAGACAAATGGAGTGGGCAGACATGTTTTGACCACTTTATTAGTTTGTTTTTGTAGAAAACCTTTCTTTAAAGGTGCATTAAGCAAGATTCTGAGTTTTTGCAGAACTATGCCACCTCTGGCGGCAAGTGAAACTGCACGCTCATGTCATTTATTGTCAAATATATGCCGTATCAGACATTAGAGAATGGAATATATCTTACCGTTTTATCAAGAAAAAAGCCAACTGAGCATCCCGTTTGAGCCCTAGAGCAGACCGGAGATCTCTCCATTTATTGAAAGCCTTCCCTATGTTTACTCTCGTCTTATTCCGACGCCTGTCTGAGTCCAATTTTGCCCTTTTGGTTGCACTAGAGACAAGTTTTCTTTTTTTTATCTTGCGTGGAGTTTGCGTTGGTGTTTGAAATGAACTACAAGCAGGTCTCTTACAATCCATCTTCTACGGAGAATGCCGGCGAATACACAAACCTGCCAGACATAGCTATGTGAGCGTGCCGTGAACGCGCATGACGTCACGCCCAGTCTAAAATTCCGGCCCGAATCCCTCTTATTTATTTTACTGTACAGGATTATAGAGACAATCTCAGTGATCAGAGAAGGGCTCATTCAGCCCATCAGGCAATTGTTTAAGCATGTATGGGTTAGAAAACGGGTATTTTTAACATGAAAAAGTTGCTTAATGCACCTTTAAAATGTAATGAACTCCTGTAATTGCAAAGTTGAATTTTCAGCATCATTACTCCGGTCTTCAGTGTCACATGATCCTTCAGAAATCATTCTAATATGATGAATTGGTGCTCAACAAAGTTTCCTTATAATTATTTATCATTGTTGAAAACAGTTGTGCTGCTAAATATTTTGGGATAATTTTTTCAATAAAGTTTATATTAAAGTTATATAAAGTTCATTAGAACAGAATTTATTTAAAATATTTTGTAACAATATAAATGTCTTTTCTGTCACTTTTGATCAATTTAATGCAGCCCTACTGAATCTTTAAGGAAACTTTTGAATATACGCTATGTTCCTCACCAAATGAATGAGAATGGTTTTTAATCTAAATAAAGGGCTAGTAGGATTGTAAAATGTTTCAATGTGATTGATCAAATATAACGACTAATGAAAAAAGTCACCAACGCCTCAGATGTGTGCTTGGAATATGTGACTGTTCTGGACGTGCTCTTCCTGGAACAACGCGCTCAAAATTGCAACTAAACCCAATGAATTCACAACGATTTAATAAACAGTGTTCTCATGTTAGTAATATGACAGTCCTAATTATAGTTATTAATAACCGTGCATTGCTGTTTGAGCTGCGCGCTGAATGTATAGGCTACCGTTAAACTGGAGCACTTTGCTAGCGCGTTATTTAACTCAAAGAAACGTATCCTATATGAGATTAATCAGATATATACAAAATAAACATAAAATTACTAATTATATCTGCACAAAATGAAGCGAATGCACAAGTGAACTTGAACTAAGTTAACGTTACGTGCCATTCAGAATGACTCACATTAAATTATGTTGTGGACGAGCTATTTCTGGAGCAACGCGACTATGGCAACTAAATAATCCCAAATAATTCACAATATTTTATTACAATATTTTTCTCTTTATAATGTTATGTAATATGACAGTCCAATAGTCATTATTAGTCGTGTATTGCCGTTTGAGCTGTGCGCGCTGAAACTGAAGAGGATCACCGTAAGCTTTACTACATTAATTCTTAACCAAATGCATCCTATACGAGTTAAATCAGATATAGATACGTTAGGCCTACACAAAATAAACACAACATTACAACTTACATTTGCACAAAACAAAAGGCTGCGAATGCACACGCAAACTTATAGTCATGATGAAGGTGTAAAATGGTCCCAAACATAACTCCGGCGTGCTCGCTATAGCTACGTTTTGCGGTTGAGCAGCACGCACGCGCATGAACCTGCTTAATCGATGATTGATAAGTTTGATTGATTAAATGTATTATCGACAATTAATTGATCGCCGATTAATCGTTAACATCCCTAGAGGAAACTGATTATCTAAAAATTGGTTAATTGCCATTAAATAATTATAATGGCATTGTGCAGGTTTATGTGAATGTATCATAACATTAGGATGTTTATAATTATGACCATAGACGCTTGTGAAAAATATGTACAGTAAATACTGTAAATGTATTATACCTTATGGGATCAGTCCCCTTCCGTCCAAAATTAAACACACAAAAAATGTATTCAATTCAAATATACTGTATATATCATTTTATTAATAGATTGATGTGCCAAGAGTGACAGAGTCTTCACGTAGACTGAGTTAAGCAAGAGTCTTGTGACAAAATTTATAATAGGACATTATAGCAATAAAAAAATCATAGTACTTGGATACTTAAGTACATTTGAAGGCAAATACTTTTGTACTTTTACTCAAGTGAATGTTTAAAGGCAGCACTTCTACTTTTACTTGAGTAATATTTTACCTTGAGTATCTTTACTTTAACTCAAGTACATGGTATGTGTACTTCGTCCACCACTGCAATTAGCAGATATGTTTTTAATACTTACATACAATAACCCTGGTCTGTTAAAATCCTGTATATGCAAACACACATTGGTTTGCACAATGTGCAGTACGTTTGTTCATTGGAATATCATTTCTTGCACCAAACTGATAATATCCATTGTATTTGAGTTATGAATCCTGCAACTCCTCTCGATCACCACCAGAGGGCCAGGATATTAGTCTATTCCCTTCTAAACTACATTTCCCATGATCCCGTGCCTGGACTGATTCCCTGCACACCTGTTTCCTGTTCCTGTGGATATTTAAGCCCTGAACTAACATTACTGAACTGAGCATTATTTGTCTTTTGATCCTTGGACCAGTTCTCTGGTTTATGATTGTTTGCTGCCTCTGCCCTTCCTGCACTGGTATTATATTTATTTAAGTATTCATCTGTTTGCCTGATGGTGGTGTTAATGTTAATAAAGCTGCAAATGGATCTAAACCCCAGTCCCTCGGTCTCATCAATAGAGTTCACGATCGTTTGAGTTTGGTGACGTACGTGTGCAGGTTGTGCAGTGGTCGCAGGTCTGTGTGGAGAACGAGAGGTTGAGCGACTGGATTCCTGGTTCATCTTGGCCAGAACGATGGCGGAGATCAGCTGACGGTCCTCAAGCTGGTGTTCACCAATGAGCTGCATCGAAGAGCCCACCACCTGCACACACACACACACACACACACACACACACACACACACACGACAGCATTAATGCATTAAGATGAGCAGCGGCAGTTCTCAGCATTCAAAGGAATCCAAGACACAAAATAAAAGACACACGGCATCATTTACTCTTCCTCATGTTGTTCCAAACCTCTCTGAGTTTCTTAAATGTTGTTTAAATATGCAAATTAGGCATTATAAAGTTAATTAAAAAAATTCACACACATTTCCAGAAGAGAAATCTGAACATTGGATAAAGCAATTTTTTAATTCTTGTTAGTTTTTACACACTGTAAAAAAATGATTGCTGTGATTATTAATCACAACTTAAAATTCAACATTAGAATAAGAAAGAATGTGTTGTTTAAACTTAAAAAGGTATGTGTTTGTGCTTGACTTAAAATATTAAGTTTAACTTTAGTTTAGTTAAGTTGGACCAATTTTATGTTGTTATAACTAAAAAGCTCTTTTTTTTTTACAGTGCAGTTCTCTTTTTACCACTCCATAAATAATAAAGTACTGTCAACAGACAGAACAAATACATTTTCAATGTATAAATGTTATATAAATCAGGTGGACGATATATGAATTACCCGTAAGAATAAAGACATGAATAAATCTGTGTAAAGCTGCTGAAGTGGAGACCTCTGACTCAAAATCTACAGACGTGAAGAGCAATAAAAGAAACACTTAAATGTGTGTTTTGGATGTTTTCTGTCCACTGGTCTGAAAGAAAACATGTTATGGAAGCAAAATAGACCAAATTCTCCAAATGGACCAGTGCTTGAAAACAACACAGAAATCAATGCTTTGACCATCATAGTCCATCATCTGACATGCAATTATTTTGACATTAACTTGTAGCCTTAAGCAAATCTCTCTTCTATACCAAAGGAAGAATGATGTCTGTTTTCTTGTAGACAATGATCTGATTTCAGAATTCTGTCATTGTGGTGCGACACCAGGAAGACAATCATGACCACATCCTTCCATCATGGAAATTCAAAATATTGTCTATTTAACCACATTAACCCTAAGGTTACTTCTAGTCAACAGGATGTGTTAAAGGACCATCAAAATAAAGAGAAATCCAAAACTGTTGCCGCCTCAGTGAGATTTTCAATCCGAACTCTGTTATATTTATTAGTAAGGTAAAGATAAAGTAACATTTCCTTTATGCATGTATAACAGAGGCAGAGTTTTATATTAATGACAATAATGATCGTTGACCATTTGAAAATAAATAAAAAAATAAATATGATAATAACACTTTATTTCGATGGTCCCTTTTGAACATTCTGTTGACTATAAGTAACTTTGCAACTACATGTCAGCTAACTCTCAGTAGAGTATTAGTAGACTGTCAGCTTAATATCTGATAACTCTATATTGTGATGGTCCTCCAACAGACACTCTACTGACTATAAGTAACTTTGCAACTACATGTCAACTTATTCTAACCCTAACCCTACCAGTCTACTAATGCTCTACTAATACTCTGAGAGTTAGTAGACATGTAGGTGCAAAGTTACTTCTAGACAACAGAATGTGTTAAAGGGACCATCAAAATAAAGTGAAACCGACAATAATAATAAACGTAAAAAGTACACCCCACCATGGGATGTAGAGCTTTTAGTTGAACTGCCCCGAGTCTTTGGAATACCTTACCTCAAGACATACGAAATAGTTCTAGTCTTTCAATTTTTAATTCATGTGTTAAAACCATTCGTTTTTTTTAGATTAGCTTATTATGATTGACATAGTCTTTGTGAACAATCATCGGGGGTGAACAATCGAGCCCCCTGCTTGGGACAGAAGGTCCAGAGGAGGCCCGTTGAGGAGAGACACTAAATCGGGGAGCCAAACTCGGCCCGGCCACCGCAGGCCTATAAGGAGTAGGCGTACATGGTCCCTGCGAACTCTCTCCAGAACTCCCGGGAGCAAACGATCGTGGGAAAAGTTTGCAAACGTAGCCTCGGCCACGTCTGTACCATCGCGTCCAGTCCGAGAGGAGCTGGAATGCGTGAGGGAGAACCAGAGTGGAGACTCGAGACACAAACAGATCCCCTTGTGCCCGGCCGAACACCCTCTACATCTGCTCCACCTCCTCGGGCCTCAGCCCCTGTCTCGACAGGACGTCTGCCCCTATATTCTGGACCCCAGGGATGTAAGTCGCTCTGAGTGACAGCAGCTTCCCCTGGGACCACAGGACGATTTGGTGCACCAGTTTGCATAGCGAATGTGATTGCAAACCCCCTGTTATTTTTTATAAGCGACCACCGATGTGTTGTCTGTGCGGACCAGCACATGATGGCCCCTGCGGTCTGGGAGGAAATTCTTGAGGGCAAGAAATACGGCCAACATCTCTAGGCGGTTAATGTGCCAGGAGAGATGATGGTCCCTCCATAGACCCTGAGTCGAGTGTCCTTCCAGGATCGCTCCCCAGCCCGTGAGGGAGGCATCTGTCGTTAGACAAGAAGCTCCCAACACGGGGCCCTGGGACAGGAACCAAGGTTTCTTCCACATAACCAGGGGGTGTAGGCATCGCCGCGTAACCCTGATCATGTGAAAGGGGTTGCCCCTCTGGGAAAACCCTTTGGTCCTGAGCCCCCACTGCAGGGGTCTCATGTACAACAGGCCAAAAGGGATCATGTTGGACGCTGCTGACATCAGACCCAACAGCCTCTGAAACGGTTTGACAGTGAGTGACTGGCTTCATTCTTTTCATGGCTGGCAGGATAGACTCTATGCGTGCCAGTGATAGGCATGTCCACATCAACATAGAATCCCAAACCACGCCCAGAAAAGTGGTCCTCTGTAGTGGAGAAAGCACACTCTTTTTGGCGTTTAACCGTAACCCCAACTTTCTCATGTGGGCGAGAATGACATCTCGATGCCGAACCGCTAACTGATGAGACTGAGCCAGAATCAACCAATCGTCAATGTAGTTCAAGATGCGAATACCCTGCAGACGCAGTGGCGCCAGAGCTGCATCTACGCATTTAATGAAAGTGCGGGGTGATAGAGCTAGGCTGAACTGAAGAACTCAATATTGGTAAGCTTTGCCCCCGAAAACGAACCTCAGGAACTTCCTGTGATATGGAAGGATGGATATATGGAAGTATGCGTCCTTGAGATCTATCGTGACAAAACAGTCTTCGGGTCTGATCTGTGGCATGATTTGTCTCAGAGTTAACATTTAGCGTTTTAGCTGCATGACTGACTCGTTCAGAACTCTCAGATCCAAAATGGGATGCAACCCCCCCATCCTTCTTTGGACGTGAAATACCGACTGTAGAACCCGGTTTTCCTGCTGGAGGGGGGTACATGTTCTATGGCCCCTTTCTCTAACAGGGTTTTCACTTATTGTTCCATTACCAGAACCTGCTCAGGGTCCACCACAGTGGATGGGACCCCATAAACCTGGGCGGGCGAGACCCGAACTGTATTTGATAACCCTTATCTATGGTCTGCAGGACCCAATGAGAAACATTTGGCAGTACCTTCCACGCTGTCAAAAACTCTACTAGAGGTACCAGCCTCTCAAGACCGGCTTCTGGATTTTGTTGCGCAATCAGCCCGACGCCCTGTAACGGCAGGGAACAACCGAACTGACTGCTCTGGGACCCTCCTCGGAGGGGGCAGGCATCCCAGGACCACTACGTTTCGGAGGTATGGACAGGGACCGTCCTGGTGGTGGTGGGGAGGATGGAGGTAATTGATGGCGTCAGCATCTGCGAACTCATGCGTGTGTAAGTACCTTTTATACTGCAAGTATTATAACACGATTGGTTAGATGTGAAGGTAATAAGTGACGCAACAATTGAGTCTTCCTGGCAAAACTTGCCAGGCAGTCTGAACTGCTTACTTGCCGTATTTTCTGATATATATATGTGACAAAACAACACCAAATAGACAATAACAGTTTCACACAAAGCGCTTGTGAAGACACAGAAAACCCTTAAAAAGGGAACTGTCGCAATGTCTGACTCAGATTCCCAACAGTAGATTTGTCATGGATTTATGTGTTCTTTGGAAAACCTCACAAAACAAACACTCTCACTGTGGTAAAACGCCTCCTCATATAATCCTTATAATACCAATTAAACACTTCAGTCTGGCGTAGAACTGAAACTCTCAGTTCACATGCAGTGATATCGAGGTCGATAAACGCTCGCTCTCACCTCAGTGATATAATCCTTCCCATCTTTCCCATGTATGGCTTTAACAGCACAGATGTCCAGACCTCCGAAGACATCGGCACAGGCGTCCACCCACAGCTTATATCTACAGGAGAGAGATCCATATCTTTCTATTATATCTACAGGAGAGAAGATCACATATCTATCTATTATATCTACAGGAGAGAAGATCACCAGGTCTCACTTTCACAATTACTGATCACTTCAGCTATACATGAAGTTCAAAACGTAGGTTCAGGAGGAGCCTAAACATTCAGTTCTGTCAATCATTACGAGCATACTATATAAGCAGCAGACACCACGGCATCCCATTTACAAATTCTTCCGGCAGCCCTCCTCTTCCCCTTCTCCTCCAGTAAATTATCTCTATCCTCTTATGTGCAATTCCATCATGGGGGGTTTCAACTCGGAGCTCAAGCCGAGCCTTGGGTTCAAGCCTCCTCCAAGGACAGCAAGCCAAGTTAGTTTACTATTAAACTTCGAGGTTGAATGGGCAGGCGAACTAGTGAAATTTACATTCATGCATATGGCGAATGCTTTTATCCAAAGCGACTTGCATTGCATTGCATAACATTTATTTTTCATCAGCCTATCAAACCCATGCAAGCGCCACAATCGACTGCACAATGGAACAAAACTCACTGTCTGTCTGTGAGTCATTCTCCAAGATCTTTTCAGTGATTGCAAACCTGGTGGAGACTGTGAAAGTGTGTGTGTGTGTGTGTGTGTGTGTGTGTGTGTGTGTGTGTGTGTGT
>FLSR01004884.1:7369292-7386190 GCA_900092035.1 Leuciscus waleckii
ATATATCTTACTTACTTAAATATACTTTAAGTTCAAGTCAAGTTTTTCCACATACCATCGATGTAGAATATTTGTTTTTATTAATTCATTGAATTTAATTTAAGCAATCCTCTTATTCTTAAAAGTTATAATGTAATCTTTTGAGATTATACTTGCATGTGCCACACATCTGATATCTATAACCCTCATAACTTCCATTATATCAAAGTTCAAATATGAAACAATGGATCCCTTATACTCACGAGGTCAAAGACATGTTATCCAATTATTCTATTATTCAATTACACACAAGGTCACCGCTAGGGCAAGGTCAGGTCAAGGGCAGGGCAAGGTCATTGCAAGGGCATGGTGAGGGGCAAGTTCAAAAGGTCAACCCATCAATCGTCATTAATTATAGGGCCATCAATCATTTTTGACACATGCCGAATCTTAATACTACGATGAGCTGAAAGATGAAACGGTATTACAATAGAGACATTAATGGAAGCCGTCTTAGACACGGTCTCACAGTCCATCGCTAAGGTAAAGGTGAAGTGTGTATGTCTGTGAATAAGATAATAAATTAATTCAAAATATTAATATAAACTATAGTAGTGTAAATAAAATAAGACTGGTACCTTCCCCATCCCAGAATGGGCATGTCCGATCTTCACCACCACAGGGAATGTTGGCATTGAGATCTGAAACACAGGTTCATTGTTTCCATTATTTACTTTCATTAATGCTTTATCTATATTTGCTTTATTTACTGAGATCCAGGAACTGGTCGTTGCGCATAAGAAGACGTCATTAAGGCCATTAAACGGTATCAATACGCTTCAGAATAACAGCACACCCAAAGAAATGACTTATGAGGAATAGACACCAACAGGAACTTTCTAATACTATACCACACCCTCATATTAAAACATATATTGGAAGTTCATATTTAAAGTGCCCCTATTATGCTATTTTAAAGGTTTCTAGATAAACTAAAGTGCCCCATTATGAAATTTTTAAGTTTTCCACTTTTATTTATCTCCTACAACAGGTTCACATTCATCCAAGGTCAAAAACACTGTAATTCTCTCATAATCTCGACTGCAGCGTCAGCTCTTTCCTCTCAGTGTCTGAAACGCTTCCATCGGAGATTCAGTCTCTCTAAACTCCGCCTCTCTGAGAGCTGCTCTGCTCTGATTGGTCAGAAAGCAAACGCTCATTATCATATTGAATCTCAGCTCTTGACACAGTCTCTCTAAGCCCCGCCTCTCTGAGAGCTGCTCTGCTCTGATTGGTCAGAAAGCAAACGCTCATTATCATATCTGAATCTCAGCTCTTGATCACAGTGATACGAACAGTAACGATGGCGTGGGTTTTACCGTATCAATCTCATCAAAGTGGAAAACAGCGTCTTCTCGACACGAACAACACGAACCAAACTCTCCCAGAGTCTCAGATACACTACAGTGTTTGAGGGCGGAGCTAAGAGACACAGTTCAGCCAATCAAGACCACAGGCTGGAATTATGCAAATTAGTTACAAACCTGCAACTGAATTACTAACGACTCGTTTCAGTTCAGAATCACTTCTTTCTTTTGGGAGACAAAAACTCCATTTATCTGCACTTTGGTCTGTGAAACTTTTAAATTCATAAACAGCTTTATTACACACTACATGAAAGGAAATATATATAAAAAAAGCATTGTTGGGGCACTTTAAATTGACATCATTAACTTCAAAAAGTGTGCTATGATGAAAATGAATTCATCATGTTGTGTTCCTGTCACTTGTTTAGTTTCAGTGTTCCTGTTTTCCTTATTTCCCTAGTTAGTCTCCTATGTTGTTAATTAGTTCATCACACCTGTTTCTGTTCTCCTTGATTGATACGGTGATTATCAGAGTTCTGTCCTGTGGTCCGTTATCATCAACGATAATGTGGTGAAGTTATGATCTCCTCCTGCGTGTTCCTTATTTATGGATGTTTTTGTTTCTCTATGCACTTTATTACGGCAGTTCCATGAGTGTCATAATCCTAGAATGTTCTGGTTATAATTTTATAATGTAATGGACTTTCATTGTTTCAACTTCTGTTAGTCATCTACTCTGCATAACTGTGGTGTAGTGTGTGTTTACTAAGCATGTGTGAACAAGACCAGTTTTATTTTCTGACCACAAACCACTGGTTGTCTTTATTGCACGCAACCCATTTTACTTTCATAATCTGATCATTCAGAGTGAAACAACATTTACGAGACAAACTGTTTCCAGCAGAACTGATGTGTGTTTTATATTAGAATGGAGTCAGATCTAAATGAATCAACTCTATCCACCGACTAATCTCCACAGATCCTGTGTGTGTGTGTGTGTGTGTGTGTGTGTGAGAGAGAGAGAGTGTGTGTGTGTGTGTGTGTTTAGTGTGAGTGAGTGAGTGAGTGAGTGAGTGTGAGAGAGTGTGTGTGTGTGTGTGTTTAGTGTGTGTAGAGGGTGGGGTGTGTTTATTACAGTAGAAGGCTGGTCTTGTCCTGAAACTATAAATGACTCGCAGCTCCTCGAGACTGAAGGAGATCATCGACAGACACACACAGAGGAGGAACTTCATTCAGTGTGTGTTTCATACAGTAGCTGATCTGTGAGTGTGTGAGTGTGATGATGAGCGTCTCGCTGTCTGCTGCGCTCCTGGTGTGTGTGTGTGTGTGTGTGAGCGAGAGCTGCAGTTGCTTTCCAGCTCATCCACAGGAGTTATTCTGCATGTCTTCGATAGGTACGTCACACTGGAGCTTAATCTTATTACATTATCAATACATTTGTTACAGTATTTATTCATCTTTGTTAAACATTCAGCTGTTCATTGTTTTTTCATGTCCACGGTGCATTAACTAATGTTAACAAATACAACCTTTGAATTTAATACCGTATTAGTAAATGTTGAAATTAATATTAACTAAGATTAATAACAGTTCATTATTAGTTCATGTTAACTAGTATAGTTAACTTATTTTAACTAATGAACCTTATTGTAAAGTGTTACCAAAATATATATATATACTTGTAAATATGCATTTTATTGAATGCTAAATATTCACAAAATGGCAGTAAATTATTCAAAAAAAATTATGAATCTCACTAATTTGTCAGCGTATTGCTTATGTATGTTCAGAAAGTCTTCCAGTTTTGTAGAATCTCACAAGTCAGAGGCCACAGGGCATAGCAAATACAATATCTCATCTTTTTGATTTTCACCTTGAAATTTTACATTTTTATTAACTATTATTAACCTCATCATTAACTACAAACCTCAGTTTGACGTAATTTTGTTGATGACAAATAAAAAATAAATAACAATTCTCTTTTTATTTTTGTATAGTACCAGAATATCCTATACAAATCAATTCGATAAACAAGTTAAGGCTAAACATAAAGTCAGACGTAATCTGAAACTAATCAAAAAGTAGTTCGAAAATGTGTATCATAACAGATTACGTTACAAACTACAGGTTTCATCATGCAATTTTGTATTCCATAAAGGACTATAATTTGTAAGTGATCTACCCAGCACTGCTATTTGTTCATCATTTTCCCGTTCAAATGTTGTGACAAATCAGATATCTATCAACAACATTTCACCATTACAGTATAATATTCCATAAATATTTGCACTAAATTAAATACCTGTTATCATCTTGCACATTATGCACAGATAAAAGTTCAGCGAGCTAGTAAGAAATGGCTTGCAAACAGATTTAGATTCAGATATTATTTTGAAAAACAAGACAAAGGTATTCATTAAGAGTCTTTGTGGTTAAAATGTTGTGTTTCCGAGAGGGAAAGAGTTTGGATCCCTGTTTCCGTGCGTCAGAGTTGCTTTGGCATTCCAGTCCTTGTTCTTGGATAATCAGGCATGGAATGACCGGCATGAGTTTGTACAGACATGCAGATGCCTGTGGCTTTCGCTGAACCAATACAGTAAATCCACATAATCCCTCGGCTAGAAAACATCAGTCTGCCATTCCACTCACTGTACCCAAACAATGGATTTTGAAGTTCATTTGATTTTTTATGAACATTGTTTTTCAAGGTCTAAGACAAGGGATAAAGATCTCATGGTGATATACTGTATTCGCATTAGGAATCTCAGCAACACATGAGAGGCGGCTTTCTGTGTGCGCAGAACAGAGAACAGATTGAGTTCTCTTTCGCATCTTCTTGCATTTGAATGGTTTAAATCACATTACGGGTGAGTTGACTCTTGGCAGGTGCGGTTTCTCTGTTAGAGCGCTTCATTTGAATAGATTGAACGCTTAACGTTTTAGAGTTCGGTAAGTTAAGTCACAAAATATAAGCCATAACAGCCATTTCTTTTTGCTTCGGATCTTTAGGTTCGGTGTTAAAAACGACAGTGTGAATGCTAAGTGAACCAGGGCTTTACCACTTTCTTTTTGGGTACGGACCAAAAGAACCTAAAATACACATTGAGGAATCAATAAATGGAATTGAAATTGAAATTTTATATCAGGTATTTGATTCCTGACCTTAAAGGACTAGTTCACTTTCAAAACATTTTTTTGCTGATAATTTACTCCCCCCGATGTCATCCAAGATATCCATGTCTTTCTTTCTTCAGTCGAAAAGAAATTAAGGTTTTTGAGGAAAACATTTCAGGATTTTCTCCACAGAATGGACTTCAATGGCAACCAACTATACCAATGTTCGAAGAAGGTTCAAATGTCTGTCTCAATGCAGCTTCAAAGTCTCGACATGATCCCAGTCGAGAAATAAGAGTCTTATCTAGCAAAACGATCGGTCATATATATATATATATACTTTTTAGCCACAAATGCTCGTCGTGTACCATCTCTGAGATATGCCACGCATTACATCATCACGTTGGAAAGGTCATGCGTCACGTCATCTATCTAAGTTATTTTTCTGTGTTCAGAAAGGTAGGGAAGGGCGAAAAATTTCATCTAATTTTCTCCTTCAAAATCGTCCGACATCTTTGTTTTAATTTATTATAATTTTTTTTTTTTTTTTTTTAATCGTGACCTTTCCAACATGATGACGTAATACATGGACGTTTCTCATTGGAATAGTTGGTTGCCACTGAAGTCCATTCTGTGTAGAAAAATCCTGGAATGTTTTCCTCAAAATCGTCCGACATCTTTGTTTTAATTTATTATAATTTTTTTTTTTTTTTTTTTAATCGTGACCTTTCCAACATGATGACGTAATACATGTCACATCTCAGAGATGGTACAAGACGGGCATTTGTGGTTAAAAAGTATATATATATTTATTTATTTATTTTTTTAAATTCCGATCGTTTCGCCAGATAAACTCTTATTTCTCGACTGGGATCGTGTCGAGACTTTGAAGCTGCATTGAGACGGACATTTGAACCTTCTTTGAACATTGGAATAGTTGGTTGACATTGAAGTCCATTCTGTGGAGAAAAATCCTGGAATGTTTTCCTCAAAAACCTTAATTTCTTTTCGACTGAAGAAAGAAAGACATGGATATCTTGGATGGCATCGGGGTGAGTAAATTATCAGCAAACATTTTTTTGAAAGTGAGCTAGTCCTTTAAGTATCCTATTTCAACTAATTCTGTAAGACAGGCGATTGATTGCCTTGTATGACACAACTACATTCTGAACTCTTATATGACGGCGCCTGAAATGATTTCTTTTTACCCAAACAATGGATTTTGAAGTTTTGAGCTCTTATCTGCATTCACAGTCAGAAGCTCTTGATGATTTTCTCCAGAGGGATAAAACTCTCAGTATTCACGCAACACATGAGAGGCGGCTTTCTGTGTGCACAGAACAGAAAACACATTGAGTTCTCTTCGCATCTTCTTGCGTTTGAATGGTTTAAATCACATTACGGGTGAGTTGACTCTTGGCAGGTGCGGTTTCTCTGTTAGAGCGCTTCATTTGAATAGATGTGAACGCTAAACGTTTTAGATGTTCGGTAAGTTCCGTCACAAAAATATATGCCATAACAACCATTTATTTTTGCTTCGTATCTTTAGGTTCGGTGTTAAAAATGACAGTGTGAATGCGTGAACCAGTACTAAATGTATAATTTTCTTTTCGGGTCCAAAAAGAGCCAAGCGAATCGAAGTGTGAACACACCTGTGATGAGGTTCGAGAGTCAGGAAGGAAGAAGACGGGTCGGACTCGTACTTTATTAAAATAAAACAAAACAAACAAAAGTCGCGCACAACACGCATTCACCGTGGCAACCGCGACTTGACCTACTTACGTCCCGCTTGTCTCGTTTATCTCTCTCCCGTTACAGACCGCGCTGAACCACGCCCCCCTCGCCACAACACCTAAAATGCACACGCAGGAATCATAAATGGAATTTAAATTTAAATTTTATATCAAGTATTCGATTCCTGACCTTAAGTATCCGATTGCCACCGTAACCTTTTCAGCTACAATATGTTTTAGGTACATCTAGCTGGACTATATTTAGTAATTGATTTTCTAAGGTAGCCTATTAAAGGACATTTAAGAATCAATAAGAGAATCAATTCTGTAAGACACAGGTGATTCCCTTCTATGACACAACTACATTCTGAACTGTTATTTGACACTGCCTGAAATGATTCTTTTAATGTGTTCAGCCTCACACTATATATAACAACTGATTATTTTCCCATTAGTGATGCGAGCTGAGGTAACTGGGGAGAAGATCATACCCGGAAAGAGAAATGGAGACGGTATGGGAGAAGTTCAATATGACATCAAAGTGATGAAGGTGAGCTAAAGTATTGACGATCATATAAATGTTCAGCTGGGAATTACAATGATCTGATATAGCATGCTTTTCCTGGGACAGATCGGCCTGATGTCCAAATCTGGAGTGTGTTTCCCGAAAGCATCGTTAGCCAACTACAGTCGCAAGTTTCGGCGTTATCAGCAGTTCAACGAGTCGGTGTTTCCCGAAACCATCGTTCGACAGATCTCGACCTGTGGTTAGAAGAAGAGTTTTCATGACATGTGGACTCGATAAATCCTGATCTTGAGCAAAATAATCAAGCTGACATTCAGTGCAATCTATATATTTTATTTATAATACATACAAATGTCATTTACGTCTTTTAGTTTGTCAAGAGATTTAAAGCGTCGCATGTCTGAATGAGCTCTAGTGTAAGAACGAGCCTATGATTGAATCTGGAAATAAAGCAAAATAACTGAGAAAATGAGAAATATTCCTCAGATGACATGTTCGTAATTTATAGCAAAACATCTCGCATTAATTCAGTCTCATACAGATTCATTAAAAGTATTTTTACTCCTAACTGCGTGACGTCATGATCCAACGTGGTTGAATGACCAATTTGCGACATACCGTTTTGGGAAACAGTCGTACTAGCTAGATGATTTCTTCAACGATACATCGTACTATAGGCAGCGAGTTACGGCGTTGTACGGGAAACACACCCCAAAATAGTCCATGATTTAAATGGAGAGTTACAGTCTCTTTAGGGTTCTTGTCGACACATACATGAACGTGTGACATACGCTGGAAACACGGTTCGTGAAGCTTCGAAACCTTTAGTCGAAACGACTTTGGCGTATTGATACACCAGAAAGGGTTTCGAAGGACAAAGGATTCGAAGCTTCACGAAGCGCGTTTCTGTAGCGTCCGTCAATCGAGACTCTATTTAAAAAAATAAAATAAAAAATAAAAAATGGATCTGCAGACCCAAAACACAAAACACTGCTATACAATACCAACAATAGTTTTACAAAATCATGGTTTTGCAGGTGTTCAAAGGTTCTTCTGACAGAACAAAGCAAATCCAGCATGCCTTTACAAGTGAGATGTCTTCATTGTGTGGGACCAGACTGGATCACGGCCAGTATCTGCTTTCAGGTAAATATGTGAAACTCTAGATGGCGCAGATAATATCATGATTGTTGTTTTAACCCCTTAACTGTCACTTGGCGCTCTTTTTTTATTGCCTTTTTTCGTGTAATACATATTTTAGTAATCATTATAAATTAGATATCATTCGAAATTCAGAAAAAACTCAGCTTACGAACTCAGAAATTTATCCTGTGAAAACCATTTTGAGATTGGATGTTGCCTTACTATGGAAATGGTACTTTAAATTATTTTAGCAGGCTCCTCCCCTAGTGGGCGGAGTCAGGTTTCATATTACAAAATTATTTTAACTACTTTATAATCTAAATTTATCTAATCTTGGCACAACCCATATTGTTGGAAAGGTCTGAATCTCAAGGTTCCATATTTTGGGGACTATTTTGTGATAGAAGTGATATTTGAACAGAACTGTATTAATTTGTAACAAGAGAATGCGTCAAATCAATCAATGGAATGTGGGTGACACCCGGTGGCTATTATGGTACATCGCAAAATCTAGAAACAAAATCTCATAGGAACATACATTTTTGTGATATAAACTTCAAATTTGGAACACAACTTGGTTAGATATGTGGTTTTAATTTGATAGTAATTTTATAATAAATCATATTTTGTAAAATATATATTTTGTATAAAATAAAAAATGTTTAGTACAGTACATTTGATGTACAGTAAATTCAAACTTCCAAAACTTTTTCAAACTTTCATTTTTTTAAGTGCTTTCACATCAGCAATAATCTGCTGAATATCTTCTTTAAAACAAAACTATGGAGTTTCCTTTGTGTCTTTTTTATTCAATCAAACGCACTGTGTTTGAGAGTAAAACTAATTATTTAGTAATATTTTTTTGTTGCAAAAAAGTATTTTTAAGGCTCAAAAATAAAGAAGTTGATTAAATTATTTGCAGTGCGTGTTAATCTATGAAAACCTTTATTTTTCTTTGTGCATTTCGAACACTTTTTCATCACAAACATTTTGCTATTTTTTTCTGCTGTCTTTTTTTTGCGGGTCTAAATCTTTATCTTGCAAGTTGAAAAGTTTTGCTTGCGAATGAAGCCGTGTCTCAGTGGGCGGTCTCTATCGGCCAGTATGAAAGGCCCTTTTCTATTGGTCACCCTGGATTTAAGTTGGCCACGCCCACTATGTTTTCCCGCTGCAGTGTGTCTGAGAGAAGAGCGAGCGAATGTGTAACATGTCGAGCAACAGGTAATTTACTGAGTAAGCTAACTGATGTAATATCATAAACTCAGTGACAAGTGAACTAAATTATTCTCCCATTTAGATGTCTTTTATATTTATATCATTTAAAACTGTTAATCAATATCACACAAAGAGTGCCGTTTTCCCTTACAAATCACCATGAGTACAATGTGATATTGATTTTATATAACAGTTCAATAGACAAGTTAATATTAAGCGACTTACATTTTAGACATATTATCGCCTGTTTTTGCTCTATTTCATCATCGAAAATAGTTCCAAACTAAAGCAACAGGACGTTTTGCATCTCTGAGCACACACAGGCTGAATGAATAAACGAATCGGTTGAATGAATGATTCAATGACTCACTCATTAAGACAGTCAAATGCTTCAGTCCTGAATGAATCAGCCGTTTGAATGAATCGATTGAAATTCAATGACTCACTCATTAACAGTGACGTGCTGCCACCTACTGGTGGTTTTAATTTCACATTTAAAGTATCTTTTCAAATCATTTAAATGAATCACTAGCTCAAGCAGAGCATTTATTTACTGCTCGATAACCCAAGACTCCGCTGTATGTGGCTTGCCGTCTGCTGCATGACATGTTCCCTGCTTTGTTTTAATGTGTTTTTTATATCAAAATGTCAGGCCGCTCCAGCTATATGACACTGCGAAACTAAATCGAGTTCAGAGAGATCCACATTAAAGAGTTTTTTAGGGGGACTCTTCACTAATTTAACAGGAATTAGGAAACACTGACTAACATTATGAGTGGACCTCAGGGAATCTAAAACAAAAATGAAATATACAATATGTTTTCTGTCTCTTAGGAGAGATCACGTATGAGAGATTCTCCATTACATTGTGCGACCTCATTACGCGCTGGGACAGTCTCTCCTTAATGCAGAAAAACAACATCAAATACAGATATCAGATGGGCTGTGACTGCAAGGTAAGAACACATTTATTTAGAGATGCACGAAATATCGGCCACCATATCAGTATCAGACGATATATGTAAATTTTTTTATGGTATCATTATCAGCCCCCCAAAAAAAAATTTGGCCGATATATTAAATAATGTATTATTTCCTTCAGCTGAAACACTTCAGATGCGCACTGTTCAAAATTATGGTTTTGAGTTGCATAAAATATGATTCATTGGGTTAAAATAACCCACAGTTGGGAAGGTGCTATACAACCCCATAGTTGGATCACTATGTTGGGTTCCCTTTCATTTCGGTCACGTTCGACTGATTGGGATCACACTTAGGGAGCCTGTCATCTTCGAGTATTGATAAAATGACTCAATGCAACATTGGAAGAAAGTGAGTGCTTCACGGTACAGGCTGTGCCATCCCTTTCAGTGTTGCCACGATCATTCCCTTGTGTGCTCAAGTTTTTCATTTCCTGAAAGAGCAACACGGGTGCATTTGTGTCTGAGAGTTTTTCATTTCCTGAAAGAGCAACACGGGTGCGTTTGCGTCTTTTTCAAGATGTCATTCCACCCATGCGTTTCTGGATGCGGCCGTTCCCTGTCTCCCTCTGACGGTCACATTAGTTGCATCACGTGTTTGGGATTACAGCATGCTGAAGCAGCTGTTGTGGATAGTTCAACATGACTATCACGGTGTTGAGATCGAGACTCGCCTTCGTCCGCGAAGGTGGAGTCCCCATTACCAGGCCCCACTCTAGGGTGTTGTGTGGGATAGGTGAACAGAGGATCATAGTGATGGCTTCCCCACCCGGTAACCAATCCCTGTGGGCCCCTCACTCCTCCATCACACTGCAGCCGGTGGAGCCCCCCGTTGAGGGCGCTGGTCCCTCTGTAATGGACAAGCTGTTTCATTCGGGGCCCCTCCAGAGGACAGGATACCGATTGCAGCATCGGAGGGTGAGCTGAGCTCTGGAGATGATGACTCGGCTGCGTTATCTCCCTCTGGGAGTGTAACGTTGCCCGAGCCAGATCCAGAAATGTCAGCTATGCTGAAACGGGCCACCAAGGCTGTCGGGCTCGCGTGGAATCCTCCACCGTGTCCCGAACAGTCTCGGTTGGATGATTGGTTTCTCGGGACGGGCCGCGCTGGTTCTCAGCCCGCCGCCCCAGTGCCTTTCTTTCCCAAACGCCTTCTCACGCACCTCCCTGCCGACCCGTGGAAACAGGTAAGTGTTGCACTGCACACACAGACCCCGCTTCGGGCCGCCCCCGGGCGTTCCAAGCTGGGTCCCTGTCCTCCACCTCGCTGCCCCACCCCGGGTATGTCTGTGGTGCTCCTGGTCCTTGGCCCGGTTCGTAGAAGCTTAAAATGCTCCCAACCGGTCCAGCTGGCTCCTCCGTACCAGCAGACTCGGCTTACAATTCAGTTCGGCGGCATCTGCCCAGTCAGCGCTATTTGCTCACTTCAGTGTTGAGCGAATGTGCCCCTGGCAGGTGTGCGGACATCGCAGTCCTACTGGCGAAGGATGCAATTGAGCCGGTTCCTCCAGCCGATATGAAGACCGGCTTCTTTAGCCCGTACTTCATGGTACTCAAGAAAGGCGGTGGGTTACGGCCAATCTTGGACCTGCGAGTCTTGAATCGGTCCTTTTCTAAGCTTCCGTTCAAGTTGCTAACGCAGAGTCGCATTTTCGAATGCTCCGTCCCCGAGATTGGACTGCAACGTTCGACCTGAAGAATGCGTACTTCAGATCTCTACCCTTCCGCAACGCAGGCTATGCCTGTGTTTTTGCATTTGAGGGTTCGAAGTCAGTACAAAGTCCTACCCTTCGAGTGCTCCACAGCCAGTTGGGTCTTCGGGGGTCAACTGGGAAAAGAGTAAACTCGCCCACGGGCTGAGGATCTCTATTTTCGGTATGGAGATAGACTCGGTCCAACATGTTTCTCAAGAGGAACGTGTCCGGTCGGTGCTATACAGAACTGAGAAAGGGAAAGAGAAACTTTTCAGAGGCTCCTGGGCAATAGAATGGCTTCCTCCATATGAAGACCGCTTCAGCACTGGCTTCACGGCCAAGTCCCGAGGTGGCCGTGACAGAGCGGCATGCTCCGTGTGACAATCATCCTGGCCTGCCGCCAAAACCTCAGCCAGTGATCAGACCTTTTGTTTCTCCGGGCCAGCCGCCCCTAGAACAAGTGTCCACCAACACCGGCTGAGGGGCGTACAACAGGCATGCAGTAACGGAGGTCTGGGCGGGCCTCAGACTGCATTAGCATCAACTGCCTCGAGTTGCTAGCAGTGCACCTTTCTTTGACACGCAGAAAAATGCCACTGCTCAGCAAGCATGTATTGGTCTGTAAAGACAACATTGCGACCGTTGCGCTACGCTTCCCTCGCATGTCGCAACTCATCCGCCACCTCCTCCTATGGAGTCAGAAGCTTCTGAGGTCACTTCATCCACTTAATATTCCGGCCTGCTCAATCTGCTGCCGATGAGGCCTCACGACAGCCTGTGGCCCAGGGAGAGTGGAGACTCCATTTCCAGGCAGCCCCAGCTTTTCCGGGGACCACTTTGGGGCCGCACAGTTACATCTGTTTGCCTCTCCAGACTCGTCCCATTGCTAGTTGTTTACTCCCTGACCGAGCGGAGAACCCTCGACACGGAGACACTGGCACACAGCTGGCCCCGGGGCCTACGCAAAGATGCGTTTCCCCAGTGAACCTTCTTGCACAACACTGTGCTAAGTCGGGAAAGAGAAGGAGCAGGTCTTCCTAGTTGCCCCTTAATGGCCCAACTGGACCTAGTTCCCCCGAACTTATGCTCCTCTTAACAGCCCCTTCCTGACCCATTCCTCTGAGACATCTCAGGAATGGGGCACCGTTGGCACCCGCGGCCAGACCTCTGGAAACTCCATGTCTCGCTGCAGAGGTTAAGGTATCTACCTCAAAATGATCGTAGATGCAATCACTTCTGCGAGAGCACCCTCTTAAAAAAGTGAGGCTTGCTTACGACCTTAAGAGGAACCTGTTCGCTGAGTGTGTTCTTCTCAACCAAGAAGACCCCCGAAGGTGTTCGATCACTTCTGTGCTTTCTTTCCTGCAAGATGGGTTGGAGCAAGGGCTTTCTCCCTCCGCCCTCAAAATGTATGTTGCCTTTATATTAACACACAACATGGGTCCTATTTTAATGATCTAAGTGCATGGTCTAAAGCGCAAGGCGCAAGTGCACTTAGAGCATGTCCGAATCCACTTTTACTAGTTTAACAACGGGGAAAATGGTCGGCACGCCAGGCGCATGGTCTAAAAGGGTTGTCTTTATTCTCTTAATGAGTAATGGGTCATTTTTGGGCGTACCGTGAAATAAACCAACCAGAGTCTCATCTCCCATTCCCTTTAAAAGCCAGGTACACAGGGTGCCTCGCTGACAAATGTTTTTAGAGCTGCGAGCTGGGCGACACCAGGACATTCACTAGAAAATAGCCTATGTGTCGAGCCGGTGGCTTTCCTGGGCTCCCTTCACATGAAGCCAGTTTCACTGTAAGCCCGATTCGAAGTGTCAGCTTGCTGCGCCAAATTCATTATGTCCAAACATACCCTGACATAGACTTGAATTATGGTTTGAGAGTACAAAAACATAACTGAAAGTATATATTATATTGTATTGTAATTTGTAATATATTAATCTGTGAACGCATCTGCAGATCTCCAGCTGCACTGACCAGCCCTGTCAGCTCAGCTCTAAGAGCGAGTGTGTGTTGGACGACTGGTCTTCCTCATGGTCAAAGCCACTTCATGAGTTCGCCTGCATCAGACACAGCGACGGCTCCTGCAACTGGTACACAGGAACGGCCAAAAACCACACAGAAACACACGCCTGATGTCTGCAAACCACACACACACACACACACACACACACACACACACACACACGCGCCTGACGTCTGCAAACCACACACACACACACACACACACACACACACACACACACACGTCTGACGTCTGAAGCCCCAGAGCACCACTGAGTCTGAGTGTGAAAGAAGCTGCTTGATGCTGATCAAACACAAGCAAGGCCTGTATAAATAGCATAATTGCATTGGATTATTAGCATGTCATATTACTGTAATGCTTTCATATGACGACACATTGTTTCTTTTAGGTAATTTGATTTTCTATCTAAAAAGGAATGAAGAGCAAAAAAAAAGAACAAAAAAAAAAAGAAAAAGCAATTCAGTGAATTATTTTGAATTGGAAAAAAAAGGGTTTATGGGCCAAAATACAATTTTCACCTGATCTTAAATGCCTGAAGAAATCAGGAAGATGCAGCATGGGCCTTTTCCACATTTACACTTCTAAATTAATCTTTAGCATGTTACAATTTATCTGCATAATTTTGGCTTGCTGTAGTTTAATGTAAAGTAATAAAACGTTTTCAAAGCGTAAACATTAAATAAAAATGTGCAGGAGTTAAGGAAGCTTCTGTGTCTATATCTATCTATTAGAAGCAACGCTCATGTTTTGCAATAGTTGTGTGGTCGTTCACAATAAATCCTGCTGATTGCGAAACTGTGTTCATTTAAGCATGTGATGCAGCAGCTTTAGCTTAGGTTAGGTTAGGTTAGGTTAGGTTAGGTTAGGTTAGGTTAGCGTAGGTTAGGTTAGGTTAGGTTAGTTTAGTTTAGTTCTCGGGCATCCGCTGTTTTCAGGTGTGAATGTTTTGGTCTAAACACAGTGTGATTTCCTTCATATCTGTAGTAAGCATCACTGCATTCACGCATTGCTTTGCAGATATAAATGATAAAATAGCACTACACTTTTTTAAAGGGATAGTTCAACATTTAAATTCTGTCATCATCCTCAACTCTTCAGAATAATATCCCATCATTAATAGCTGACTACAGGACAGATGAGTAGTGCTACAGTTTTATTGAGGTCTTTCTGCGGTTGAAACACTGACTGATGGATTATGAGACATGATTGATTTCAGGAAGTTGTTCTGTATCTTTCAACAACATTCCTTCTGATGTTCATTGATGTTTATTTGCTGCTGTAACTAGTAGTAAAGATGAAGAGATGATCGGTTCATCTGTCACACACATTGAAGACACACACAAACACACATTTATGGACTTAATTTAGTGATGAAACTGATAGGATTTGGAAGCTGAGACCTTGTTTCATATCAAAGGTATGCTTAGATTGCTTTTATGTTCATCAGCTTCTACGGCATTGATTTTGAAATAAATTCGCTCTGCAGGACAGTCAACAAATTCATGCAAAATACAAATTTCCATGGAGATAGATATATGCAATTAACTATTAAAGAGTTCTGTGTGTAATAATCATCTGTGTGTGTTTTATGGGAAATGTATGTTAGCATGTTGACAAATTTGTATGTTGTTAATGGCAATGCCTGAAATGAAATGCATTTATCTGGAATTGCTTTTCACTTTTGTGTTCTGAATCTGATTAAAAACTATGCTCATATACTATAATTTTAAGACATTTTGTTACAAACTGGTGAACAGTCATTGTGGATTCTTGTGCACAGCTACCTACACTGAGAGTCAACAGCAAATATCCAACAACAGGAAATGATGTCATATCAAGATGCCACCAGAAACCACATAAACAACACAGTTTGCTTTCACAATGCAGAAATCTGTTCAAGATTTTGCAGAGATGATTTATATTGAAACGCAGTGTGTTTATGAAGGCGCCACTGAATGCAAACAAAAGCAGGTGAAGTCTGGCTTTAGTTTGAGATAATCTTGATTTTCATGCAGTACTAAATAGATACTGATATAATGTAAACCTACTTTCTCCTGAAAAAATGTTTTAATTACTTATTTATGCTCACATTTATTCATTTAGCAGACGTGTCATCCAAAGTGAGAAACATTTGCTATGACAGCAAACAATAATTTAATTACAGAAATAATATACGTGTCCCGTGTCAGTGCTTGTTTGGACTTTCAGTTTGTGTTTTGATTGGTTCCTGTTTTGCTTTGTTACTGTCATTATCAGTTCAGTTGTATCACCTGTTTAATCAATCATCGTCATCTGTATCCCTGTGTTCTGTTAATCAGTGTCATCTGTGTTTGTATTTAAGTTCCGTCTGTTCAGTCTGTCATTGTCTGATCTCAGTAATATTTAGTGTGTGTTGCTAGCTGTTCTGCCATCCTGTGTTTAATTACCAATAAACCTTTGTTTTGGAATTATAGTCTCGTCTCCGTCTGCCTTCCTGCAACCACCCGTGACAGAAGATCGGACCAGCCCACATGGACGACAGGGCTATATTTTTCGTAATAGCTCAAGAGAGCACGGAATTTTTCTCCTTCGTGGAGAACTTTGTTCGTCGAGGGGGCTAGTGACGGCTAGATGAAACCCTCAAGCTGCTTTTCTGGATCGGGGCCAATTTCCAACAGGCCACCAACCTCCCAAACGCCGCTGGACTGAACTGGAGGGAAGCCATCGGCAGGTGTTTGGTGAGCGTCGCGTCCTGATCCAGAAAACAACCACCATCACCAGCATCCGCCGAGACGCCCTTCCAGAGTCTCGTCCCGCTGAGACCGCCTTCCAGACTTCCAGAGTCTCGTCCCGCTGAGACCGCCCTTCCAGAGTCTCGTCCCACTGAGACCGCCCTTCTAGACTTCCAGAGTCTCGTCCCGCTGAGACCGCCCTTCCAGAGTCTCAGAGTCTCGTCCCGCTGAGACCGCCCTTCCAGACTTCCAGAGTCTCGTCCCGCTGAGACCGCCCTTCCAGACTTCCAGAGTCTCGTCCCGCTGAGACCGCCCTTCCAGACTTCCAGAGTCTCGTCCCGCTGAGACCGCCCTTCCAGACTTCCAGAGTCTCGTCCCGCTGAGACCGCCCTTCCAGAGTCTC
>FLSR01004884.1:7386245-7408147 GCA_900092035.1 Leuciscus waleckii
GAGCCTGAGTCTGTTCCCGAGCCCGAGCCTGAGTCTGTTCCCGAGCCCGAGCCTGAGTCTGTTCCCGAGCCCGAGCCGGAGTCTGTTCCCGAGCCCGAGCCGGAGTCTGTTCCCGAGCCCGAGCCTGAGATGGTTCCTGAGCCTGAGCCTGTCTCCAAGCCAGTATCTGTTCCTGAGTCTGTTCCCGAGCCCAAGCCTGAGTCTGTTCCCGAGCCTGAGCCTGAGATGGTTCCTGAGCCTGTCCCTGAACCTGTTCCTGAACTCCCACCCAGCCACCTCCCACCTCCTCCCATCATCCATTCCTCAACCATGCTGTCGCCACCTCCTGCTAGCCCCACAGCTCACCCACAGTCCACCTTCAATGAGGTGAGCTCTACTCGGGTCTACCAGTGTTCTTCTCCAGCATGGTCGGTGGATCCCCAATCTCCACCTCCAACCTCCACGACCAGGACTCCACCTCGGCCCATCGATCCATCAGCTCAAACTTGGCTCCTACCTCCCTCATCTCCACTGTGGCCCATCAGTCCACCAGCTCCGTCGGGCTCCCTCGTCCCCCTGGGGTCGTTCGTTGGCCTGCCCTTCCCTCGGGACTACACTCCTCTGGCTTCGCCTCGTCCCTCTGGCGCCGATGGGCTCCTCACTCCCTCAAGCTCTACCTTGATCCTCTGTTGCTCCAGCTCCACCGCTGCCTTCTGGATCCCCGCCTGCGCCTCGGTTGCCAGAGCCGTCGGCATCGCCATGTCCCTCGGGATCCTCAGCATCCCCTTGGCTCGTCGGCTCTCCGGCTCCATCCGGGTATCCTCTTCCACCTGCTCCACCTCCGTCAGTCGGCACCCTGGAGTCACCAGCCCTGCCTCCACCATGGCTCCTCCCTCCGTCTGCTCCGCCCTGGTCCCTCCTACCTTCTCTCTGCCCTTCACCTCTCTTCGTCCTCCTCCTGAGCCCCATCCCTCCCTCGCAGTTGGTCTATCTACGGCGTGAGGACGCGCTTACTGGGAGGGGGGAGTACTGTCACGTGTCCGTGCTTGTTTGGACTTTCAGTTTGTGTTTTGATTGGTTGCTGTTTTCCTTTGTTCTTTTCCCGCCACTCCTTCGTTTCTATGGTTACTGTCAATTAGTTCAGCTGTATCACCTGTTTAATCAATCATCATCTGTATCCCTGTGTTCTGTTAATCAGAGTCATCTGTGTTTGTATTTAAGTTACGTCTGTCATTGTCCGATCTCAGTTATATTTAGTGTGTTGCTACCTGTTCTGCCGTCGTGTTTAATTACCAATAAACCTTCATTTTGGAATTATATCCTCGTGTCCATCTGCCTTCCTACAACCACCCGTGACAATACTTTAAAAGTGTGAACTTGTAATGTTTTCAGATGTTTAACATGTTAATCACAATGAATTGTAGTTTAAATTTACATAATATTTAATGGATTTAGATTAATTTCTGTCAAAGTGCTCAAGTCGGACTTCAGTACATCATTATATCATAATTACTTCTAGTGAAATATGGTTAAAGTTCCTGCTGAACGTACTAACAAGCATTTATGCTAAACTAAAATATACTTTAATGTTATTTCTATTGAAACTTGTATGGCATGCATTTAAAGATATTCGTAACTACACAACTGTAATGAAGAAGTTGCAATTTTATTAACTTTAAATGCAGTGTCAAATTACACACTACAGTTAAAATTATAATCACGTACTTTACATGTGCTTCAGTATGGTAGTCAACACATCAAAATCAGTGCACTTCTTTAAAGCACGACAAAAGATTATTAAAACATAATGATTCAAAATTTACTTTAAAGTAAAACTCGGTAACACTTTATTTTTGACAGGGACCGTTGGATATGTTACATGTAGTAATGACAATAAATGATGCGTAATTACATGTAACTAACCATTAACCAAACCCTAGTACGTGTTGTTCATTAATATTTCTAGTACTTAAATGTATAATTAAGGACACTTTCAAATAATGCAACCTAAACTTTTTATGACACTATTACAAAGTGCACTTTGTAGAAGTGTACTTAAGAAACAGTCATTAAAGTGTACTTTTTTCTTTAAGTACACTTAAGGTAAGTGGCTTTATGTATCATTAATATTATATTATCTGTAAGTATTTTTTAAGTGCACGTTCAGTACTATTAAGCACATTTCTTTTTCAGAAGGGTGTATTTTCTGTCACCAGGACATAATAACATAGCTAATCTAAATTTCTAGTAGTAGTTTTTCTACTGTTGTTATATCCAGTAGAGAAGCGCTGAGTGTTTCTCCTGCATGTGGACGGGTCTCTGGGCTGAAGGGAATGAAAGCGAGGTGCTTCTGATCTTACCATGTCCCTGTAGTTCGAGTAGAACGTCTGATCAACGAGAGGGAATTTATCCGCTCCCAGTTTATTGTAGATGCTGATCAGCTGAGCGAACTGCAACAAAACACAGAATCCGTGTGGGTGAAAATGGTGACAAAAGTAGAACTTGAGTCAGCTAACAAATTTAGACAAACCCAATCTGATTAAAATAACATGCAAAACATTTTTGAGATTTTTATTAAAACTTCCGAGGTAGCGTTACAGTTTAATGATCTACAATATAACAGAGTTAGCCTGGGAAAACCCAGACAACTTCCGGTAAATTTAGATTTGCTCTGCAAGTAGTCTGGCAAAGAACTCATTCTAGCCCATTTCTAATCCCTCGAAATTGCGGCACCAATCAGAAACGTTGAGGCGGGCTTTACACGATGACGATCGCTCTGATTGGTTTTAGGTCTATCCAATTGCGCCCAGAGGCATTTGAGCGACGTCCGTTGGTGAAGCGCAGCAACTTTTAAATGCATAATTATATTAAAATTGCAAACACATGAGGACAGTCTCCATGAAAGACCCACTGGCAGATGAACGTGCTGCTACATTTCTCTCCGAAACGGTAGGAGATTAAATTAGATTTAATAGAGGATTTTAATGTGACGAGATGATTGACAGGGCAGTTTACGTGACAGATGCACACGACAGATCCGTCCGATAAAGATGACGAAGTAGTATGTCCCAAAGCTTGCCTACTTTTTTGCTACACATTCAAAAGTAAATACCTTTTCTTCACAAAAAGAGTACATACTTTTATGGCGTAGTGTAACTTAGGCGAATTGGGACGCAGCATATGGCTTTACACGATGACGATCGCTCTGATTGGTTTTAGGTCTATCCAATTGCGCCCAGAGGCATTTGAGCGACGTCCGTTGGTGACGCCCCTTTGGAAATGAGTTATTAATGAAGCTTTGCCAGACCATAACTCAGTTACTACTGAGAATGGTCTGGTTTTAACCAGGCTATAACAGAGTGAGCTAAGCAAATTGATCATGATTCTCCCACGAATCTGGACAGACAACTAAATAAAATAACAGATTCTGACAAAATATGAATTGCTGCGGTCTGCTGTACGGCCAAGGCGGATGTACGGTACAGCAGAATGATTCAATGACTCACTCATAAAGACTTCACTTGTTTCATTACTGGATGAATCAGATTTTGAACGAATCTCTTGAATGAATGATTCAAAAACAAATCAATTTTTATCAGTCACTTGTCGCCACCTACTGGTGTAAAGAAGTTATTGTGATTTACTGTATTTTTTGATCTGCACAGTAGACATCAGTGTTTATATCTGAACTATAAACTTTTATCTTTTACCTTTTAAGGAAAAACACAGTTGAGTAAAAGCACACTCACGGCCCACGGTTTGTCACAGAGGTTGTAGATGGACTCGAGTGAGTTGACGCTCGGGATCCCGGCGTACTGCAATCCGATGATCATGTTCCTGAAGTCTTCGTTCTGAGCCATGCTGTAGGCGTGCTGTCGGACCAGGACGAAATCAGGCTTGAAGGACCTGGAGAATAATAACAGATACAGCAAAACCTGTGAGAATAATAACACAGATATACAGCAACACACGCGCACACACACACGCACACACACGCACACACAAAACACATGTGCGCACACATTGGCTTTTGGCTTGCTTAGTGGGGACATTAAATTTAATATTCAACAATATTATTGATCTGCCTGAACTAAATTAATAACTTTTTTACAACAAAAATTAGCCATCACTGAACTTACTGAAGCTGGACTGTGACGCTATTTTCTTCTAGACACAAACTTTGTTGCATTATTTTCCTGTTATCTCTGTAAAGCTGCTTTGAAACACTTTGTATTGTAAAAAGCGCTATATAAATAAATGTGACTGGACTTGACGCACTCATACACACACATTCACACTCACACACAGACACACACACACACACACACACTCACTCACACACACTCATCTACAGCAGTGTAAAGCCTCCAGTGTGAGTAATCTGTATTTCTCACACTCACACTCACACACACACACACACACTCATCTACAGCAGTGTAAAGCCCCCAGCGTGAGTAATCTGTATTTCTCTCTCACACACACACACACACTCACGGTCTGTGTTTATGGTAAGTTGTGTTTCGGATTCCTGTATGTTAGCGGAACCACACGTGTGGTCGTCGTGACAGTAAATCACTTCAGTTCAGATCTTACTGTCTCAATCTCGGCTGTTACCACTGAACATCACTGACATTTTAACTCTGGACTTTTACGTTACCAGCTTTTGTAACAAAAATTAATAATTTTTTGAACAAGTGAGTGCATTACATCTTTTGTCTATTTACTTGCAAGAGAAAGATATAAATCTTAAAACTAACACTAACAGTTAACATCTTTAAAACCTAATTTTCAGCTCAGGTAAACTGGTCGGACAGGTAAAGGAGAGTTGAGCGTGGATCTATATGCAAATGTATATATTTAATAATAAGTTATATAATTAACTAAACACGAACACATGATAACCAACAGAATCCCACATTAAAGCACAACTTACCGAACCACTCTGGTCCCGTTAATGACTGAAACATAATGAACAACTTCTACTGTAACGGTGTGTGTGTTTCCAGTAAGGACAGATACATTAGTGGAATGTGGGATTTTAGGATGCAGTGTTAGAGACGTGTTTTGTGCATGTAACAGAAAATCAACGAAAAACTGGTTGAAAACAACCAAATCAATATTTAACCCTCATTCTTCCCTCACACTGTGTGACACATCTTTCCCTCGCGGGTCAAAATGACCCAAAGCCCTAAAATTATACTTTATTTATTTATTTATTTTTTCAGAAAACTTATTTTATTTCATTTTGATCATATTTTTATTTATGTTTTAATGCATTTAAATTTTTTGTGTGGAGATTTTTTGTTATTTTTATTGCACTATAAAGCACAACTTACCGAACCACTCTGGTCCCGTTCCTGATGACTTGCATGTCCACACTGCATGTGCCGTTCGCCTGAGCCACGAGGTTGAGCTCTGAGAACTCGGCCTGGAAATATAAAACAATACATGATAAATCTGCAGTTATGATCATGACAACGGTCTCAAATACATTATGCATGTTTAGCATTCAGAATTTGCCCAGTCAAACTGAGGTGAGATTAAGATTATTATATGTACAAAACACCTGAAAAATGAAGGAGAACAGGAGTTCATGCCTGTGTGCTGCTTCTGTGAAGATCTTTCTGAACAATATCAAAGTTTTTTTTAATCATTTTTCTTTAAAAAGCACTTGTTGTGTTTGTTACCATGTTCATCTGTGTTTAGTGTGTGATGTTGCTGTGTGATCATGAGAAAGCTCCAGTTCTTCTCTATATCAGTGTCAGTGTTTCTGAACTCCTGAAACGCCTCCAGTGTAGGCTTGAGTTTCTTCCTCATTTGAATAATTCATGCGCAGAATAAAGGGGCGGGGCCTGGTTGAGTTAGTTAGTAGTGTGTTAAACTGGCGGTTATGGTAAGGGGCGGGACATTTCCCAAACACACTCGAAGCGCTCGACCAATCACAACACACCGCTCCAGCCGACCAATCAGAGCACAGAGTGCTTTTCAGAAGGAGGGGCTTCATAGAGACAGGAAGTAAACAGAGCGTTACTGACAGACTGGGAAGAGGGAGCCGCAACAATGGAGAATATGAGGAAAATAATCAACTTCAAGCAGGAAAACCTGTTCTAGTAGAGCCTGAAACAACATTAAGAATTTTAATAAGTGCACATAAATGTAACAGCTCCATTTCTTTTCATATTTATCTGACAGCATCGATGGGGAAAACAGGCAAACATATTTCTCCTCCAACAGTTTTTCTTAGCGAACATCTTATTTCATTCAGAATTTCTGGAAAAATGTCCCTAGTTTTGCGAACTAAACTAGACTTCAGAGAAAAATTAAACAATAATAACAAAAAAATTTGACATATCCATGCTCTTCTATATTTTCTACATAGGAAATGAATGCAACACATGTTTTTCTAATGATGTATATTGCATAAGTGAAGATGCAGAATAATGCCCTGATGATCACTGCTCACTTTAATTAAAGCTTGTGATCTTTACCAACAGCAAGTGTGTGTGAATCGTGTCCCGTTTCTCAACATTCATGTTATGTAATGCAAGCTTAAATCTGAGGTTTAAACACAGACGCAAAAAACTGGCGAAGCTATCTCATATTTTATATGCATAAAGTTCATTGGTAATAAAACGTCCACTTATAGTTGCAGGCTTTCTCAGTCACTGTGTCTAAATTAGAATGGTTTGCTTTATTGGTTTGTGATTGACAGACTGTAAGTTAAAGAGATCAACCTCAGCTCTATTACCTACATGTTACTGATCAATAACCAATCCCTCTTTGACTCTTTGCTTCTGCTCGGGTTAAAGGTCATCCAGACAGTTACTGTACTGGCACAATTCAGATCAATACTATTGGCTTCCGATCAGCAACGTGTGGTCCGGAATATCAATGAGACGAAATGCTCTGGAAACCTTTTTATTTCGTGACTAAAGGCAATTTAAAAGGACTGTATAAAGACAATAGACCAGTCAGCCTTCACTTCACATAACGACGCGCTGGGGTTCTGGGTAATCACTGAAACATAATGAACAACTTCTACTGTAACAGTGTGTGTGTTTCCAGTAAGACAGATACATTAGTGGAAATGTGGGATTTTAGGATGCAGTTTAGAGACGTGTTTGTGTGCATGTAACAGAAAAATAAACAAAAAACTGGTTCAAAACAACCAAATCAATATTTAACCCTCATTCTTCCCTCACACTGTGTGACACATCTTTCCCTCGCGGGTCAAAATGACCCGAAGCCCTAAAATTATACCTTTTTTTTTTTAGAAAGCTTATTTCATGTCATTTTGATAATATTTGTTTCAATTTTATTTATTTTTATTTTATTTTTGGAGATTTTTTTTTATTTTATTTTTTTATTTACCTTTCAATTACTGGATTTGATCAATAAATAATAAATAAATAGTAATTTAATCACATTCCTCACATTCTTTCAACTCAAGTTCAAAATAACTCACAATTTCATGCATAACCCTTTTAATTCAGCTCTAAATATCTGACATTGGGAGTCTCTGCCGATCTCTTGTGGGAAATAAATAATATATCATGATATTTCATGACTCTAGATGGCCTCATATCTTTATATGGAGTAAATGAGCTGCTCCTCTGGGTCCTAAAGTCAGGTTATCTTCAGTATGCATTCAGATACACGTGTAGACATTATAAAATAATGTTTTGGTAAAGTTTTAGTTAGAATTCTGAGGTTTTTCTATGTGTACTGAAGCATTCCTCCCATTCCATTCATTCCTACGGGAGTCAGATTGACCCGCGAGGGATTGAAGGATTTTGTTACTTTTTTAAATTTCAAACACAAAAATCCATTCATTGTGTGTGTGTGTGTGTGTGTGTGTGTGTGTGTGTGTGTGTGTGTGTGTGTGTGTGTGTGTGTGTGTGTGTGTGTGTGTGTGTGTGTGTGTGGTTGTAGTGCGACAAAGGTACTGGGGTCTCGGACTGATGAACACTCAATTTCAAAATGACCCGAGGGAAGTTAAATGTTTGTGTGATCAAACTGAGAATAGCAAGCCGGTCTAAAGCTTAATAAATGCTTTACCTGTTCAACTTTGACGTCATAATCTCCTTGGACCTTCTTCCCACGGAAAGTCTTTGCCCTGAAATACAAAAAAACAAACAAAAAATAATTGGTATAATTTCATGCATGCTTGTAGTGTTGTTCAGTCAGTTTATGCATAAACAATCCAACATCATTTCCATCCCTGCAGCTTTAATGACTGAAAAACAAACTGCATAATTGCAGAGCGGCGTCTGGAGAAGCAGAGGCTGTTCTGGTGCAGCGTTCCAGTCTCTGGATGGGTTTGATAAGTCTGTACATCTCTTTGACTCTCTTGTGTTCGGTTGCTATACGAGCGTTTAGAGAGAAAGCAATCTGACTGCACAGCAGGGTCGAGAACACACTCGAGAAGATAGATAACAGAAGGAAAGATGGCTGATATCTGGCGGAATCAGTGTCTTTTACTCTCTTTACATGCAGAACAAGTGATACAGAATCTCAACATCAACATCTCTTTCCAAGCATGTGTCTTTGCTATTGCAACTTTCAAGCTCATAATGCAGTTTTGCATACGGTTAATGTGAAGAAATAACGTTAACAAAATCTCACTGCAGAATGTTCTCAAACTACGGGTCGTATAAGGAAACGTTTGCAGTCTTTTATACCAGACCAAACTGTGATGGATTATTCAATGCTGCCATCTAAAGGAAGGACGTTATTATGTCATGTAATATTGAATTTCCTTTAGATGGCAGCATCTCCAATGCACAGTTTTTGTGCACAAAACAACTAAAGAAGAGAAATAAAGCTGTGAAAGTGTCGTGCCAGTGAAGCTGCTGCATGCACCGTGTGCGGGATTTTCATTCAGGCAGTTCTGAAGCCTGAACATCTATCAAACACAACACTGAAGCAGATCGGAAACAATCCATGCAAAAACAGCTGTGAGAGTTTTTCCATTTAATGACTGTGTACAGCGTACAGTTTATGAGTGAATATATATATTTTTTTTTCGTGCATTTAAAGGGGAATGGGAGTGATGCAGTTTCTCTCGTGTGATATAGTCCAGCATTGCTCAAATACAGGACAATTAGTGGTCTGTGCAAAGACATCCCTGTGTCTATCACCTGGTTAATAATACAACACCTGAACAACAAAGCAGGAGTAACCTTCATAACACCCTAGCAACAGCAGAGAAAAACACTTAGCAACAGCCACCCACAGACAAGCTCCACTCAAAGCCGTCTCCACCCTAGAGTTATGTGCTTTTGTGTGTGAGCGGAAGCATCTGTGAGTAAATAAAGAAATAAAGTGACAGCTGTCAGTTAGATCTACTCAGAAAATGTGTCATGAAATGCAAATGAATTCCTGGAGCTGCACCTTATTCTTCAACACGGAGGTTCAGCTAAAATATCTGGAAGTGAATGACACCGGGAGCCAGAAACATAACATTTTCAAATGGCAGCATTAAAATGAAGGTGGAATGGACAGGATAATGTAATGAACAAGAGCTCTGCCAGATAAAATGAGCACAAGCGGCTCTAGAGAACTGCAGTGATCCTGAAGGACGGCCGTTCTCATGTTGAGTGTAAAATCACGACACACACAAACACACACAGCAGGTTCTGGACATCAGGAGCTCATATATATGTGTGTGATGGTGTTCATGAGCCGAGACTCATCCTCAGTCCGTCTCCATCCACTACAGCAGGGAGTCTGCACTGTAAAAACCGTTGGGTCATTTCTAGTAATAACCCGGCTGTTGGGTTAAATACGTATGTTGTATGTACACTTGTGTATTTTGAATTCATGTACTCAGTTATGTATATTTAAATTAAATTCTAGACTCCCCACATTTTTTTTGTAATTTAAATATATATTTGTTGAGACATATTTATTGTTTTATACAAATAAACAATCTGTATTTGAAAACAAAGTGTATTTTATTTATTCAAATAATGTCATAAATAAAAAATAAAAAAAGTTAACTTAACTGTTGGGTTAAAATAACCCACAGTTGGGAAAGTGTTTACCAGCCCATAGTTGGGTTATTTTGAACCCAATATTATTCAGGAGTGAGTAGTGAGTGTGAGTGCAGTACTCCGTCCTCTATACCAGCCCATAGTTGGGTTACTCGTTGGGTTATTATTAAGTGAGCGAGTAATGAGTGTGAGTGCAGAACTCTGTCCTCTATACCAGCCCATAGTTGGGTTACTCGTTGGGTTATTATTAAGTGAGCGAGTAATGAGTGTGAGTGCAGAACTCTGTCCTCTATACCAGCCCATAGTTGGGTTACTCGTTGGGTTATTATTAAGTGAGCGAGTAATGAGTGTGAGTGCAGAACTCTGTCCTCTATACCAGCCCATAGTTGGGTTACTCGTTGGGTTATTATTAAGTGAGTGAGTAATGAGTGTGAGTGCAGTACTCTGTCCTCTATACCAGCCCAACAAGAACAAGAACAAGAACAAGAACAAGAACAAGAACAAGAACAAGAACAAGAACAAGAACAAGAACAAGAACAAGAACAAGAACAAGAACAACCTACACACTTGCAATGTAAAGAACTCACAAAGACTGAACTAGACACAGGGCTTAAATACACAGGCAAACAAGCTAATCAAGATAATGAGGGGGCGTGGCTAATCAGAGACACCTGAGAAGACTAATAAACAAGAAGAATACAAAGGACTATAAAACATGACACAGGACAGGAAATGACAAAATCCACACAAGACAAGGGGAACACAAGACAGGAATCATGACATCTAAGATCATTCTACCAATGTTCCCATTAAGTTGTAAAACATTATTTCTGAATGGTCGCTGAACGTTCAAAGCATCCAGTTTTTTAAATGTTAAATTTTTTCTTTTTCTTGGTTATCTGAATGTTAAGGGGACGTTCCATTGCAAAACTGGAATGTTACTTTTGAATGTTCTCTGAAACAAGTAGTAACATTTAAAAAGCGTTAGACGAACATCCAACTAGAACATTTCAGAAAAAAAATGTTTTATAAACAAAATCGACTAATGTTTTGAGAACATCATTAAAGACCAGATTACTGTGAACAAATATTCTATGAAGGTTACTGGAAGAGCGTTTGTTCATAACTTTGAGGGAACATTAGCCAAAAACTCAAATAAGCTAAAAAAAACCTGGATAATTTGATCAGATATTACTATTTAATGTTTTTTAAGGCTATTGCTCAGGAACACTATTAAACTGGTGCATTTGTGCTACAGATTGGAAAGATTCCTCAGATCATGTCTTGTTGAGGACAGGTGTGCTAGTATTAGATTAGCTAATGATTTTCTCCTGACGCACCATGGAATAAGCGGAAAATTGTGAGTTTTACATGGACAAATGATCTTCAGAAATGATAAAAATCTTGTTACTATTTGATCTCATTTAGATATTCATATCTAAATCCTCATAACTAGTGTCGTGGAAATTTTAAACTGTATATTACAGTTTTTTTCAATTGCTTACACACTAAAATTAGAACTTTCCCACAATTAGCAAAACTTTACACTCAAGGAGCAAAACACCGGCCTAGATTTGCACAACTGTAAGCACATTGTCAACTTCACACTTTTTGCAAAACATTACACACAGTGATTTGCAAAACACTAAACACACTTGTATGCATTTGACACAGAAATTTATCATGATGTCATTTCCTTGCAATTTCAAAGCAAAGGCTTTCAAATGAACACACCCATGAACCAATTGGTTAAACACAGGCACCACGTGTGCACACACACTGGTGCTTAATTGTAGACACACCAATCAGGTTAAAGCACTATAAAAAGGCAACAGGTAAGTTCACCTGTCTTCAACAAAAATGGATGGTGTCAGAGGAAGAGGGAGAGTGCGGATGAGAGGGGCAATCCAGAGAGTACCAGGTGGAGGAAGAGGCAAAGGAAGAGGAAGAGGAAGAGGGAGAGGGAGAGGGAGAGGAAGAGGAAGAGGAAGAGGAAGAGGAAGAGGAAGAGGAAGAGGAAGAGGAAGAGGAAGAGGAAGAGGAAGAGGAAGAGGAAGAGGAAGAGGAAGAGGAAGAGGAAGAGGAAGAGGAAGAGGAAGAGGAAGAGGAAGAGGAAGAGGAAGAGGAAGAGGAAGAGGAAGAGGAAGAGGAAGAGGAAGAGGAAGAGGAAGAGGAAGAGGAAGAGGAAGAGGAAGAGGAAGAGGAAGAGGAAGAGGAAGAGGAAGAGGAAGAGGAAGAGGAAGAGGAAGAGGAAGAGGAAGAGGAAGAGGAAGAGGAAGAGGAAGAGGAAGAGGAAGAGGAAGAGGAAGAGGAAGAGGAAGAGGAAGAGGAAGAGGAAGAGGAAGAGGAAGAGGAAGAGGAATAAAGGTTATTAAGTGTCGATTTGTAGACGCTCTGTGTCGATGAGTAGACGCAACAGTTTTATTTATTAAGTGTCGATTTGTAGACGCTCTGTGTCGATGAGTAGACGCAACAGTCCACCCAGATTAACTACTAAAAACTACATCTGTAATGGATGATGTTTCCACAGAGAGATGTTCTTGTAGTGTCGTGTGAAAGAATGAAGCGTGAGCATGAAAGGCTCAGACAGCCGGTATGAATCACTCAGGTAAACTTCACACTGAGTCCTGCTGAACATTTTGTAAATAAGTCATCATTTTTCTGCAGGCTAGCAGAGGACAACTGAAAGGAAAAAATGGAAAGGAAAGTGAAATGTTTCGTAATCCAGTGAAGAAACAGCTTTGTAACAAACTTGTTTTTATTGTCCTTTCAGGTCCACATCAGGAACAGCAACCGAACATTTTCACAATGTTTTCAGTACTTACGATTTATCACTACATCCCCTTTCCTTTAGAAGTAAAGAACAAGTTATTACCACTATCATTTAAACTAATAGATTAGCTAACCATTAGCAAGCACTGTACAAATATACAAGATGAAGACATAATACCTCAAATTACAATCCCACAAATTATTTACATTGTAATTACTGTAATAATCACCAGATTACATTTTCTTTTCCTTTTTTAAATGAAAACTTGAATGCTTATGTTATGCTTAAGCCCTATTCAGGGGTGAAGTCTATCAGGAGGGTGTTTTGATCTTCTCAGTGCATGTGAAAGCACATCTGAAGGCGTTTCTTCAGCTGGTCCATGTCGTCCAGCACTGGAAGTGTTTCAGATGTACAGTCTGTGTATCCACTAATACTGTCGCTTTTGTTTTCATTAGGCTTCTCCGATTTCTCCTCAGGGTTTGACCATCCTCTGTCCTGACCGAGTGTAAGATGTCAGATGATATTGTCATGGTCAGCACTTCAGACTTTTTCATGGACACAATATTCAAAGAACATTTTAGTACATTTTGTTCAAAGTGTTAGCGTGTTAAGGCCTAAAAGGGGAAGTGAGGTTTAGATGTTAGAATCATAGTTAGTTTAAAAGATAGTTTACTATCTTATCTATGGAAAATCCATCACATCTGTCTCTGCCATAAATGTCGGTAAGCCGTACACATAGCTGTGAAATCTTTCCATCAATACACCCAACCCAGGCACTCTTTTTCTATCTGTGCACAGCGACAGTCTGACGGAGTCATCGTTCTCGAGGCGTATGCGACTGGCCTCCAGTTCTCTCCCTCCGCCTGCAGGAGAACTATCTTTGGATGCATCTGTCGAGATCTTTGTCCTTTTTGATGGGTCAAATAATGTCAGCACAGGCTCTGTAGTGAGGAGAGTCTACAGTTCCCATTCTTGTTCATGGTCAGCTGTCCATTTGAACTCGCCTTTATCAATAACAGTTCTCTCAAGTACACTGTTTAAGAAGACAAGTTTGGTATGAACTTTCCGACGAAATTTATCATCCCCATCACTTTCTGTCTGTGGGTTTGGGCATCTTGAGCATTGCTGTACTTTCCTCTTGTCTGGTTCCACACCCCCTTCCGACAGCTTGTCTCCAGGAATGTGATTCCTTCACTCCAAACTGACATCTGTCTTTATTCAACTTCAGCCCATACTTCCTTACTCACTGTAGGACTTCCATGAGCCTCTTGTTGTGCTGTTCTTTTGTGGATCCCCACAACACAATACACAGTAAAAAACGTTGGGTTATTTTTCTACCCAACCGTTGGGTTACATATATTGTGTACTTGTGTTGGGTTATTTTCCAAAAATGTTGGGTAATTTCTTCAAATCGTTGGGTAATTTCTAGTAATAACCCAATGCATTGGGTCAAAATAGCCCACAGTTGGGAAGGTGCTATACCACCCCATAGTTGGGTCACTTTGTTGGGTTATTTTCCAAAAATGTTGGGTAATTTCTTCAAATCGTTGGGTAATTTCTAGTAATAACCCAATGCATTGGGTTAAAATAACCCACAGTTGGGAAGGTGCTAAACCACCCCATAGTTGGGTCACTCATTGGGTTATTTTTAACCCAACCTTTTTAAGTGAGTATCATCCACATACACACACACACACCCTCGATGCTTTCAATGATGTGTTCCATGGCCCTGTGGAATCCTTCAGGAGCTGATGAAGTCCCGAACAGAAGGAGTATCGGCCGAAGGGTGTGTTGGATGTGCAATACTTGTGCTGTCCTCATGTAGTTTCAGCTGCCAAAAGCCCTGAGATGCATCCAGCTTTGCACCAGCCATCTCGCTTATGACTTCCTCAAGTGTCGGAATTTGATAATCTTCTCTCTGAATGTTTGCGTTGAAGTCCTCTGGATCCATACACACACGTAGATCAGCACAGGCTTTCTTCACACACACCATTGAGTTAACCCACTCTGTAGGCTCTTCCACTTTTTCTATGACTCCCATTGATGTCATTCTTTCCAGCTCTTGCCTCAGCTTTTCACGAAGTCTTGGTGAATGGACAACCGGCTGGGCATCTTTTCTCAACTGTATTTTGTAGTTGAATGGTAATACTCCAAACCCTTCAAAGATTTCCGGAATCTTTTCCACACTGTGTTACTCCATTATTTATGGTATATATTCTTCTTACTAGGCCTAGGTCTTCACATGCCTTGTTTCCCAACACACAATCATGGCCATCTGGTACAACCACGAACATGAAGTGATGTTTTCTGTTTTTCACTTTTACTTTCAGTCTGCATGTTCCTTTCGTTGGAACGTTCTGTCCATTATAGGCTTTGAGTTGCACCGTTTTCTGACTTATATACATGCTTGATTTTCATTGCTCTGACATCTTGCTCTGAAATCAGATTGACTTTTGCCCTGTGTCTAGCTTGAGTGAAACTGTTACTCCATTTATTTCCAGAGTAGTCATCCACTTATCCCGTGCAACACTATTCACATCAGTCTGTTCTGTTCTTTCTGGACTGGAATCGGCTTGCTGCACCATTCCTACGAAAAACGCGTCACTGAGGGCTGTTTCCTCCACCGCATGCACACGCTCCCTTCGAGACGGTCCACCCTTTGAAAAGCATTGCCTAGCAAAATGATTCTGCCCTGTAGATTTGGCACAGACTTTGCCATAGGCTGGGCACTGCTTTGGCAGGAGTCTTTTGCCACATCTCTAACAGGTAAACTGTTCTTTCTCTTTTTGCGGTTTCTGTTTATTCATTCTGCATTCTCTCTGTTACTGCAGACACAGCTGTGTTGTCACTTCTGCTCATCTTTGTGTTGCCACCAATGGTTTTAGCATGCAGAAGAGCTATCTCACTTGCATGACATGTCCTCACTGCTTCATTCAAGGTCAGCTCTGTCTCTCTCAAGAGCCTCTCCCTCACTTTTTTATATCAGTGATGCCGAACACAACTTGGTCTCGGATCATCGAATTTTGCGACAGTCCGAAATTGCATGTCCTTGCTTTCAACGTTACATCAATTAAGGAACTGTCAAAAGTCTCTCCAGTAGTTGTAGACCAGAACAAAAAACATACCTTTCAAAAGTCTCGTTTTTTTTCGGTGTGCAGTGTGAATCAAACTTCTCCATTACCACGTCGTATTTGCCTTTGTCCTCGGCCTGTTCAAACACGAGTGTGTTAAACACCTCTATCGACTGAGGTAAGTGTTAAACTACTGACACCTAGTGGTTACCTCTAGTGGTAGAGGACTTACAATTTACCACTACAGAAAGGTTGTCACATTTTCGTTTTGGTCCATTGCCAGTTCAGCAGATTTGCAAGATCTCAGCTCATTGCCGTACTGAAATATATTTGGATTATTCTTTACAGAGTGCCAGGATTAAAGAGCGCAGTCGAGCAGAACAAGCGTGATATGAATACGCATGGATTTCTTTAACTGATTGATAGTAAGAGGAACTTGTGGGTCACTAGCTGAATCACTCCTCTGGTTATATAGTGATGATGCAGTTTTTGGTCCAGGGTCAGAAATGAAAAAGCTCTGCAAAGTTTCAAAGTCCCTCCAAATCGTAAGGGGCGGGACATTTCCCCAAACACACTCGAAGCGCTCGACCAATCACAACACACTGCTCCAGCCGACCAATCAGAGCACAGTGTGCTTTTCAGAAGGAGGGCCTTCATAGAGACAGGAAGTAAACAGAGCGTTACTGACAGACTGGGAAGAGAGGTGCCGCAACAATGGAATATGAGGAAATAATCAACATTCAAGCAGGAAAACCTGTTCTAGTAGAGCCTGAAAACAACAATTTAAAACTGTTAAAGTGTCTAGCTGTTATAACTATACAGTGTATTTTAGCACAGCCAAGCCAATGCATTGAGGAGGTTTTATGATTAAAAATGTGTATGAAATGTATAGAAAATCTAGTGCTTTGACTTAGAAACCCTGCAGGAATAAAGACAGTGTCAAGCTTGTTTCAAGCTCCAGGACGTCCCTCAGCAAAAAGGGCACATTTCCCCTCCCAGTTTCCACCCTCTGAATCGGGAAAGTGATTTCATGCCCTCCTCTGCGTCATTGCAGCTTACCAACCGCAGATACAAGAGGGAAACTAATCAGCGTCGACTCCTTTGATCCTGCCATCGTGTGTGTGTATGAGTGAGAGGAGGGAAGTGTCCTAGTGAGCCGTGAAGCTCATCTGTGCTCTGGGTGAAGCGTCAATATCACTGATTATGAGCCACATCATTATGGCTATTAACTCTATATGGAGGAGTCTGTCATGAGGCTTTGATTTGGGAAAAAAAACACAATCACAGTGACGTATTATAACACATAGGCCACATACACACTGCAGCTAAATTAGGTTGTCATGAAAAAAAATAGTCTACGCTTGTCACACAGTGTGTTGAAACTGTATGGAAAGTATGGAAACTGTATGGAAAGTTGTTAATGAGATTTTACACATCAGAGACACGTCTCTCTTCTATAGATAGGCATTTCTAACACTTTTTTATAGATATATATATAAGCACGAAATCATGCTTTGGTAAATCTTAATAATGACATACTCTAGGGCCCTATTTTAACGATCTGAAACGCAAGTAACTTTGTGGGCGGATCGCGGAAATGACTCTTGCGCCCGACGCAAATCTAAAATGTGTTGGTCTGAAGTAGCTTCATTACTCATAGGTGTGGTTTGGGCGTAACGTGAAATAAACCAATCAGAGCGTCATCTCACATTCCCTTTAAGAGCAGGCGCGCTTGTTCCATAATTGCTATTATAACGGCGGATTTGCCAGACGCACACCAGGAGCGGTTCACAGCCGAGGAGACCGACGTTCTCGTCAGGGCCGTAAAACACAGAGAAGTGACATTGGGGATGGAGAAACACACCCAAATTAGCTTCGGTTAAACAGGCGTATAATAATTTGGGTAAATGTGTAAGCTGGATTTATGCCTATTTTTTCACATCTTCACAGACACAACAATGATTTCCCTCGTGTGGTAATATTTTTCCTTGTAATAATGTATGGTTTTCTAAAAATGAGAACTGCTGTGTCTGTGTAGATGAGAGAAGCTAAGTGTATGTGCGCTGTGCACACGCTACATTGATTATGGCCAAGCATGAACCCTAAAAATAGCATCTGAGTAAGACTAGGTTTCTCCTGGTCAGTGGCGGAATTGTTTTCTGAAACTGCAAAATAGCACCAGGGAACGTTTGCGCCGGAACACGCCTCCTCTCTTCGCTGAACCGCCCCCGGGAGCGCAAGTTCATTCCCTAATTTACCGACGTGCATCTGTGGAGGGAAAAGTCCGCTGTGCGTCGGATGCAAAATAGGAATGATACATGCGTCGTGTACAAAGTCAATTGCGCTGGGTGCAAGATAGGGCCCATAAAGTTGAAACTTTGGCATATTAAAGCAGGGCATGCAGTTTCGGGAATTTCTTCGCTGTATTCTCGCTTTTTGCTTGCAGGTTTCTTATAGAGCTCCCCCTACAGCTTCGGAATAGATATTTGACAACACTGTCGAAAAACTCGTTGGCGACTCTCAGACACCAGAGGCTAGTAGATCAACGACATCAAAGCAGATGGGACATTCTTTAAAACGTCTTCTTCATTCGGGTATAATGACAGAATTTTAGCAGATTTTTTTGCCGTAAAGCAATTCATTACATTGCGAGACCTGATATCACGCGATACTCCCGCCGGCTGAAAGTTGCAAGGGTGGTTTTTCGGCTCACAGGCGATGGAGGGTGCGAGACGACCACCATTCAACCCGAAAAAAGTCATATAACTATTTCAATGACTCCGAAGCTGTTCGGTTAAGGTAAAAAAGTTACTTAGTTCACCTTTAAGTCTTGATTCTGACTTTAATACAGGTTTTATTAGATATAGTCAAAATTATGACATACTAAGTAACAAAAATATAAAAACATAAAAAAAACATTTAATTGAGATTTTAAGTCAAGTCAAGTCACCTTTATTTATATAGCGCTTTATACAATACAGATTGTTTTAAAGCACCTTTACAGAGATAACATGAAAAGGATTTAATGATGCAAACAGAGTTCATTTTGGTATTATTCATTCGGGTTAATTTCTGGAAGCGTCTCTTTCAGTGGCGGTATACGGTCTAACATTGATTTTGATAATTTAACAAGTTTAGACAAATCTTCCTCTCCTATAGCAAAGAATGAATGGGATTGTTCCTCGGGGGGTCTATAGCACGACGTCTGATGCGATACTGCAGTAGACGGTTGCATGATTATCATTTTCTCTAATAGTATCAATTGTAAGTAGAAATTTATAAAGTCATTACTGCTGTGCTATCTGGAAATGTTTGAAGTTGAAGCTTTATTTCTCGTTAATTTAGCCACTGTATAAAATAAATACTTAGGGTTGTGTTTGTTCTCTTCTAAGAGTAAGCACTTTGAGATCTAGCAGTTTTAAGGCCTTTCTGTATGCAGTAACACTGTCTTTCCACGAAATGCCTCTAGTTTTGTTTCTACCAGCTGCACTTCAATTTCTACATTTTCTACATACTAAGCATAATTATGAGATGAAAAAGTCAAAATTGAGATATAAAGTCGAAACTTTGCCTTAAAGGATTAGTTCTCCTCAAAATGAAAATGTCCTGACAATTTACTCACCCCAGTGCCATCCAAGATGTTCATGTCTTTCTTTCTTCAGTGGAAAAGAAATTAAGTTTTTTGAGGAAAACATTTCAGGATTTTTCTCCACACTGGACTTCAATGGCAACCAAGATGTTGAAGTTCAAATCAATGCTGTTTCAAAGGGCCTTGCACGATCCCAGCTGAAGAATAGGGTCTTATCTAGTGAAACGATCGCTCATTTTCTACAAAAACAAATAAAAATGTATATACTTTATAACCACAATTGTTCATCTTGTGCTAGTCTGCGACAGGCATTATGTAATCACGTTGGAAAGGTCATGTCACGTCATCTATCTAAGTTATTTGTCTGTGTACTCCGGTTCAAAATAGTAGGGAAGGGCGAAAAATGCCATCTCATTTTATCCTCCAACTTCAAAATCATCCGACATTTTTGTTTTAATATATTATTATTATTATTTAAATTTTTTCGTGACCTTTCCAATGTGATGACGTAACACGTGACGCGTCGCAGACCAGCACAAGACGAACAATTGTGGTTAAAAAGTATATACATTTTTATTTATTTTTTAGAAAATGGATGATCATTTCGCCTGATAAGGCCCTATTCTTCAGCCGGGATCGTGCAGAGCCCTTTGAAGCACTTCAGAGCCCTTTGAAACAGCATTGATTTGGACTTCAACATCTTGGTTGCCACTGAAGTCCATTGTGTGGAGAAAAATCCTGAAATGTTTTCCTCAAAAAACTTAATTTATTTTCCACTCAAGAAAGAAAGACATGGACATCTTGGATGGCATTGGGGTGAGTAAATTATCAGGAAATTTTCATTTTGAGGTAACTAATCCTTTTTTAACTAAATTTTAACCTCATAAATATGACTTAGGGCCAGATTACTAAACAGGGCAAATTAGTGTGAGAGCGCAATTCCAAAAAAGTATGTGAAAGAAGCGTGATCTACTGACGACGCACACATTAATGAACACAGTTGCATTCGGATCATTTCCATAATGACCAACACAATCTGCTTATTGCAACACAAACTAGCATCTGTTTTAAGACATGCTTATTTTTAGCGGTAAATAATGGTGCAAATACCAGTAAATTGACGATTGCAAACCTTAGTAAATTACCTTGCATGAATAATTGAAAACTCTCCTCCCATAAATTCTGTGTCTGAAAGGGAAACTCCTACAAATGCATAAGCAATAAGATCCGCCGCTAAAACAACCCATGCCGATGCTTTTCACTCAAATATTTCACTGCGTGTCTTTAGTAAATCCTGACAGTAGTTTTTTAATGCCAAAAGAGGGTTTGTGCAAGCTGTTAGTAAATCTGGCCCTTAGAATGTCATAATTTCATCAATTTATGTCATAATTATGATTTACAAAAGCATGATTTTTTCTTATGTGGTGGAGATGGACTTCCATACTCTTCTGTATGTGTGCGGTGTGAGACATCACAGAGAAAGAGGAGCGAGCCTCGACTCATTCGTGTTTCAGTTCTTGTTATAAGAAACAGTGAACAAGAACAAGCCCATAATAAACTAAAATAAATCACTTTATATGGAAATTAAGACCAAGATATCATGACACGCTCCTGCCCATTTTCATAACTTCATAAACTGGATAAGTCTTGGAGCCAAGCCCAAACAACAAACCCAAAAATGCTTATAAGACATGTCGACATTGCATGTCTTTAATGCAAGAGAGCGTTAAACAAAATGGATATGGGACTTTTCCGTCTGTTTTATTCCATTAGGCGGAAAATGTATACAGCAGTTTAACTGTTTAATAAAACAACAGCACACTTCTCCTCAACAAGCCTCTCAGAACATTCACGTCCATAATACAAACTACATGTTACAAGCTTGAATATAATGAGAGCGGTGGATTGCACAACTGCATGTACAATAGTCTAATAATGCATCAATGAGACATTTTTTAATTGAGTATTGTTCCGAAACAACACACCAATGCAAAGCCACTGATTCTGTTCAAGCTACTCCATTAGTCCTGTGTTTTACTGTAATGTTTTATTCATTTCGATCAGTGTAGAGTATATAATTGCTCTGAGACGCTTAAGTGCAGTCGAATCAGAGCCTTCAGAAAGCACATCCAGTAACGGGAAGCCAGTCAATGTTGTCGACAGCCAGTGTGTCTACAGTTCTCCAGCCAACCAGCATCCAGATCTCACACTGAGAGATCCACAGCTCAGAACAAGAGAACAACGAGCACTTTCTGTCTCGAAACACTGCAGAATCTATAATGAAGTGTTTAGGACAGTGCTATAAAGGTGAAACATTGAACAGTAAAGAGTTTCTTCAGCACTTCAATTATGAGACATGGGAGAGTCTTCTTCATGCTCGGCTTCTGTTCACCATTCTGCCCACGGTGTGTGTGTGTGTGTGTGTGTGTGTGTGTGTGTGTGTGTGTGTGTGTGTGTGTGTGTGTGTGTGTGTGTGTGTGTGTGTGTGTGTGTGT
>FLSR01004884.1:7412708-7433751 GCA_900092035.1 Leuciscus waleckii
CCTCCCCAGCCTCCATTAGGTCACCTGATGGAGTGAACCCTCCACCTCCCCAGCGCCACCTGCCCAGATCTGTCCTCTGAACCCTCCACCTCCCCAGCTCCACCTGCCCAGATCTGTCCCCTGAACCCTCCACCTCCCCAGCGCCACCTGCCCAGATCTGTCCTCTGAACCCTCCACCTCCCCAGCTCCACCTGCCCAGATCTGTCCCCTGAACCCTCCACCTCCCCAGCGCCACCTGCCCAGATCTGTCCTCTGAACCCTCCACCTCCCCAGCTCCACCTGCCCAGATCTGTCCCCTGAACCCTCCACCTCCCCAGCGCCACCTGCCCAGATCTGTCCTCTGAACCCTCCACCTCCCCAGCTCCACCTGCCCAGATCTGTCCCCTGAACCCTCCACCTCCCCAGCGCCACCTGCCCAGATCTGTCCTCTGAACCCTCCACCTCCCCAGCTCCACCTGCCCAGATCTGTCCCCTGAACCCTCCACCTCCCCAGCGCCACCTGCCCAGATCTGTCCTCTGAACCCTCCACCTCCCCAGCTCCACCTGCCCAGATCTGTCCCCTGAACCCTCCACCTCCCCAGCGCCACCTGCCCAGATCTGTCCTCTGAACCCTCCACCTCCCCAGCTCCACCTGCCCAGATCTGTCCCCTGAACCCTCCACCTCCCCAGCGCCACCTGCCCAGATCTGTCCTCTGAACCCTCCACCTCCCCAGCTCCACCTGCCCAGATCTGTCCCCTGAACCCTCCACCTCCCCAGCGCCACCTGCCCAGATCTGTCCTCTGAACCCTCCACCTCCCCAGCTCCACCTGCCCAGATCTGTCCCCTGAACCCTCCACCTCCCCAGCGCCACCTGCCCAGATCTGTCCTCTGAACCCTCCACCTCCCCAGCTCCACCTGCCCAGATCTGTCCCCTGAACCCTCCACCTCCCCAGCGCCACCTGCCCAGATCTGTCCTCTGAACCCTCCACCTCCCCAGCTCCACCTGCCCAGATCTGTCCCCTGAACCCTCCACCTCCCCAGCGCCACCTGCCCAGATCTGTCCTCTGAACCCTCCACCTCCCCAGCTCCACCTGCCCAGATCTGTCCTCTGAACCCTCCACCTCCCCAGCTCCACCTGCCCAGATCTGTCCTCTGAACCCTCCACCTCCCCAGCTCCACCTGCCCAGATCTGTCCTCTGAACCCTCCACCTCCCCAGCTCCACCTGCCCAGATCTGTCCTCTGAACCCTCCACCTCCCCAGCTCCACCTGCCCAGATCTGTCCTCTGAACCCTCCACCTCCCCAGCTCCACCTGCCCAGATCTTACATGCTCACAAAAGTTTGTCTTTGTATCTATGAGAAGTAGCGAGTCCATAATTGCTCTGCAGCAGAGCGTACCAGATCTAGTCCTCTAAGACCAAACACATTAACATTGCCATATTCAATAGCATGCTAAAATATTTCATAAGAGATATAAGAGTTATCGTGATTAAATGATTATAAGCAGTTAAAATGTTGCTCTTTTGTGCATATAATTACATTAATCCATATTTATCTGTCACGTTGGGTCTGTTTAGTTGGTTCTTTGAATTTAGGGTATGTTTACACAATAACGATGTACTAAAAACAGAAGAGTTTTTCCTTCATTTCCTTCATTTTCAAAGCGATCTCCATTCACATGGATCCGTGAAAAATGACTAAACACATTGTATTCTGCTGCCAGGCCAGAGGATGGCGATGTCACAGTGTGAAGAACCATGACACACCTGTAGACTGAACACGTTATACACATGTCATCGTTTTCACATTTGTGTTTTTGTAGTTTACACAGAGACGATAACGGTATCGTTTCAAAAACGTGCACTTTGAAACCCGTTTTCAAAAGTTTGTGTTGTCAACCCCTCAAAACGCTGTTGTCGTGTAAATGAACGGCCAAAACACATAAAAAAGTTTTTTTTAGTTGTGTTGCGTAAACGACCCCTACGTTTCCTTGCTTGCTTTGTCCCTGTTCATTTATTACCTCGTTTACTCATTCGTTCATTAATTAGGCTCACCTGTTTCACATTTTCCATGTGTAAAGCACTTATACGTCCGTTGTTGTATTTTGATGGTTTGGTTCGCTCTTCTCCAGTGCCCCGGCGTCTTGTTATATTGAGTTTGATTTGTTTTCTGTATCCTTACCTCGCCTCTCCTTCACTGAACCTAACCCTTACTTTATCTTTGCATTTTCATTAAAAGATGTAGAATCTAATGAATTACTGGCAGATGAGCGCCAAAAAGTTTGCATGCTCTTGGCACACACATAAGAACATTTTCAAAGTTTCTGCCTTTATCAATACCAATTTCTTCCTTAATTTTGGCACAGGGTAAAATCCATGCTATTTAGGATCAAATCCGATCATACCTGCCTTTATAAATGAGGACCCTGGGCTCACTTCTTTTTTTCACTTATTGCCCTCATGTTCAACAACCTTTGGTGTCTTGATCATTCAGTGAGCTTGTACGTACTGCATGTACGTACTATGTAGGTATTATAGCAATTACAATAACTGGGTTATAACTATACTAACCTTGAACCTATCCCTAAACCTAACCTTAATCCATACAGTTACCTTATATCCTTTCTTGGGTAACTACACTGTAAGTACATGTACTGTCAAATAAAATGGACCCAAAACACCAAGATACAGGCCAAACTGGTCCATAATCCAACCCTGATGACACTTAGAAATACTTTGTAATGTGATATGCTTATTTTTCATTGGGACATTTCAGTGACAGTTGAACCAGTCAAGGCCTGTGTTATTTGAAGACAGTGTTCTGTCTTTTTTATTTCTGGCATGAATCCCATGAGCCCTCAGAGACTGTTATAGGTAAAATGTAATTGTGCTACGAAGTCTAAGAAAAGAGGACAATTATCATGACAGAAAGAAAGCTCAGGCACACTCTAATCAAATCACAGCATATTGAAATCCTACAGACAATCCAATTGTGGCATAAGTAAGCATATCCATCCCATGTCTGAAACAGAAATGTGAATTAGATCAACGCTCCACCAATCCTGAGTTTCGAGAGGCTCAGACTGGCAGCTTTAATGCTAAAATACTCTTTGACATGACAGTCAGCTTGTTGCAGTCTATAAACATTGATTTGGTTTGCCTGGAATGGTTAAACATTCACTGATTCAATGATCAACAGTGATATGTGGCTACCTTTAGTTGTATATCACTGTTGGAGCTTCTGCCTGCATCGATCAGGATCTCTTTCAGGATTTATGACGTAATGTTGCTATACTTTCTGCTATCCTAAGAGTTTAGTGTGCAGACAACTGTGAGTAAGCCATTCATCAGTAGACTTCACACAAATAGTGTACCAGTTTGACCGACCAATTGGTAGACTATGGGAGTGTTTGGAAAACCTATTTGAAAACAGTATTATGTTGACTTGACAAAGCTTTTTATTATTTTTTATTCTCACACTAAACCGTCTCAAGATTCAGTTTAGAGCCTTCAAGCTTGGTTCAGTCCAATATTTGGGATTGATGTCGTTTTTTTATAGTGGATAATCAAATTAAATCCCAGTCCATCCCTTTATCCACCAATCCATAATGCATCAAGACCTTAACACTCAACCAGAAAACCCTAGCAACATCATAGAAACCAGGCAGAACTCCATAGCAACATCCTAGAAACTAGGAAGAACGCCCTAGCAACATCCTGGAAACCAGGCAGAACACCCTAGCAACACCCTAGAAACCAGGCAGAACACCATAGCAACATCCTGGAAACCAGGCAGAACACCCTAGCAACACCCTAGAAACCAGGCAGAACACCATAGCAACATCCTGGAAACCAGGCAGAACACCCTAGCAACACCCTAGAAACCAGGCAGAACACCATAGCAACATCCTGGAAACCAGGCAGAACACCCTAGCAACACCCTAGAAACCAGGCAGAACACCATAGCAACATCCTGGAAACCAGGCAGAACACCCTAGCAACACCCTAGAAACCAGGCAGAACACCATAGCAACATCCTGGAAACCAGGCAGAACACCCTAGCAACACCCTAGAAACCAGGCAGAACACCATAGCAACATCCTGGAAACCAGGCAGAACACCCTAGCAACACCCTAGAAACCAGGCAGAACACCATAGCAACATCCTGGAAACCAGGCAGAACACCCTAGCAACACCCTAGAAACCAGGCAGAACACCATAGCAACATCCTGGAAACCAGGCAGAACACCCTAGCAACACCCTAGAAATCAGGCAGAACACCTTAGCAACAGCCTAGAACATCCGGAGCACCCGCCTAGTAACCCAGAAACTTTGGATTTCATCATCGCACACTTAAAACTCATTCTTTTCTCACTTTCTTTCTTTCTGGCACTCGTATGAATGTGTGTGTGCGTGTGTCTGTGTTAGATACTAGTTTTATGTGTTAGAATAATCAATAAAGTCTTGTTCGTATTTTAAAGAGAAGTGTTCTTGTGTTATGTGCTTACAAATATAATGTCTTAAACTGCTGATCTCAGTTACCTTGCTAATAAAAAGTGTTTTCACAATAGTCTGGATATTTTTATCTGCTGCAGAACTGATAGTTACAGTCCGTTCAAGTGAACGCTGGATGAGTCATTTGCTCGGCCGGAAAATAAATGATTCTTTAAAATTCCCTATGATTAATTAATAATTCCCTTTGAGCTAAACTGACCTGTTACCCTTACAATTCAGACTGATGTATGCACAATTAAGATCAATTAATTGCTTTATATTGAGTCGTATTTAGTGGTCAGTGTCTATTGTTTTCTGTTTGACTCTGTGAAGGCATTTTTGGCAGGAAACAGGTTTCGTTGTGATGGAAAGAATGGGTTGCAAAAGCCCTTGAATCAAAAGTCTGTTGACTGGAATATTACCAGAAAGCAAGCAGCTTCCCAGTGACTTTGCAGTCCTCTGGAGGGCAAGAGTTACGGAATTATACAAAGACACAATCTATTAAATACTGGCCCTGCGGAGCCGTTATCGAGCGTGACAGCATGAGCTGTATTAGCTGCCTTTCATAACTCCAGTCTAATATAGAGCAAAATCCCTCCATCTGTACGGCAGAATGACTCCGCACTTCACCAGCAGTTAGAGACAATTATTAGCTTCGATTGACGAAAAAACATAGAGACGGTTGAACAAACTGTTTTGACATCATCATGTCTCGTATCATCATTATAGTGGCATTTGTATATAGTAAAGTGTATATTTCAGTAATTGTTTTACTGTTTAAATGTAGATGCAAAGCCTATAATAACAGGTTGTTATTTACTAGAGTGTGTGTTCAGTAAACCTATCTTCTAATATGGTTCATAATGGTGGAAATGTTCAATATTTATTGTCAGTCAAATCCTTAAGGTACAATACTGTATGCATCTACAAAAAAAAAAAACACAAAAAAAACAACAACCAAACTTTACATAAAATATGAATGGCTGTATTAGCAGGAAACCACAGGTAATCAAAGCAATTCAACTAACCACCAAATAATGAAGGGAAAAGTCCCAAAGACTCTCTTGTGTGTGGAACTCAGTTCAAAGTAGATCAAAAGATGCCTTACTAAAAGCCTTACTTCACAAATGTCCCCTTACAACTTCAAACGGCTTGGTTAGGAGTAAAGAGGAGGCAGCGTGTGTCACGACTGGCTGTGGTTTTGTTTCGTGTTCATGCTTTCATGTCTTTTATTCTGTAGTTTGGTTCCTGTTTCCTGTCATCTGTTTCCTGTCATGTGTTTCTCTTGCCCTCGTGTGCTCTTGCATGTCTTTGGGTGTTTCTCAATATGCGTTCTTCAGCGATCTTGCGTCCTTGTGTTCTCGTTTTACGTCATCATTAACCGTCTAAGTTCAGACCCAATTCTCAAGAACGCAAGTACAGAGGACGCATGAAAGAACCCGGATGTGTTCTTGATACCGAGGATGCATCGAATGCAGACTTGAGCTAGTACTCGCCTGGTTCCCAGAAGTCATTGCCGGCCGGTTCGGAGTTCGTTCTTCCAAGGAAGCTTGGCAAGACCGGTCTCCACGAGAACACAAGTCCGTTCTCTGCGTTCTTGGAATTGAGAAACAGCCATTGTCATGTTTCCATGTCTGTCATGTGATTCCCTAACATTATTAATATTCATACATTATTATTATTATTAAATACAACTTTCTAAGACAACTAAACTCATATCCTTCTACTAATCCCTGTTTTATTCAAAAACACAAATATCGCTCTATACCCTACATGCCCTGAATTCATTTGTAATATTTCCTTCATTTCAAATCTAATTTTTTCTTTTCTAAACCATTCTTTCAGCCTAATCCTTTCCTCCTTATACCTATGACAATTAATAATTACATGTTCTACTGTTTCATTAATATTACAGACCTCACACATGTGTCATGTTCTGATTGGTTGTCCTGCTTATGTGTCCTGTTTTCTCATTGGTTCATTATTTGATTGTTCACAGGTGTTCCTTGTTAGTCATTAGTCTGTGTATAAATAGCCGGCATGTTTCATTATTCCTTTAGCTTTGTTCACGTAACCGTTGTTGGAGAGTCTCGTGCATCTATAGTCTTGAAGAACCACACAGTAGGGATGGGCAAATGAAGCCTCATGACACACTGAGGCTTTCCCTGAATGTTTCGTGAAAAGATTTGAAGCATCAAGAGTGTTGAAAACAGAGCCATCTTGTGGCAGGTCACATTTATAGCAGCCATGTTTATGAGCGACTGAGTGCGCAGCGCTGTTGTTTTATCCATTAAACACAAATAAAAGCCTGACAACGTTAAATGTTCAGTTTTCTGATAATATAATTAACAATTAAAGTGTGGCAATAAAATAAATGTAACAATTATATTAATACTAATTATAAAAAGGCCTACAGAGTTGCTGATGCAAGTAAATGTTGGTCTAATTATTTTATGGTTTCTATGCTGTTTATGTGTCAGAATATATGATCATGTAACATAGGCTATAGGCTTATTTATATTTAAAAACTATATTTAAACTTCCAAAAACCTGTAGAGTAGTGGTCTGGGTTCAAACATTCCGACACGCAAAGTGAAGCATTCATGTGACTGGAAAAAAGTGAGGCTTCGTTTTTCGTTGATCACGTGTTTCTCTGAAAACAATTCGCGCTCCGGCACGGGGCTTCATGAGAAATTACGCTGCGTACTCGATACGCGCTTTGAAGCTTCAGTGTCAAATGTAACATCACTACCACACAGTATCAGTGTTTCAGCCTGCAGTATTTTTGATCAAATTGGTTGAGTGAATCATTCAACGACTCATTCACGAAGAGTCTAAAGACCTACAGGCATAACAGTGTAACCGACTGAGTCGCTATAACATCCCCACCGAAAACACACACACTGACAATTTATCTGTAACAAACGCAAAGGGGAATACATCAGCACTCTTGGAACGCTGATCGACCAATCAGATTCGAGGAAACCGGTCCGGTAACTGTGTAAAAATATATATTATGTGTGTCTGTACACATAGGATATTTAAGGATTGACATTGCTGATGGTGTAAGTTGGAGTGAATTACGAAAACTCCCAGTGTAGCTTCATGGATCAGTCACTGATGTTCACACACACACACACACACACACACACACACACAGGGTTCTGGAGATATACCGGTAATGACTCTCAATGCAGGACTTCTCATGAACTGATCAATTATACATATGATGTGATTATATGAAAATCTCTTCCATAAGTAGTTCTAGTTGCCAACAGAAGTAAGTCATACAAAGTCTGTGTAATAAATATCAGTGTTCATTTGCATATCATTGATCAATTGCAGTCTTTTGGTCACTTGTACAAAAAAGTCTTGATTTTTATTTTATGGAGGAAACAAGCTTCCATTTCTGTTTCTTTCTTATCTTCTGCCAGATAATAATAGTAAGTCCAATCATTTACTACAGTAACTTTACAGCACGTCTCATCAACAAGACCATATAAGCAATAGTAATTATCCATAGCTTGTTTTCTGTAAATGTATATGTGTGTATATATACCACACTACACTACTGTACATTATAATCTCAGATTTGCAAAGAACGATGTTCTTCCCAAGCGCATGATGGGCTCTGTGTGGTTTATGAGGAGATACTGCTGGTTCTGTGTGTGGTTTATGAGGAGATACTGCTGGTTCTGTGTGTGGTTTATGAGGAGATACTGCTGGTTCTGTGTGTGGTTTATGAGGAGATACTGCTGGTTCTGTGTGTGGTTTATGAGGAGATACTGCTGGTTCTGTGTGTGGTTTATGAGGAGATACTGCTGGTTCTGTGTGTGGTTTATGAGGAGATACTGCTGGTTCTGTGTGTGGTTTATGAGGAGATACTGCTGGTTCTGTGTGTGGTTTATGAGGAGATACTGCTGGTTCTGTGTGTGGTTTATGAGGAGATACTGCTGGTTCTGTGTGTGGTTTATGAGGAGATACTGCTGGTTCTGTGTGTGGTTTATGAGGAGATACTGCTGGTTCTGTGTGTGGTTTATGAGGAGATACTGCTGGTTCTGTGTGTGGTTTATGAGGAGATACTGCTGGTTCTGTGTGTGGTTTATGAGGAGATACTGCTGGTTCTGTGTGTGGTTTATGAGGAGATACTGCTGGTTCTGTGTGTGGTTTATGAGGAGATACTGCTGGTTCTGTGTGTGGTTTATGAGGAGATACTGCTGGTTCTGTGTGTGGTTTATGAGGAGATACTGCTGGTTCTGTGTGTGGTTTATGAGGAGATACTGCTGGTTCTGTGTGTGGTTTATGAGGAGATACTGCTGGTTCTGTGTGTGGTTTATGAGGAGATACTGCTGGTTCTGTGTGTGGTTTATGAGGAGATACTGCTGGTTCTGTGTGTGGTTTATGAGGAGATACTGCTGGTTCTGTGTGTGGTTTATGAGGAGATACTGCTGGTTCTGTGTGTGGTTTATGAGGAGATACTGCTGGTTCTGTGTGTGGTTTATGAGGAGATACTGCTGGTTCTGTGTGTGGTTTATGAGGAGATACTGCTGGTTCTGTGTGTGGTTTATGAGGAGATACTGCTGGTTCTGTGTGTGGTTTATGAGGAGATACTGCTGGTTCTGTGTGTGGTTTATGAGGAGATACTGCTGGTTCTGTGTGTGGTTTATGAGGAGATACTGCTGGTTCTGTGTGTGGTTTATGAGGAGATACTGCTGGTTCTGTGTGTGGTTTATGAGGAGATACTGCTGGTTCTGTGTGTGGTTTATGAGGAGATACTGCTGGTTCTGTGTGTGGTTTATGAGGAGATACTGCTGGTTCTGTGTGTGGTTTATGAGGAGATACTGCTGGTTCTGTGTGTGGTTTATGAGGAGATACTGCTGGTTCTGTGTGTGGTTTATGAGGAGATACTGCTGGTTCTGTGTGTGGTTTATGAGGAGATACTGCTGGTTCTGTGTGTGGTTTATGAGGAGATACTGCTGGTTCTGTGTGTGGTTTATGAGGAGATACTGCTGGTTCTGTGTGTGGTTTATGAGGAGATACTGCTGGTTCTGTGTGTGGTTTATGAGGAGATACTGCTGGTTCTGTGTGTGGTTTATGAGGAGATACTGCTGGTTCTGTGTGTGGTTTATGAGGAGATACTGCTGGTTCTGTGTGTGGTTTATGAGGAGATACTGCTGGTTCTGTGTGTGGTTTATGAGGAGATACTGCTGGTTCTGTGTGTGGTTTATGAGGAGATACTGCTGGTTCTGTGTGTGGTTTATGAGGAGATACTGCTGAGATTGATACGGTAAAACCCACGCCATCGTTACTGTTCGTATCACTGTGATCAAGAGCTGAGATTCAGATATGATAATGAGCGTTTGCTTTCTGACCAATCAGAACAGAGCAGCTCTCAGAAAGGCGGAGCTTAGAGAGACTGTGATCAAGAGCTGAGATTCAGATATGATAATGAGCGTTTGCTTTCTGACCAATCACAGCAGAGCAGCTCTCAGAAAGGCGGAGCTTAGAGAGACTGAATCCCGATGGAAGCGTTTCAGACACTGAGAGGAAAGAGCTGACGCTGCAGTGGAGATTATGAGAGAATTACAGTGTTTTTGACCTTGGATGAATGTGAACCTGTTGTAGGAGACGCCAAACAACATTAGGAAAATAAAAAATAGCATAATAGGGCACTTTAATATGACATAATTAATAAAACACAATCTTTATCATGCTACAATGTTTTCTATGGGTTTTATAACTTAACATTTGAACAAGCGGCAGAACTGTACTTAAAAAAAAAAAAAAAAGGAATTAGTTACTTTTTTCATTGCACACACACACTCTTAAAAAAAGGTACTTTTTGGGCATTTATGATTCCACGAAGATCCTTTAACATCCCGTTTCATTCCACAAAAGGTTCTTTATAGTGGAAAAGGTTCTTTAGATTTTGAAAATGCTCTTATCATCACTAAGAAAAATAGTTATTTTAAGAACCGATCAAATGTTCTTTGGGAATCAGAAATGGTTCTTTATGGCTTTAGGAACCTGTATTTTTTATAGTATAGAATAATTATGCCACATTTTTGACTTCGCTTCATCTCCAGCCGTTGATTCTGACTGAGACTTTACAAAGAGCCGTCGTGCAGTTCCTCATTCTCTGAACATTCATCAAACACACAGTTATATTTCAGGATTATTGATAACCATTTCATTTCTGGCAGCTTCTGAGAAGAAGGAATGAAAATCAAACATCCATCATTAGACAGCATGTGTCCTGACAGTAATGAGAGATGTTTGTACAGATTCTGAAGGGTTCTTGTTTTCTGACCTCTTCTTTCTCAGGACGTTCTTCTATTTCTGCACATTTATTTCACCAGACGGGAAGAAACCATACGTTTGATAATGCATAATGTTGTGGAGTGATGGAGCTGCTACTGAGTTACTAAATATATATTACATTATTGTGAATCAATAAAAAAAAATTCTAAAGCAAATTCTGTTATTTGTTATAATGATCATTTACAGAGAAGCATTATTTATTTATTTCATTATTTTGCACAAAATGCTCAAACACACAATCATCATGTTTTTATCATTCAGTGCTTCATGTCTCAGTCGATACAGCAACACACACACACACACACACAAAGGCTTTAGAACATTTGCTATACATTTTGCATAGTGCCTTCAAGTTTGTGTATAGTTATTTATTATTTGTGCAATGCTCTTATTTATAATTTGTGGAATGTTACATATGCTGTAAGAAAGGCAAGGAAAGCAAGGTTTCTGTAATATAGTTTTTTCTGCAATAATCTAATATAAACATATTTATATTGTATCTATAATAGTGTGTGTGTGTGTGTGTGTGTGTGTGTGTCCGGACCGGAAGGACTTCAGGTTGTGTGTGTACTAAAGTGCACCGTGTGAGTGTGTGTTATTGCAGATATAGGAAAAGATGTGAGTTCCTTCCACATCCGACGAATGACTGACCATGCACGCTAACTGAAGCATTATGGGTATTATTTGGTCCGATGGCTCGAGGGCGAGAGCACACACACAGCGTGACACATGAGAACTCACACAGGCCCTGATCCATCAGACATGAAGATTATTAATCAGCTGGAATAATACAGTATAGCAGAGTATCAGATTTCATATTAGACAGATGTTTAGTTTAGCGCTCATCAAGCTGGATCTGCTTCAGAGCAAAGAAACATTGGACAAACTGTTTATGAGAAACAAAAATGTTTTTTAAATTCAGCATATAATCAAAAAGAAAAAAAAAAAAAAAAATGTATGGAATATTGCAGTGTTTATTATACATGATTTATGATTGAATGAAGACATCAATCATGCATTTTTTTTGAATGCATTCTTGAAGAAAGTATGGTTACCTAGAAGTCTGGTTTTGTATTTTTATTGTTTGGATCATGCGAGTGACATGAGGCTATATAGATGATAACATCATTTACTGTTCAAATAAAGAACGTTTTAAAGAAAGTTTGACTTATTTGAACTCAAATATAGAGATTTACTGAATGCATGATTTCTGATACACTGCAAAAAAAAAAAAAAAGGATTTTCTTCTTCTGTACAAATATAAAACATCCTTAAATCAAGATACATTTACTGGAAAAGCAAAATGACTGACGATATTAGAATTTTTAATTTTTTTAATGAAGTGAGTTTGTGCTTAAAACAGGAAGAAATATCAGTCAGCGACGTCAGAAAAATACTCGTGTTTTCCCACTGAAGTTTATTTTTCAGACCCTATTTGTTCTTGCTTTAATCATGAACTCACTTTATTTAGATTTTAACTTCTCCAGTAAATGTATTTTGTGCTGGAAAACGAGACAGAAACACTGAGGAAGAACATCCGTTTTTTTGCAGAGTAACATTTTGAAAAGATTTTTGTGCTATTGCATTTTTAAGACACAAATAATATATGTGGGAATTTAAAATGGACGCTTGACAAGAGGATGTTTCTCTTTGCTGGAATGTAAAAATATTCGCTTATATTGGTCCGATTCATGTGTCGATACAGTGAGATATTGCCAGATTCAGTCATAAAGAGACAAACCCAGCGATTCAGTCTGTGATCATCAGTTCAGCTTCAGATCATTCATCACTGACACACATTATAGAGCTGAAAACACGCATAGTCATCCCAAGTCGTCATATACTGACGCTTTTGACATTTCGTCCACATCGAACGCACATGGCACCCTTTAGCGTCAATATGAGACGCACAGAGCTTTGTTCGGGTTATGGGTAGGTTTAGGTCTAGTGTAGGGTTAGGGTTAGACCGCTAGGAGGCGCCTTCTGGCCCATATCTATCTGCGTCTCATATTGACGCTAAAGGGTGCCATGTGCGTTCGATGTAGACGAAATGTCAAAAGCGTCAGTATATGACGACTTGGGATGAGATCGGGCTGAAACACTTACTATACTCTCTCTCCAATTCTCACTCAGAAACTGCTAGTAAAACAATCATTAATAATAAAAAAAAACAGTAAGCATGAACTTTTGTAAGCAGAAAGACTGAAATAGTGAAATAGCAAAATCAGTATTTTACAGAACATGCACATGCATATAAAACACAGTTCACACACACAACATACTGTACATTCATACACTAGCCTGCTAGTGCGTATAGAGTTGCACATACACTATGAATAATCCCATATGTGTTACTGTGAAAGCATGTTATTTTTTATTCCAGAAACTCAACCAATAGAATATGAAATATAGACACGAGCACATACAGCGTTTCAGTGGATTAGATCAGCAGAGACAGAGACAAGATACACATACATTCAACAAATGTGGATAAAAAACATATGTGATCAGTTGAGGCGGATCATTCTTTTATCCGATAAGACGTGCATATAAACTATGATGGAAACTCATTTACTGAATAAAACAAAAACCTCAGGTGACTTTGCCTCAGTGTCGGCTGTGATTGGATAACTGGAGTAACCAGTGGACCAATGGCGTCGCAGCATCTCTAATGTTGGTTTGGTGTTTCTGAAAGAGTGTGTGATCAGAATGATTTGGTTTAATTCCCTCCAGAAGCGTCTCAGACGAGTGTGTTCCCAACACCAGCATCCGAACGCTAGAGAACATGACAGCGTTTACTGTGTTTCGTCTGACGCTCTGAGACACACTCGTTTATGATGGAGGGACAAGAGTCTGATTGCAGAAACGTTTGCACTAATTTCCCAATTTGTCCTCTTGAAAACATGGGATGGAAACGCTGCAATATTCCAACTGTATGCAGAAGTTAAAGGCCGACTGAAGTGCCTTGGAACGCACAGCTTTAATTTCCACTGAAACAGGAAGCTAAGGCGGGACATATTGAATGGCTCCTCCCCCTTTTCAAATAGCCAATAGCGTTTAGTTTCCCTCACAGACTGACAGCACCATGACCGCGAATCCGAGCGCTGATGATACCCTGACTCAAAAGATGTGAATAATTCTAGCCATTTCATTCTTAAGCAACCAAACACACATCTTGACTTTAACACATATTGCTCTGTGTGTCGACGGCCGCTTTGGTCAGGTGGTGTTTATAGCAGAGGGGGCGGAGCTTTATAGCATAGGGGGCGGAGCTTCAGATTCTAGAGAGCATTTGATTGGAGAGAAGATGTGATGAGAAGCTGAAGTCAGAAAAATCCCTGATCCATTTTAGCGGAAGTGACAGACTGTGAGTTCTGAATGCTTATATCTGCTAAATGTGAATTTTGTCTTTGTTTTGGAACAGACCAGCTTATTCATAACCTTAAGGCTAACATATTCATACTAAAAGATAAAAGCCTCGAATGGAAACAGTTGTTGAGAGTGAAACAGCAGGTATTTATCTGTCAGTTTCTGATCTGTTATTACAGAAATGAACACGTCGACTGAAGGATCTGTTCAACAACTTATGACAAGCTCAATGACAGTGTAATATTACTATCTATTAAGTTTCCCGGCAATAAGTCGTTTCATTTACTGTAATCAGTTAATATCCTCCCAAACAGAAATCAATACAATTTTTAATATTCATATTTTTTGTTAAACAGAGAAAAAATCTCGCCAATGTTTTATTATTCATAATGTTTTTTTATAATTTTTTATAAATGATGTGAAGTCATTTTGGTGCAAGGTAATGCTGAGAACTTAATAAGACTATTAAAAAGTCCAGAGTTTGTGATAATTGCAGCAGTTTTTCATCTGTCAAAGCTGTGAGGAACATGTTCATTATAGAGTCGAGAGAAATAAAAGCTCTTGAGCCTTCAGTCATTAATCCGCTTCATCAATGAGCATCAACAGCCTCATTAAAGCAAACGAGCACAGGACAAATTATACAAGACATCTTTGTTTTATTAGCAAACGTGCAGAAGTTTCCCCTGAGGACTGGAGGACTGGCCACTTATTATACTTAATATTAATCTGTATTACTGCAGTTTCAGGTGATCATGTACTTCCAGTTTAGACTTTTCTAATGAAATTAATTAGTTAATTTCAGTGTAATTACAGGGAGTAGGTTATGTGTATAATACATTAAAACTAATTTGACATTATTAAAATTAAAATAGCTTGATTATCCATCATCAAATGTCCCAAATGTTCCCTGACTGTGTATCAGAATTGATCTGTGAGATTGACCAGTGAAGTAATGTAATATTCCAGCATTTAACACTTTATAATAACGGCACGCTATTTATCATTAGTTAAGCATTAGTAAATTCATAATTTATAAAGCATTAATAGACATTAATAAGCAGTTTATAAATACGGCTATAAATGCTGTATTCTTGATTTATAAGCATATCTATAATGTGTTTAATAATTGTATTTTCACAATTTATTAATTTTTAAATGAAGTATTGCATTATTTACAAAGCAGTTATTTAGGAGTTGTCATTGATTCATAAGATCACTTAGAAAAGTGTAAGTAAATGTCGTAGATTCAGGGAGTTATAAAGCGTTTAGTAGTGGTCAGTTCACTATAGTGTGAGCTCATCTAAAGTGAGGACTAGTTATGCCTAGTAAAGCGTTTATAAAGGAGATTTAAAGGCTCAGTATCTTTTAAACAGAAAAGGAAACACACAACACACAGTGATACAGAACATAGAAATATTTAACAGCCTTTAAATACCTTTTTTAACCCTGAATTACAGTAGAAATACATGTTAATAAAGCATTTATTGATCATTAATAAAGTATGAAGATACAATTATTAAACACATTATAGATATGCTTTTAAATCAAGAATACAGCATTTATAACTGTATTTATAAACTGCTTATTAATGTCTATTAATGCTTTATAAATGATGAATTAACTGTTTACTAATGCTTAACTAATGATTAATAGCGTGCAGTTATTATAAAGTGTTACCAAAATGTAATTTATCTTTAATGTGTCACTTAGTTGAACTCTCATATATTAACAGATTCAAGTTTTGTTTTTAATCGTATATCAGTAAATGTTGAAATGAACATGGACTACGATAAATGTAATATTAACAGATGAAAGTGTTGCCAGAATAAGTATAACTGCTTTCACTGTTATTTGATCATTAATATTTTGACTGCTCAAAGCACCACAGAATCAGTTCATTCCTAACACTAATATACTTTCTGCATCAGCTGCTAACCCACACCTGTAAGCTAAAGAACTAACTTTTCTAGGCATGACATGAGCGAGAGAGCTTGTGTTTGTGTGGATGTTCAGCAGAGCCGGGCTGATTGAGTTAGATGCTGTTAGATAAGGTCAGAAGACATGATTAAATTACACTAGGGTTAATATTCCACGTGTTCAGAGACACAGACTCGGACTCGAGAACACCTGAGCAGAGACTGGACGCCACGACCCCTTTACAAACACATCAGTTTTAGTCTGAACGATCAATGACTCACATCTGTCCGACAGACACGATCCTCAGGTGATCACAGTCCACACTCTTCTGAACGGAGGCGGAGCTAAAGCTCATTTGCATTTAAAGGGACACACACAAAAACGGCACGTTTTTGCTCACACCCAAAAAGGGGCAAATTTGACAAGCTATAATAAATGATCTGGTATTTTGAGCAGAAATTTCACAGACACATTCTGGAGACACCACTGATTTATATTACATCTGGTGAAAAGGGGAATAATACGACACCTTTAAAGTCGAAACACAATCGTTTTTTCTCATGCTGTAATCCTCTGTGTTTTAGGACATGTCTCTTTAAAGCCCCACCTCTCCGAAAAGAACAGTCTGCTGTGATTGGTCAGCTGCATGGCCTAACCTGCTGTGATTGGTCCACCGATTAAAGTGTGTGACGGACCTGTAATGCCTCTTTACCATTACAAATATTAAATCTATGACTGCCATACCAGTGTGTACCAAGTCTGATAATAGGGTTCGACGTAAAGTGGCTCCCTTTGTGGAATTCACTCACTTTGAGCTTCGTAACTTTGCAGATGTTGTTTACATTCTCAAATAGCTAAAGTGAGTCAAATAAAAAAAAAGAATAATATGTGCATTTAACTCTTTCCCCGCTATTGATGCGAATCATTCCGTATTTTCAGTGTTTTACGGCTGTAGTCTTTTAAAAATGCATCTGAAATAACAAAAGTGCGATGTAGTGTTGTAAAAAATATAGATTTTCTGATCGCCTAAATAGCAATACTGAAATATCTGAACCACTTCCAATACTCATTTCTAGATCCACGATTCCTGCTGCTTTCTCTCTCTCTCCTCTCTCCCTCACTCACTCGTTTCATTTGCTCTGGATGAATACTGTTGCTGTTACAGGGCTTGAATATCGGCGAGGGATTGCACGGATTGCGCATAATTTCACATATTCCTGCAGATTTCGTGTTGACAGCCAAAGTGCGCGCACATAAAGCCGCCTCTCAGTACTAAATTGAGTTAATTTCCGCTGCTTATTGCACTTAAACAGTCAGATACACACAACATGATGTCAAAATGCCGGTCATGGCGAGTACTGACATAAACACAGTCAGTTACATTATAAGTGAACGTAAACCACGGAGAAAGAAAAGACGTGTATCAGTATAATGGATCAGTGTGTTAGGTCTTAAAGTGACAGCAGCCTAATATTCCTGCTGTGAAATTATGAGATAATATTAAAAATATCAATTTGGCAGTTTTCCCTATGCTATTGGTCAAAATTGTGTCCAGTGAAATGCTGAGTGGCTTGTAACTGTGGAAAACCACTGAGCACAGTGACTGGAGAACAGTTAATGTCAAGCCCTGGATCTAAACCAGGAAACACATAACGTGATCATTAAACATTAAACAGCATAAACTGTCAATCAAAACTGCCTAACGTTACTGAATGACATGTTGAACACATGAAGAGGAAATGACTGTGAAGCTTTGAGGTGTTGATGGACTTGATCTACGTTTTGATCATCGTTCTGAATCTCATCCAGACGAAGACTTTGACAAAAACACAATTTTCTGTTGTTTTTTGGTGAAACACACTCACATTCAAGTGTAGATAAAAGAGAATGAATAAAGCTAGAATACAACCAGAGGTCTTCTCTTTTCTTTTTTCTTTTTGTTGATATATTGAATGTTTACATATTCATACAACAGAATATTATGGAGCCATCAGTGATGCTGACGCTGGCTGGCAACTCAACAATAAAACGCTGGTGGGGAGGCAGTTAACACACACATGTATACACATAAACATAATTGCAGGAAATATCTGTCCTGCATGTCGACATTTTGCTTTCCCAGCAACAACATCATCCTCACACACACACCACACACACTCACACACACACCACACACAGCGTTCAGACGCAAGCCTCGGGCTCACTGTGCTGATTCACCATGTCTCTTCTCTTTCCTTCAACACATGACTGCCCTCACACACACTCTCTCCCGATCCACACAGAGGAGACTCAAGGGCAGAACAGCTCCGTATTCCCACATCCACAGGGATTCAGGGGTAAACTAACATTTACAAAACCACACATTTCTCACAATTCTTCAGCAAAATCAACAGCACAAGTGCCACAGAAACCTCCAGCAAGAGAAAAGCACTCAGTCCTGAGGGAAATAAAGCGAGATGTCTCTCTCAGAGGACTGGACGTGGCAGATCACACCGAAGATGGAAGCTGACGGTTACGTAAGCTTCATGTTTGTGTCATCCTCACTCTTCAGTGCTGCACAAGACGCTTTCCAAATCACCCTCATAATGAAGCTTTCTCACTTAATGCTGGGACTTAAATGCGGGCGATTATGTAAAATGCACAGGGATGAGATGTTATTATAAGAGGTAAACACAAACAGATTGAAGATGAATGTCCTCATTCTCTGCTCATCACTCCTGCTGTTTTCTGCTCGCGCTGAATACGCAAGCTCAGAAAAAAAGGTACAGAAGCTGACACTGGGGCAGAACCCTTTCAAAAGCCACACATGTGTACCTAAAGAGTGCATATTAGTACCTCAAAGGCACACATTGGTACCAAAAGATACATATTAGTACCTAAATGGTACATATTAGAACCTTTTTAAAGGGTACCGTCCCAGTGACAGCTTTTGTACCTTGTTTTCTGAGAGTGAGCAATCTAAAAACTTGAGTTAACATGAACGTCTTTGAAATGCAAAACATTTGCAAGGCTCTAATTAGGCTCGCTTACATTACAGTAAAAGCTCTGGCTTCCTAAGTCAGTCGTATTGAGCCTCACGGGCTCGCCCAGCGCTGGAAAAATCAATAGCATCCACATAACACACAGTCGGCTTTCCTTTCTTAGAGAGAAGGCATGCTGACTCTCCTGGAGAAACGCCACTGAAATATTCATGTTTGTAATGAGGGGAAGTAAGTTGGGATTCCTCTACTCTGGGTTTTTTTTACTATGCAAATCCTGTGAATAAATGTCTTCTGTGGCACGCTTGAAGCGCTAAGCTCATTAATGTAATGCACCCCGAACATTCATCAGGTGCAGCTGGACGGGGACTTTCCAAGCCAATCGATCGCAGCGCTGGAGTGGAGACTACAGTAACCGAGACGGGAATAGAATAGCAGATTCCACACCACAACTATAATGATAACGACACAGAGGAACTAAAGATGGAAAAAGATGGAAAGATTGCAGTTCATCCACACTTCCAGCAGCCTAACCCTTCATCATTAGTGTCAAGTCAAGTCTCCTTTATTTAAATAGTGCTTTTTACAGCACAGATTAATGCATCAAAGCAGCTTTACAGAGATAAGGGAAAATAATGCAACAAAGTTTGTTTCTGGAAGAAAATAGCGTCTTTGATGCATCAATAAAAGCTTGAGATTGTGATGTAGAGAGCAGCTCTAGTGCTCAATCTGCATCGTGACCGACGGGGTTGTAAATCAAGCCTGTTTGCTTAAGAGGCGTATCGGGCGTTCAAGGTACCGATCGACATCTGACTGGAATCAGGCCCGTTGTGTGAAGAAAAACCCTAAACTGAGATTAAAACGTGCCGTGAAGCTCTAAAACAAGCATGGGTGAGTAACGCGAGCACTGATTCATGCATGCAGTGTTGCACAGCCAATCAATCGCAGCACTGGAGTGCAGGCTATAGTAACCGTGACTTACAGCGGGGGATTTCATAACCAGCAATTAGGACTGCAAAAACATGATCATCCACACGTCCAGTTCCAGCAGCCTAACCTTTCGTCATCAGTGATGCATCTCAAACACAACACAGAAGCTCTAGTGCTCAGTCTGTGTCGTGACGAACAAATAAATCAAGCTCTGTTTAAAGAACTTCTGACTGGAATCAGGCCCGTTTGGTGAAGAAAACTCGACACTGAGATCGAAACGTGCCTTTGAAACAAGCATGGGTGAGTAACGTGCGCACGCATTCATGCACAATCAACAAGTGTGGGTCCTGCATGTGAACTCACCAGTCGTGCTGCGGCTCGTCGATGACCAGGAGGATCCTGAACCTGCGCGCCGCCGCTGACGGGCTCTGCTCCACGAGTCCCGCTGACGCCGCGGTTTGCTTGACGGCGTTGGTGATGGAGCTGAAGAACCCAGAGCCGGTGGAGCCAGTGGAGCCGCTGGAGCCGGTGGAGCCGGTGGAGCCGATGGACTGGGCCGCTGGAGGTGCGGGGGGGGACTGGGCTGATGGAGTCGGGGTCGGGCCGCTGGGAGGAGGAGGAGGAGGAGGATCGGGACGCTGGAGATCCGACATGTATCCGTTGGGAAGGTTCGCGATGAAGCTGCTGTCGGAGAGACGACGGCGGAGGAAGTTCATGGTGGTGGTGGTTAAACGCTCAGATCAGATGTGTGTGTGTGTGTGTTGATGTTACTCTTCCTACACTGACAGCTCGAATGCCAGGAAGAGATGCTCACACGGTGCCTGTGTCTCTCGCTCTCCCTCATTCTCCTCCTCTCACACGCTCTCCCTCCCTCTCTCTCTCTCTCTCTCTCCTCTCACTCTCTCTCTCTCTCCTCCTCCTCCTCCTCTCACACGCTCTCCCTCTCTCTCTCCCTCTCTCTCTCTCTCGTTATCCTCCTCTCACATGCTCTCCCTCCCTCGCCGGTACTCCCCCCCCCCCCCCCCCCCCCCCCCCCCCCACACCACTTCGAGGTGG
>FLSR01004884.1:7433829-7444121 GCA_900092035.1 Leuciscus waleckii
CCTCTCTCTCTCTCTCCCTCCCCCTCTCTCTCTCTCCCTCCCCCTCTCTCTCTCTCCCTCCCCCTGTCCCTCACGATCTGCTGCATCACTGCTTACGTGAGTGTATTACGCTTACGCTGAACCGCAGCTACTGAACGGGGTTTCCAGTGAATATACACGGAAGCTCCCACAGCAACCCCATCCCCCCCCCCCACCTCCTCCTCCTCTTCCTCCTCGGGATTGGGATGAACGGCAGACCCTGCGAGGATGATGGGATGGAGGAATAGGTGTGCAGATGGTGGAGACACGGCATAAACACTGATCCTGTGCCAGCATTCAGTTCAAATATGGCAAGCCCATGTATTCCACTGCAGGAAATACAAACAAAATGCACGATGAGGAATGGTGATCATGATCAAGAGAGGCATTTGAAAGCAACAGGAATGTAACATGAGGTATGAGATTTGCTCAAGGGTTCAATGCTGATTCTGTTCGTCTGTGTTTAAACAACACCGAAGCTGCACATATGAGACTATAAATGCATTTATATACAGAATACAGTTATAGAAATTGTTTTATGAATCAATCTGTATTGTAAAAAGCGCTATATAAATAAAGGTGACATGACTTGTAAGTGTGTGTGTGAGCATGAGTGAAAAAATCCCACAAACACACACACTGAAAGAGGAACTATCAGAGGGAGAAAGGGTTAAATAGATGTTTGCTCATCAAATAGCATGAGTTCTCATGTTAAATTAGATGACGATCTTCATTTCTGTGTGAAGCCCAGCGGGAACAACTACATGCTGATGGCAAACAGGAAAAATGACAACCAATATGAACATAATTACATTGTGTCTTGTGTAATTAGAGAGATGAATCCAAATGAGATGTTGCAGGTTTTCAGCTGTTCAGCTCAATTTGTGCACAACTGAAACAAGAACTGACTGACATCATGCAGTGTTTCAACCACATTGAGCCGCACAGATTTCTTATTAGCGCATCATTGGGTTTGTTATGCAGATAAGATGCTGAACACACATCATGTCGCTGTAGACCAATCACAACAGTCTGGGACCGGCTGACCAATCAGAACAGGCTGGGCTTTTCAGAAGGCGGGGCTTAAAAAACCAGAGCGTTCAGACAGAGGGTGAGCAACAGGTGCTGCAACAATATAAATTAGGGATGCACCGGTATCGGGGCCGATACTGAGCTCATGTAATCGTACTCGTAAAAAAGCTGGCTGGCTGACGAATGAGGAGCAGCAAGATTAGGAAATGGCTGATCGGGAGGGCTCGCGCCGTTTCTTGATGGGAGCAGCTCACGGCGTCGGACGGGTGAGCTCTGCCGACCGATGGGAGATCAAGGATGGACGACCGAGAGGGCCCATGTAGCCTCCGACAGGAGCAGCTCACGGTGTCGGACGGGTGAGCTCTGCCGACCGATGGGAGATCAAGGATGGCCGACCGAGAGGGCCATGTAGCCTCCGACAGGAGCAGCTCACGGTGTCGGGTTGGTGGGCCCTACCAGCCAACGGCGGAGTGGAAGCCCGGCCGGGAGAGTTCTCGTTGCGTCCGCTGGGAGACCAACACTCGCTGGACGGAAAAGAGAAAACATGGGTGCTCGACCGGGAGGGTTCTCGCTGCGTCCGCTGGGAGACCAACACTCGCTGGATGGAGAAAGAAAACCCAGGTGGACGACCCGGAGGGCTTTAATCAGTGAGGGTTTGGTGGGCTCTTTTAATGTGGAACCGGTTGGTCCTGATGTAGCTTTGGAAAGCATCTGAGGACTATCTTCTGAGAGCTTGGATCTGCTGCTGGGAGAGGCCATTTGGGCTGCTGAGGTTGCTGCCCCGATACGGAAAGGGGACACCTGGCTTGTTGGAGAACTGATTTAAGGTGTTTCTGGAACCAAAAGCGTGTCACGGGTCTGTTGGAGTCATCTATGAATAGTGGTTCAAGAGGAGATTTAGCCTGAGAGCTTCTCTATTGAAGAAATGCCAGAACGGACTGGTATGGTTGGATTGGCGATGAGAGGTTTAAAATGTAGATGAAATGGCCTTGCTTTGCTTAATCAAATATAAGATTGCTTGCTATCCAGCCTGAGATGGTGGGGTGGATTTTTGGGTCGAATTTGGAAGTGATAGCGATTACGAACATCTAAGAAAACCAAAAAAGGCTAGAATAAGTATGGCGTTGAGTGTGCGGGCGGTATTAATGGGCTGGTAGCCTGTGCAGAGGGGATGAATACATTTTGTGAGAATGTCTAGCATTATGGGTTGTCTGGTGTCAGAATGGGTGGACTGGGATCGTTGAACCCATTTGATCAGGAGGGAGGCTGTCACGTAGAATTGGAGGGTTCTGGAAGAAACTGCTTGGAGGATGGTGTCAAGCGATGCGTCGAGGAGGGGTTTTAACAGGTGGGTTACGGGAATATTAGTTCTGAATAGCGAGGAACTGGAGTTGGGAATTGATCCGCCTCTGGTGCCAGCATCCTGATTTCTGAAACAGAAAGCGAGACAGAGAGTCAGCAATTAGATTTTCTGACCCGGGGACGTGTTTAGCGATTATGATAAATTGATTGCACGCTGAGATCCAGATTAGGTTAGTTAAGGGGCCGATCACACCTGACGCGGTTTTTGTAGTGAGAGGCGCCTATTTTCAATTGGTTTCCTATGGCAGCGAGCGTTTTGCACGCTGTTTATGCGCCTGCTGCGCCTCACGTTTTTGAAGTTGAAAAAAAAGCAACTCCAAGTGGACAAAGCGCCCGTCATCGCGTTTTTTCCACTGTCCAGATAAAATGTTGTTGGGATAATTCCGGTTCGCGTGGCTACGCAGACGCAACAAGAGTTTCTGTTTTATAAATTTTTAAGGCCAGACAAGTACTTTATTGAGGGTTGATTTGTAAAGAAGGACCACACACGCACATATATATTCAAACACACATACCTTTGTTGAACACGTAATGTGCATGTGTGTGACGTCTGCGTTTCCGCGGGTTTGCGTTTTTGAGTTTTGCGCAGAGATAACGGATAATCATTTGCACCTTCGAACCTATTTCAGGGAGTGCGTTCTCGAGACATCAGGCACTGTTTTGTGCGTATGGGCGGACGGAGCGCGTTAAGGATTTTCCTGTTAGAACGGTGTTGTGTTAGCGGCCCTTAAGTTAATACTAATGATCTTCGCATTGGAAGTGAATCAATCAATCAAAACTAACTTTAGCTGGAGATTTTCCCATGGTGATTACACTGTGTCCATGGTGTTCTTTTGGCGCACCTAAGAAATCTATTGGACGTCTCAGATGGACCCGATTTTCCCCCAAAATCGGACAAGAGGAACTCTTGTACTGACTCACGGGGTAACCTCGGGTTCACGAACCCATCAGTCAGCACCCCAAAAGAAGAATAAGAAGGAAAAGAAGGTTGAAAATAAGAAATGTGGGCTTGGGCTGGAGCTGAAGGACACTGAAAAGGGGAGGGGTTAGTAGACGTCGAGAAAAAAGGTTGAAATGATTGGGCCTTTTTTTAACAAAACCGTGATAATACTTATAATCACGATAATTTTGGTCACTATTATCGTGATATGAAATTTTCATACGGTCCCATGATGTTTGACTGACATGTAATGCAACCAATCACAGTTCGTTTTGTTACGCATCATGTTTAGGGGCGTGGCAATATAATGTCGATGTCCCTACAATAACAGACTGGTGTGCATCTAATAAATTATTCATTCAAGTTTACTGCAACAATGGAGACGCGAACTTAACATACTTTTGAAAATCCAGCGTTTAGTTGATCCCTGTAAGCGCATATTGTCACAGTTGCAAACTCATCGGCTTTCTTCTTCCACGAGGGGTTTGGGCGTTTCCAGGCGGATCGATAAAGAACACGACACACACGTCTCTCGGACATCCTGCAGAATTCAACCAATCAGATTGCGACTTCAAAACTCCTGAAGTGTTTCCAGAAAAGTGTTGAGAGCGAGTGAGTGAGGTCGTAATTAGACACCTTTTACTCACTCGTACGAATTCTTACGAATTGGTCGTGAGATAGCGTTGAATATGCTGTAAAACTGACGACAAACAGAGGTAAGTCTGCTGTACATACACCTCTTGTTTTGGTAATTGGTGCGCTCCTCAAGTTAATTTAGGTTAATTATCTGAACGTGCTCCTCCTGAACTTTGCTAATAAACGTGCTTGTCAAGCCCCTCTGGAATTTGCTTATAAAACGTTGCTGTTAAATTTTTTTTTTTTTAGCTCATTATGCATATCCAACATTTTGTGTGTGTGTGGTATTACAAACCTGGCAATATGCTATACATTACATAAATGTGTGATTATTTTTATAACCCACTATTAAATTTGAAATGTAGTAAAGTAGATTTTGCATTTCTCCCTAAATGCATTCTGATTTATATAGTATTCTATTTGTTTTCCTATTTTTATTTGCATTTAATAGGATCTTACACCATCTTCCATACAAATATCTTTAGTGACATTATAGAATTTTGAATTTGAATGTGCAAACCTTGTGAAATTATTAGTTTACAAATTTGCCTAGGAAGCAAAGACATTCGTTTGAAATACCAGATGGAAATTAATTTATGCAGCTTTAAAAGGAGATTATATTGGACGGCATAAAAATAATTATAAACTTTATTTTACATAGCGCCTTTAAAGCAGCTTCTCAAGGGACTTATACACAATAAAAATACAAAGAGAGAGAGAGAGAGAGAGAGAGAGAGAGAGAGAGAGAGAGAGAGAGAGAGAGAGAGAGAGAGAGAGAATACACAGATAGAAATACAAAGTGTAAAAAAACCAAAAGAACACACTGGAATACAAAATAATTAAAACCATAAAGAAAAAGCTAACCTAAAAAATTTGTTTTTAGGTTGGATTTAAAAATGCTTATATTTTGTGCATCTTTAATATGAGAAGAAAACCCATCGGCTATAAACACTATTAAACACTTAATAGCACTGTAAACATATGAATGTGTTAAATATGTGTTGCTAGAATATGATTATATGCTTTTTGTTACATTACATAGAAATGTGTGATTATTTTTATATCTCCTAAAATGCATTCTGATTTATATAGTATTTTATCAATTTTCCTATTTTTATTTGTATTTAATAGGATCTTACACCATCTTCCATACAAATATTTTTAGTGACATTTTAGAATTTTGAATTTGAATGTGCAAACCTTGTGAAATTATTAGTTTACAAATTTGCCAAAGACGTTCTGTGAAAATGAATGGATGCATCTTTAAAAGGAGATTATATAAACCCATCTGCTCTATTAAACCAGCTCTGTGTGTATAACATATGGGTGTGTTAAACACATGTGTGGCTGGAATATGATTAAGATGCTGTTTGTTGTACTATTGCTTACAGTCTGTATAAACCTCTCATGTTCTCTGCTAATATGTGCCCGTGTTTCCCTCCAACAATAAGTGCTGCATTAATTATTAAGCTGAATGTCATATTGCTGAGGTCTCTGTGTGTAAGTGCATTGTGCTGATCAGGAACGACTTCAGGGAAGCAGTGTGTGCTTTAAAAGCGAGATGCGACGGTCCTCAGATGCTGGGCTTTAACAGAGAAGTGAGTGTGTCTCCATGGCAACTGCAGTAAAGTGTGAGATTGTGTTGTTGTGTGTTGTGTGTGCTTGAGAAAAGAGCTGAGGTCCAGATGCACATATAATCATCATCAGTCCCTCCATTATCACCGCCTGAAACCCGAATATTAGCCTTCTCTCTCACAGACGACACCACACACACACACACACACACACACACACACACACCGTGTGTATATATACATGCAACCCACACACACACACACACACACGCACACACACACACACACACACACGCACACACACACACACACACACACACACACACACACGAGCTTGTCTCTCACTTAACATTATAATGTGCACTAAATGTAAAGATGATACGCGTGAAAATGGGTTTGAACTCTGTTTATTGAATTGAAACTATTTTCGGTAACACTATATTTCAATGTCCTTGTTACATGTACTTACCATAGTAATAACAGTAAATGATGCATAATTACATGCAACCAAATCCCAATGCTACCCTAACCCTATAGTAAGTACATGTTGTTAATAAATATTACTCAGTACTGCAATATATAATTACACTGTAACAATGACACCTTAAAATAAAGTGTAACCCTATTTTCTCATCACAGAATCAGCTCTTGTATCTGCATTTCTTTTAATGCTCAATAACATAGAACATTTTCAAGGAATTACTACAAATACATATAATATAATAAAAGAAAGAAAGAAAGAAAAAACAATGATTATACAAAAAAAGATGACATGACAGAGATATGACAAGTGTGACACTACAATAACATACATTAATATACAAGGAAACCTGTAAGTATCCTACATGTATTTTCTTTAAATATTTCTTCATAATATTTAATAAATCTTAAGGATTTTTTATTTATTTATTATTATTTATATAATGAAGAGATTTAAGAAGTGAGATTAATTCAGTGTCAAAATAAGGATAGGACAGAAACTTTTGTTTATGAATGAATAATTTGCCATATAATAATATAAAGAAATAACAATGTACTCTACGGGTTTATTTTTTATCGTCCTTATAATAAAAAAAAGAATGTCTTTTAAACTGAAAGAATGTGTAACATTGGTAGAGTCAAATAAGAAGAACCAACGTCAGAGCAAAATTGTTGAATCTGCATAATAATTTCAACAGAGTTGCGTCATCGTCATCATCATCATCGTCGTCGTCATCATCATCGTCATCATCATCATCATCATCACGTGAATGAATCCTGGTGTTGTCTTTGCTGTCATCGGGCTCGTCATTGCTCTATAGTAGATTTATGCTTATTTAAGAATATAAATGAATAATAATAGTCAACGCTCGATCCTTCATCGCTCTCTAGTGGCTGTTCATGAGAACACCGCATTCCCAGAGGATTTCTGCTACTTTCCTTCACTTTACCTCATTACCTCTTTACCTCTTCTTTACCTCGCTTTTGTAGTGTATAAACACAGGGCATTTCATGGAACTCCGAAATGCTGTTTGTTTATTGATTAATTGAGTTCACAGCAAGGACTATAACTATAAAGGTTTAGTTGTCAATGTAAAAGAATAGGGACTCCACACCACAACTATCATGATAACGACATAGAAGAACAACAGTGTTGGAATGGAATCACTTTCAGAACCATTTAATTTTTTCCATTTGTTGAACGATAACATTTTTGACATCCAACAGAATCCATCCTGCTTTACATGTACAATATGTAACTTTTTTTTTTCAAGATTTATATAATTAATAAAACAAGTCAAATACATCATCAATTCTTCTTCCAAAACATGTTTTTGCCTTACCCTGATTTACTATATGTTAAGCCTATTACACGTGTTTATTTAGACCTTTATATATATATCACAAAAATACAAGACCTTTGTATCATTCAGAGATTTTGAGGGAACACAAATGAACACAGTCTTAATAGCTTTTCCATTAGTTCTAGATTGAATAGTAGAAAAGTAGTATTAAAAATCCTTTAAGGGCTCCTGAGAAAAGGGGATTTTGGTAGAAAACTTACACTTTGAATGTAAAATTTGACTTATTCACACTCTTGTCATACTTCACATATCCAAAAATTATCTTTTCAAAATGAAAGAGTACTTTTTCCTTAATAAACACAGACACCTCATAGCATAAGTGTTTCACATGAACACCAGAAGATGTGAGGAAGCTCTAGTGTTTCCAAGAGCAAAATATCATCAGTGTCTTTCTTAAACTTACTAAGGAAATGTTTGACAGGGCAGAATTTGTGCATTATCATGAAAGACATTTCTTTCACCTTGTTTGTAACAAAAAACTGATGAGGTAATAACCAAACACTTTCCCAATCAACGTTATTAACACATTTAGTCCAACTAGATGTACCGCATGGCGGTACAAAATATGACCGCCGCTCAGGCCTGCACTGGCTTTCCACAAAAATAAATGACGTGGAGCAATTTGGCTGTATTGCGTGTTTATGTATATACCTAAAAAAAGTAGTAGTATGTGCATGTCTGTCTGTGTGTGTGTGTGTGTGTATATGTGTGTGTGTTTGTGTATGTGTATGTGTATGTGTGTGTGTGTGTGTGTGTGTGTCCCATAGATGACATTCTACGAAACTTAGCATACCCCCAGAGGATGTCAAGTTAATCATACACATGAAATATGGTGCAGTTCTGAACATCTCCACTGAAGATAGGGGCGATTAAAGCAGAATAATATTGCATTTTCATTTTTTATGGGAGGGGCGCAAATCACAAATGAGTGATTATGGGCTAGGTTGATGTGGGCCCTTAAGACCAACATACCATACAAATGTCTTCATCCTCGGTGCCACGGTTCAGGTAGTTATTTAGGAAAAACTGCATTTTTTGGGTTTGGGGGGGCCCAGCGCGGGGGGGGGGAGTGGCCCCTGGGGACCAAACGAAATTTTTCCGTAAAAGTCTAGTGGGGCTACATGCCCACCAAATTTCATGTTCCCCGGTGTTTCGGTGTCCATGGTATCGTTGACGAAAAATTCAGTAGATGACAAAAAAAAACAAAAAAAAAACCTTTGACAATCCCATATGACCACTTTCGCTAGCTACGCTAGCGGCGGTCATAATAAGCAATAGAGCGAGATTTAGTGACAAACTCCTTTAAAAACAGCTAACGAATAGATTTGTAATTGTTTTTAGACTGTAAAGAACACATTTTACCACATACTGTATCAGTTTGAGTTAATTATGGGCATTCAGTGTTTATTAGAGCAGTCGGGATGGTTTTGGTGGGATTTTGCGTCATCCGTCACTCGCACGTGTACCTCGTCACTTTAAAGGGACAGTTCACCCAAAAATGAAGATGTTTGTCATCATTTACTCACACTCTAGTTGTCCAATGCCGTATGAGTTTCTTTATTCTGTTGAACACAACATAGTATATTTTGAAGAATGTTGCTAAAACCAGACATTTGACGGCAGCTATTAAGTTCCATAGTAGGAAAAAAATATCAAGTTGCTGCTTTAAAATACATTCTTTTGTGTTCAACAGAAGAAAGAAACTCATACGGCGTTGGAAGTTCTTGGAACAACCTGAGTGTGAGTAAATGATGACAAAAATCTTAATTTGGTCGAGCTGGAAGTGAAGGAGAGCATAGTGCTGCCTACAAAGGCTGTGATGCACATAAAAAAGCGGTTCAAATTCAGAACGTGAAGGTAAAAGAAAAGCTTACCTACTTGAGGCAATTAGAAAGGTAAAATCGAATGACAATAATAGTAGATTAGCACCTGTGACTCAACCCCCAGTTCAAAGCATACATAAATGCTGCAATGTTACCAAGAATACACTTATAGTGGAAAAGAGAAATGTAGCCGAACAGAGAGAACTAAGATAATTGCAAAAGCGGCAGAAAAGTACTTGGAAATGGAAGAGATGTCAGTAGAGATCATTAATGCAACACTTATAACGGGGATATCAGATTCACAGTCAACATGTGGTGGTGGAGATTAATGATGCTAACCATTCTACAGTGGAATGTGAGGAGTCTAATAGCAAACAGACAAGAACTAAAGCAGCACATTCAGGAGCAATCAGTCAAACCTAACATTATTTGCATTCAGGAATCCTGGCTAAAACCCTCACTTGACTTTACATTGTATGGCTATACAGTAGTGCGTAAGGATAGAACCCTTGCTATGGCTGGTGGAGTTGTCACCTTCATCCAACATGGTGTTAAAGGGATACTTCACCTCTGGAAAGATGAATGTGTATTTAAAATAGGTCATTTATGTAGAAGAAATGTGAAATTATTTTTGAATTTGGAGCTTTCTAGACTGAGAAAAGCCAGAAAATGTATTTTTGGCTTATGTGGATGAAAGACAACAACTCCCAGAATGCACTTGCTTCGCTGCCCTAGGAGGCCACTCCCAAGCCACGCCTACCGGTAAGAGAGCGCAGTTGAAAACAAGGCTTGGCTACTATTTGAGACTCCGTGATGAGTTTGCCAGGGATTTCGAGATCGCCCAAAATGTCCGGGATTCGGCTTTTGCGTTCTACAGTCGCCATTCATCATGTTTACTGTGGCGAGCAGGACGAGGCTGACGGCCGCGGGAGAACGGCGCGAGGCCGGTGGCGTCATTACTGAGACGCGCCGGTCTCGTATCTCTCACGGAGGAGCGGGAATTTTCTTAGCAATGTTAAAACGCACATCAACCGATCACTTGTTTAGCGTTCATGTAAACATT
>FLSR01004884.1:7459082-7483517 GCA_900092035.1 Leuciscus waleckii
ACTCAGGGCCCGTCCACACGGAGACGCGTTTCGCTGTATACGTCTACATTTTTTATCGTATTTGTGTTTCGTCCACACGGATCCGGCGTTTTCGGAGACTGAAACCGCTATTTTTTTAAACCGGGTCCCAAGGTGGATAAATCTGAAAACGCCGCCCTTGCGTTTTCGTGTGTACGGCCAATCCGTACATTTTGTGAAACTATGATGTCATCACACCAAGTGTCAACTAGTCAGACACCGTTAAGTCACAGCAACTACATTTATGTTTTTTCATATTGTTCAACAAAGTTCTTGATTAAAAAAGAAAAGAAAAAAAGAAGCTACTGTGCCTAATATTATTGTTGTATACAGCCATAGTATGCAGCGCGCAAGGTTTATGCGCGAGCTCCAAGTCTTCTTCTCCGTTTTTAGTGTATGTTTGTGGCAGAATTACAGCGCCACATACTGGTCTGGCATGTATACTACATCGTTTTGAGTCGGTTTCAGTGGTTTCGTGTGTACGCAGATATTTCTTGAGACGACGCCGTGTTTACGGAATTTTTTTTTGAACGGGGAAAAAAAATATCGGATAGGGAAAGCTCTGGCTTCGTGTGGATGTGGCCTAAGTCCTGCCACAGCAGAATTTTTTTTATTTTTTAATAAAAATCTCAAAAAAAGTGAGACATTGTACGTGGCTTGATTTCTTTTATTAATATTCATTTTGCAGGACCAAAATAATATTATGCACAGTGTGGAGCCTATAGGTTACAAGCTTCACATATTAGGAAAATACAATAATAAAAAAACAACACATTATTTGAATGGCTCGTCAAGGTTATTTCAGATCAACACCTGCAAGTGACCACTAGGTGTCACCGTTGAGACGGGTGTCGGATTGATTCGAAGCCTCGAAACAATATGGAACATTTGCTTCAACTGTTTCATTGCTTCACGAAGCCTCGATCTGCCCACCACTATTTTCAAGTTTGCTGAAATCAGTTTTAATACTTCCCTGCATACTCACCTTCAGCTACTTACCAACTCGCATTTCTGGGAAGTCTGGGAAGCCGGAGTGAGAAAGTTGAATGTACAATACTGGCCAGCACTGTATAATAATAACAAGAGACACAGTAAAACAGGAGTTCTGGCTGCAGTCTTCGACAATATTTAACTGACTCTGACTCGCCCGGTGCATTACCTTGAAACAATAGCGTTCAGCGCCCTCTACAGGCAGCAAGCATAGACACCAACAAAGCATTATTTTCTACACAATGAACTGATGAATGAAAATGATGATTTACACCAATTTATATCAGAAAAATTATGTTTTTAACGCACAAATGCCATACAACATTTTAAGGGGTGTCTTTTTTCCTCTACACATGTACACATGCATTTTTAAGCACATTCATTTTTACCAACCCACTAAACTCTCCCCTACTTTCTTAGATGGCTCCTGACATCTGAATTACTTCTGACACTCATTATTATTATTATTATCTTTCCTTTGATCTCTTTTTTCCAAAACACTACCTCAGTAACCATTAGGACACCACTGGCAGCAGGGATGAGTGGGCATATACTGGTAATAAGGGCATTTTCATGTGGGATGTATTGCGATAAAGACCAAAGTGCCTTTGCTTCTGCTCTCCTTGGTTGATATGATGGTTTACTCAGAGCATCATATGTGAACATTTCTCTTGGTTTTCCCACTCTTTGTGTCCTTCTCACATTTCCTTCCTCCTTCCTCCATCACCTTAGTTTCCCTTTCTATTTCATTTTCTGCAACTCGGACTATTTCTCCTTCATTCCTTCGTCTCTCCTCATCTTTATCTGGCGTCACAGACCTTTGATTTGGACCAGGAACACATGGAGACTCAAGGATTTGTCACAACTCCTGACCCTAGTTTCTTGTGGAATCACCTCTTTCATCAGGATAAAATTCTGTTGCAGTTGGACGGAGGTAAGAATGGTTTTGGGTTGTCTGAGTTTCAGGTTCACTCTCTGTTTGTGGAACTGTCACAAATCTGTTGCAAGGTATGTTCATACGAAGGTTATACCGGTATGTTCCTCCTCATCTGAGACATCTGAGTCTGACTCATTCTCCAGCTGACTTCTCACTTGTTTTCTGTGTTTTCCTTTCCTTGTCTCCTTAGCTTCAGCTATGGGATCTTCCAAAGGAAAATAATTGACAGCAAGCAGGAGATTGTGATGAAGCACACGAAGGGTCTTGGAACCTGTCTCGGATTGTATCTTGTACACTGGGCCATCACCGATGCGCTCAACGACCCGATGTACATCCTTTTCCCAGTATGCAGTAACTTTCCCGGGCCACCCTTTCCGAAAGGTTTCTTACCAACACCCAGTCTCCTGGTTGAAGAATGGTACCTATCATACCCCTTTTCCACCAAGGCAATGCTGGTGCCAGTTCGGAGCCGGTGCCCAATCGCGAATCAGTTCTTTGTGTTTCGACAGCCAAAGGACCAGTTCTCGGCCAGGAAAATTGGTTCCAAAGCGGCACCAACTCTTTGCTGGACTAGAACCATTCTTTTACCACGTCATGCTTACGTTGGGGGCTGGAGGCGGGGTTATTGTCGAACTTCTTCTCGAACGTAACCTTTTGACTGTTCTCTTTCGCGATCTGACATGCTTGCCTCATTCTGTCTTCCCATTTTCGAGCAAAAGCTTGTTGATTTGAACTCTCTGTCTTGTTTTCCAGGTTAAACAGCAAGTCGACAGGCAATCGGGGTGATCTGCCCTACGAGAGGAAGAATGGAGAGTAGTCGGCCACTTCATGCCTGGTACAATTATAAGCATGCACAATGTCAGGCAAGTAGTCTTTCCATTCCTTTTTTTTTTTTTCTCCTCCAGAGTCCTGAGCATTTGCAGAATTGTCCGATTTAACCTCTCCACAAGGTTACACTGAGGATGATATGGTGTGGTTCTCGAGTGGGCTATTCCTGACAGCTGTCGTAACCTCTAAATAAGGTGGTTCTCAAACTCTGCCCTGGTTATACTCGAACCGAGGAATGAAGTCCTGGAAGATCTTTTCTGCGGCAGTCTTACCGGACTTGTTTCTTGTTGGATACGCCTGTGTGAAGCGGGTGAAGTGCTCTACCAGCAGAAGAACATACTCACAACCACCCTTGCTTGGCTCAAGATGTAAGTTGTCCACGCTTACAAGCTAAAACGGGGAACTAGATGTAATTGGTGCTCGTTGGTGGACATGCGGGTGCTTTTGTTTTATGCAAGCACACTTGGTTGTTACACTCCTTAATCTCCTTCCTCATTGAGGACCAATAGAAGCGTTTACGAGCAAGATGGAGCAACGTTATAAACTCTTTAAAAACATCCATGAACGCTTTTCAGATGTATGTTTTCTCACATTTCACTTCACATTCTCCTATTCGTCCCTCTTATGTCTAATACGTAACCCAGTAATACTGAATGTGTCTTAATAAACAGTCTTTCTCAGTAATCTAACAAAAATAAACACATACGTCTTTGAAGCACAGTGTTTTACACTGTGTTTCAACCAGTTTCTGAATCGGTTTTGCTCACCTGTAGAATAATAACGAGAGACGCTGTAAAACAGGAGTACTGGCTGCAGTCTTCGACAATATTTAATTGACTCGGACTCGCCCGGTGCATTACGTTGAAACAATAGCGTTCAGCGCCCTCTACAGGCAGCAAGCATAGACACCAACAAAGCATTATTTTCTACATAATGAACTGATGAATGTGAATGAAAATGATGAATGTTTTTAATGCACAAATGCCATACAACATTTTAAGGGGTGTCTTTTTTTCTCTACACATATACACATGCATTTTTAAGCACATTTATTTTTACAAACCCACTACACACGGCTCAAGTACCTTATTGCTTTTATAAAACGGTTATATTAAAGCCAAAATTATTTTCTAATAATATTCGCTCTGCACTGCGGGCTTCCACAATGCATGCACACATCAATATATCTCCCGCATGGATGGTCTTCGACATGGGAATGGTTTGGCCCCAAAAAACAAAAACATAATACATGGAACAGTATAAGGGTGCACTATATTGGAATAAGTCCCGCTTTCTAAATAAAACAAAAAAGGAAATCGATGATTGGTGAAGTCATCAACACTGCAGCAGCCATTAGAAGCTTCAGTTGCCACAGCAACTGTTTTGATACACAGATCTGTTTGGTGAAGTGGTCATAGCCTTGCTTTATCGTATATAAAACGTGACTACTGACCAATCAGCACTAAGGAAACGTTTTACAAAATGCCTGTGGGCAACAACTTGTCAAACTGTTTCTGAATCAATACCTTCAGACAGTGTGACATAGTGTTTGTGTCTTGTAAACAAATTCCCTTTCAAAGATGAAAAGGCTGCAACAACAGTTGTAAATAACCTACTAGTATTGTTAGACCCTTATTTCTTTGAAGACTAAAATGCATTTAACCTTCAATCGATGTACCGTCCAGAAATAGCTCTTTTTCTCTGAACAACAGTTCTTGAGATGTTGAAGCTGATGGAGAAATTGAACAAGATCATTACCACCACCACTTCAACCAAAGACAAGTAGTTTTGTTCTGCTGAGGTATATGATTCAGAAGTATAATGTTATCTTGTATTGTGTGTAGATTTTATTTTATTTTTTTTCAAGGATAGAACTTTCATCTTTTCAGTCTTTCAGTTTAGCTTACATTAAAGTTCATTAATTTAGCATACACAAGAAAATCACAAGTAATTTGGCATACGACAATATTCATAGTACATAGTTTAAACAAGATTAGTACACAAGCTAGAACGGAGAGGATGTAAACAAAAAATGTGTTTAATTGGTTACACTATTTCGATTAGTTTAGCCTTTAGATTTTATACCAACTTTGCAACTACATGTCAACTAGGTTAGGGTTATTAGAATAAGTTGAGATAGGAGTGTAAGTTTTTCTGTTTCTTGTCTCATTTATTTTTAGTGCAGTTGTCATTGATTGGAAATGCTTGTTTTGTTTGTGTAACATGCTAAAGTTGGTTTGTTTTCGTGTGGTGTGGGTTTTCAGTTTTGGTGTGCTAGAGGAGTCCTTTTGTTTTGTTAAATAGCAAGGAATGTTATGTTGAATTCGGTAACGGATCAGGCAGGTACATCATTAGTTTATATATCACGTCAGCCCTTATGTGAAGCCCTTATCATGTTAAGACCAAAGAGTGTGAAGACCAGCGACTCCACCTGTGCGAGTTCACCGAGCCAGGACACCACATTTATATACATAGCGCTTTTTACAGTACAGAGTGTTTCAAAGCTAGCCTGGCAAGCCAGACCTACATCAAGATGTTAGGTCTGGCAACTCACCATAGACACGGCTCAATCCGAGGGGCGGGATAAACGGCTGTCTTTCAAATTCCCTCTGCACGCAATAGGACAGCGCTTCAACCAACCAGAGCGTTTTCCCAACAGCGGAGCTAACGTTACTTGATAGATTCAACTTTTGAATCTGGCCGGCAAAACTACGAACACATCTTCCTTTTTTAAGAATGACTTAAGTGCTGTTCTTTGCTCTTTTTTTTTCAAAGAAAAACTTAACTCCAAGTCCTCCAGAGTCGCGGCCAAAGCCGATTCGAAAGACTGTTATCCAGCAGCAGCTCTTCTTTGTTTTCAAGTAGCAGGGAACCGTCGCAACTCTGTCGTCATTATGTTAAGCCCGCCCTGCCTACTCTATACACGACGTGATTGGCCTGACCCAATTTAGGTTTTTGCAGCTAGAAGGTCTATGGAGAGTTGCTAGACTACCCTGGAAGCAAAATACATTTTGCTGCTGCTAAGGTGCGTCTAGATTTCTAGGCTATTTCAAAGCAGCTTTACAGAGATAACAGGAAAATAATGCAACAACGTTTGTTTCCAGAAGAAAATAGCGTCACAGTCCAGCTTAAGTAAGTTCAGTGATTTTTTATTATTATTATTTATTTTTTAAGTTATTCATTTAGTTCATTTATATATAAAGCCGCTCTGGAGAAAAAGTGTCGACTGTGGCTACTCACAATTAGGTAAGTAATTGTCCTCACACACATGGTACTGCTCCACCGATCATACGCTGGTTACGCCACTGCACACCTCGGATCACTTATTCCTCACTCAACCTCAACCTGGCTCCTGACACAACACAGATTCCTGCACAGGTCACCTTTCTGTGAAACCTACACTCATTCTCACCCAACCCCACCTTTCCACAATTTCAGTGGGGCCACTGTCCTGTTCTTGAGTGAATTCAAGCAGTTTAACGCTGAGCGAACACATTCCTCTGTGAGGCATGCTGTTAGGCTGACCGAGTCCACCTCCATACTGAGAAAAGAGATCCTCTGCACGGGGGAGAGTTTGCTCTCTTCCAAGTTGACCTGAAGCCCCAGCTGGCTGAGGTGTCCCTGTGTTCGCACAACTGTTCTCGTGAGTGGGCCAGAATAAGCAAGTCGTCGAGGTAGTTGAGAATCTGAACGCCGTGTTCTCTCATGGGAACAAGGGCTGCCTCTACGACTTTCGTGAAGACACCAGGTGACAGGGACAGCCCGAAAGGAAGGACTTTGTACTGATATGCTAGCCCCTCGAACGCAAAGCGGAGGAACGGTTTGTGTGGAGGGAGAATCGAGACATAAAAGTACACATCCTTTAGGTTGATCGCTGCAAACCAATCTCAGAGACGGATGCTTTCCAAGATGCTTTTCTGCATTAGCATCTTGAACTAAAGCCTGTGAAGGGCCTGGTTCAAAACTTGCCGGTCCAAGATTGGCCGTAACCCACCGCCTTTCTTGGGTACAATGAAGTAGGGGCTGTAAAAGTCAAGTCAAGTCATCTTTATTTATATAACGCTTTTTACAATGCAGATTGTATCAAAGCAGCTTCACAATGATAACATGAAAATAATACTTTTCTAGAAGAAAATGGCGTCATCGTCCACCTTAAGTAAGGCAGATCATTAATATTGTTGAATATTAAATGTCCCCAACTAAGCAAGCCACAAGCCAAGGCAACAGTGGCAAGGAACCAAAACTCCATCAGGTGACAGAATGAGAAAAATAACCTTGGAGAAACCAGACTCAGTCGCTCAGTTCTCCTCTGGCCAACGGCTGTTGCTGCCTGATTATGATTCAGGCAGCATTACAGGTCAGAAGTCAGATTGAATCAGAACATTCAGAATATTTATCCAGTTCCATCTGGCTGGAAGTCGGAGTCATCACGCCGGTATGGAGACAAGTTTGTTGAGGATAAGTACGGATGGCTGTCGTGTCTGAGGCCTTCACAGGGCTGATGAGGCTGGCACCTCAGGGATGCGTCGTAAAAAACCCTGACTTCATATCGGCTGGAGGGACCGGCTCTATCGCATCCTTCACCAGTAGGACTGTGATCTCCGCCAGTAAGACAGGAGCATCGCTGGCCAGCACAGATGTGAACTGGATGTCCCTGAAGATGGGGGGATGCCGGGTGAATTGAATCGCATAGCGAAGTCTGATGGTCTGAATGAGCCAGCGAGACGGGCTGGGAAGCACTAGCCAGGCCCCCAGAGACCGTAGAAGCGGGACCAGAGGGACCACAGATGTACCTGCAGTGGGGCAGCAAAGAGTGTGCGGTACAACACTTACCTGGCTCCACGGTCGGGCGGGGGTGCGTGAGAAGGCATAGCGTCCTTGAATCGCACGCTGCTGCCCGCTGGCGATAGGAGAGGGGGACCAGGGTGGCAAGGCATAGCGTTGCACACCGCTATCCATGCCATCTTGGGACCTAGAGATAGAGGAAACTTGCGGAAAGAATGGCAGTAGGGCAGAGTGCTGAGAACCAGTGCGGGCCGCCCCGAGATACCAATCGATACCGATCGTGACTGTCAGCCGGCGCCGGGTAATGACCGCATCCAGAAACACACGGGTTATCGTGTTTGCTCTTTCAGGAAAATTATCTTTCTTATATTGCTGAAGCGCACAGGGGAAGTGTCCGCAGCACAGCTGGCAGGGAATAGTGCAGCCTGCAGTGTGCAGAAAGGTCTTTTAGGTCTGTATAAACTGCAAGAAATGCTCAGGAGATCGTGACCACCGTTGCACGCCGTCACACCACAGAGATAGCAGAGACCTCTCCCCGAAGAACTCGCAGACACTCGTTATCTTCACTCTTGTGACTGGATAGAGCAGGAACAGAAGAACCGCTCGGCTCCGAAGTGAAAAGCTGAAAGTGCAGCGGTGGCTCTCAGGCGAGATCCCAATTCGTCAGATCACGTCTGACGTAACGTTGAATGTGACTGACTGATGGGAAACCCAGTATTACATCCCTAAAAAATGTATCCCCTAAAAATATTACTGTACAAGTTTTACACATTCATTTTTAAATTTAAAATGAATAAGTTAAAAAAGTAAAATTTAAAGGGTTCAAAAGGTGTAGTACAAACAAATGGCGTTCGCATTCTCAACTATCTCCCCGACTGGCTCATTCAGGCCGAGTCGCGAGAGCAGTTGTGCGAACACGATACGGTGCATTATGTAATGTTTTGCAAGGTGGATAAATGATACATTACGAGAGCTATGATTTACAAATATTTGTGGACAAGTTCATATTGAATTATCTAACAACTAAAGCCTTTGTTCCTTGTGGATCGTACTTGATTAAAATGCTTCAAGGTCTCTTTAAACAGATCTTTAGCGCCTATTTGAGCAGTGCCAACCAAGGTACAAATGCCTGCCTTCACAACAACCACAACTAATTGAAATTCACAAAATATGTCAGGAGCTCTTCAGCCCAGATTTCATGGAACATATACCATGTGCCATATACCACGAGAGTTTCCTGGAAATCTCTTCTTTTTCTCAGGCGGATAAACAAGGGGTTATTTAGCCCCTGATGGAGGAGCATAATGTTTCATGCATGGGAAAAGCTACATTTGTCAGTGCCACTGTGCTTTTCTTCCTCAGATAATTGTGCTCCATTATGTTCCTAGCACAGCAGAGGATCTCCTCAACAAAATAACATTCTACCATTCTATATAACCCATTGTACATGGGTTTAAATTGTAAAGAACTGAAAGCGATGGAAACTCATGCTGACTGACCGAATGACAGACACGTTATTAATCCATGTGTGGAATGGTGTGCAGCCAGACCATCATCACAATACCACAAATACAGTAAAGTAGAAAATACATATAGCATATATAAGAAAATATGTAATAAGTGACTGCGCCACAATTGTTCACAAGACAAAAATAAGCAAAATGTATTTAAAATCAAATACTGAAATATATTCAAATAAATACATGATTTCTGTAGTCAGTCATTGACTACTCAAAACACATTGTGTTCAAACCATGTTTATCACTGTTTATCTTAATGTAGTCTGGATAGTTTTGTTTTGCCTTGTGTAGAATGAAGGCATGTCACAAACTGTCCAAGTTGGTATTAGTCAAAACATTACATAATGCACTGTATCGCAAAATAAATTATTTGTGAAAAGCCAGAGGCTGTAGGAATTAAATTGCACAGAGATTACTATAGCAAGTTTTAATAATCGTTCTAATTCTACATTCTTAGAAGAATAGGTTCTATATGAAACCTTAAAGGGTTCTATAAGGTGTTTCATTTATTGAACCTTTTAGGGGTTCCCAAATTCTTAAATTGGGATTGCAGTGATGGTTTCCGGCTTTGTGAAGATGAAACTTACCCAGACAAAGTAATAATACAGTATTATCAAGATTAACATCCTTAGAATAAAAATGGGACAAAAACTAATTACTTGTCTTGCATGCATAATACAGCATTATTAGTCGCTTTCGCGGATCCGTGTGAACGGAGGTCGTTATGATATCGTTGTCATCTGTACAAAGAAAGAACCTTTCCGTTTTTAGCACATCGTTGTCATGTAAACGTACCCTCAGTTTGCATTCATGAAGTCTCTGTCTCCCTTTGTTCATTTTCCCGCCACTTCTTGGTTGTAACCCTAACCCTAACCCTAATAATAAACATTGTCTATTGGTGTCAACGCTGATATAGTTATTGTTATAGTTATCTTTATAGTTATCATTCTTGATGGGCCTTAAGACTGTAATTAAAACAAATGCAATCAAAATGTTAACATATATGTGTGTAAACGGTTTCCTAATTAATCTTGAGTAGACTTAGGAATCCAGTAACCAAATGGTGGAGAAGAAGGGGAAAGAGACTTGAACTAGATTTCCTATTTTGCATGAGGTACTTTAACCAAACCGTTTATATTAAACATCAAAGTGTCCCAGTAATCCTGCGGCTATGAAAACATTATGAATGTGGGGATGCGCTTTAAGGGCACATGCAAACAAAAAATTATTCCTGAGGACTGTAATTTTCCAAGGGCTTTAATTCCCAATCTCTCCATCTAAAATACGAATAAATACTTCCCCCTTAAACCAATTTTTTTTCTCTCTCTCTTTCTTTCATCAGTTGGGTTTGGGGTTATAGAAATGTTTGCATTATGAATTGCTAAGTGATTGTCTTAATGAACCATCTCATGGCAATGAAATTTACAAAGCAATTACTTTGTGATCTTATGCCCCAAACATGAGTTTAACCATGTATGACATATTAAAATCTCCAAACCAGAAAACAGTCTTGTTTGACTCTTAATGTTAGTCAAGTGGGACTTCCTATTTGCACTTCCCATTTTCACTAATATAGGTAATTGTTTACTTCATTAGTGGTTTTCAGCAAGAAACACATTTATCGATTTTTAAAAGAGTTCATCTAATGTTTGAGTTCTCGCATTGCTTAAGGCAATGTTGGTGATATGTTAGCATTTCAATTATACTAATGGTTCTTCAAGAGCTCCAGGAATTCACAAAGGGCTAGTTAATATGAACACAGGCCAGCAGTGATGGTATAGAATATGAGACAGGAGCTATACATGCCAAATGAAGCATGTCATGCAACGTTATATATACCAGTGAAGGCAAAGTCATTAGAGTAGCTGTGAGCGTCAACATACAGTTGGTAGTCAACCAGAATGCCTATTAAATTCAAACCAGTCACATTAGGTGTGTTTCCATCCAAAGTTGTGAATTTAACGTATGGGATGCTTTATTTGCAAATGTTTTATCCCATATTCCAATTTTGTGCATGTGAACAAAATCATCACTTCTTGGGAAATTGGGCAAAATACAGTAATAAAAATGTAAGTTTCTGCCATCGGGCTGTTTTTCCCTCCATCATAAACGAGTGTGTCTCGAGCGTCAGACGAAACACAGTAAACGCTGTCATGTTCTCTGGCGTTCGGATGCTGGTGTTCGGGAACACACTCGTGTGTGTGAGACGCTTCTGGAGGGAATTAATCATTCTGATCTCACACTCTTTCAGAAACACCAAACCAACATTAGAGATGCTGCGACGCCATTGGTCCGATGGCTACTCCAGTTATCCAATCACAGCCTCTTCTGAGTCAAAGTCACAAAGTCGCGATTTTTTTTTGGTTAATATGTTTTACAGACAATCACAGAACATAGTTTGCATAATCGACAAATTTTGTTTTGTTTTAGAGGTTCATCGTACTGATCTGCAAACTAGGCACTATTTTAACTAAGCACTTGATGTATGATCAGTGTTAGCCGATGTTTAACACCGAGAAAGGCCATCTGAAAGTGGCAGAAGGTGACACACTCTATACGTCCCAAATATCAATATAGAAAGATTGGTATATTAAGACACTCTTGAAAACCACAGAGGGAATAATGCAATAGATTAGCGTGAACATGATACAAACTGAACCGAGAGAAAACTGAACTCTTTTGAGGACATGACTAGATAACATAAACACTGAAACGACATGTACTGACAACACAATAAAGGAGACGATGTTCATGAGTGACATCACAGCAAAGCAGTCTGGAACATGATCAGTTTTATCTTTAGAAAGATCTTCAGAATATGGAGAAACACAGGCCATCTCAATAAGCCAAGTATCTCACAGCATATGAAACAAACACACTCGGGAATAAATCAGCAATTGGCAAAGTTGGCAATTGCATCAATCTACATAGTAATGCAATCAGCGAGAGGATCACATGGCTATTTTGAATGAGGAGGCCCGAAATAGCTCAGACAAGCTGAGCCTTTTGCAAGGACTCAATGCTAATGGTACTTCATTTTAAATTTAAATGTCAGCTTAGATTATGTTTTTATGGAGTTCAGTTCTTCCATTATGCAACAGACTTTCCAATATTTTGACATTTTTCTGGATCTGGTGTGCAGCGTCCGCTGCTCAAACCGCAAGATATTCTGTTGTTTCAAGCTGAAATCAGCTCTCGGTTCAGAATTATCTATTTGCAACCAGACAGCAGCATCTTAGATAAAGAGATTGCAGAAAACGATAAAAGAACGGCCGTTGGCTCAATTCCTCAGCTTATCAGTGGCGGGAAAAAGGTTTGCCGCTCTTTAGAAATGCTATCCTACGCAGTGCATGCAAAGTCCATTCTGAAGAAGGACTTTTGAAATGATTTTTATATTTGCATTTATCCCGGTGAAAATAGTGCGTGTGGAAGTCTAAACGCAGCATATTTATTTAGGCATTAGCGTCAAGTGTCTTTTGCATAACATAATGATGTTGCTGCCAGTTGCCTGAAGCAGCTAATTTCCGCTCCGCTTTGCCTTGCGTGACCTCCCTCGTAAATCATTATGCTAATGTGTAGTGCCATGCGCTTTTTGTCCCGGCTCGAGCATAATTACCCAGACACACACTGATGCTAAGTCCCGAAAGAGGGCACACTAAGATGAGGGGTGACAGAGGAAGGGTTTGGGTGAAGAGGGAAACGGCGGCGTAATTCAAACCACTAGTCGTGAGATTATCCCCATCTGTGGCGGTCAGAGAACTACACCAAATCACTGAGTATAGGCATGAATGTAGGATAAAATAAATCGTTTTATCAATAAAAAGAAGTTTTGTGTGCTAAGGCCATCGCGAGGAGAGTCCATTACGTCTCTGTCACCTTCTATTCTCTAGATATATTTATATAAGTCGAAGGAAGTACGTTTTATTGTCCACCTTAATCAACTAATAGCTTAGTACAGGAATAGCACAGCTCTCATCATCCAGATTCAGTTAACCATTTTTGATTGTAGATTGTTAAAATTGGCAATTTTTTTGACAAATGACTAACTTCTTAAAACTACAAACACTGTTTGTACTACAAGATCTGTTCATTGCCCATTTATGCCTTTTTTGTAGGGATGCACGATATATCTGCCACCATGTCGGTATTGGCCGTTATATAAAAAAAAAAATTATCAATAAAAAAAATTTGCCCGATATATTAAAGCTGACAAAAATGGATTATTTCCTTCAGCTGAGACGCTTCAGATGCGCACTGTTCAACATGATGATTATGAACTGCTTGAAATATGATTGGAATCACTTCAAAAAAGGAAAATACAGTAAAGTGCAACACAAGTCTGTCATATCGGCCACATAACATCATTATAATTGTGTGTTTGGGACGTGCATTTTAATGGTGAGACTTTTGTTTTTGTAATCATGCTCTCAAAAATTATATAAAAACTCGGATTTAGATTTATCGGCCAATATATTGGTCATCATCTTTCAAATATAAAGAGTTACCGATTATCGGTATCGGCCAAAAATGTCATATCGGTGCATCCCAACTTATTTATTATTATCTTACCGCTCCTTTAGTGTGTAATATAGCTGTTTGTTGATGTAAACAGTCTCCAAAGTTACGGTAAGTTATGCTTAATTTGTATTGTAAGCGCACGATCACAAAGGATAACTTTAATAGTAAATTCCACATGAACATGTAGGAGAATCACAGGGAAGAAGCTCAGGAAATAACCACACTTAACTTTAACCATTCCTGACAATGAGGGGGCTCAAATACACGGAGAGTAATCAACTGAACAGAAACAGGTGTGTAAAACTACCATATTACCGTGTAATTTACAACCAAGGAGTCTAGTTTCGTTTCACGTGATAATCTCCAGTGCGTTTGTGCGTCTGTGCGTTTGTCCTCGGGGTTCCTCTCACACAACACGATTTCTGATCGTAAATATGCAACATGTTATTGAATACTGAGATCGGGTGGCTCCGACATTCTTCCGAGCAGATTCAGTCACTCCTAACACACCACAGGAAAATCTCATAAGATAATCTGTAGAGCCATCAATATTTTCCTTAGGATTGTCAAAAGGTGAGAAATCAGTCCAAAATCCCCCGAAATCTTGTAGTGTGTGTCGGGCTTTAGGATCACAGACAAGCCAGGATAGGGAAAGCAGAACCAGAACGCCACGTCACGTCTGTTTTGCTGTTTTTGTTTCAAGTTTATGTTTTCATGTCTTTTATTTTGTTGTTTTAGTCAATGTTCCTCTGTCATGTGTTTCCCTTGCTCTTGTGTAATCATGTCATGTGCTTCTCTTGTTTGCCGCATGATCTGATTCCCCTGTTTCATGTGCCGTGTTCTGATTGGTTCTCGTTTCATTAGTTTAGTTTGTTCATGGGGTTGTGATGGTCATGTGTTTCCCTGTATCATGTATTTAAGCCCTCATGTTTGCCTTGTCTAGTTGACGTGTATTGAAGTACGTATGCCGTTCCATGTTTCCATGCACCAGGTCTGTTCATAATCAAGTTTTTGTTCATGGTTTGATTCATGTTTTGGATTTTGTTTATACTTTGTTTCATGTTTTTGGATCTTTGGACGCTGTAAATAAACTGCACTTGTGTTCTCTTCACCATGGTCTTCTCTGCTTCCACGTCAGTATCATTACACCAAGAAACTGAACAGACAGAAATACACATTACATCATGTTTTCCCGTCGACTGCCTGCTGGCACTACATTTCCCACACACGCTTTAAGCAGTTGACCAATCAACAACAGCCTGATCGGCTAACCAATCAACAACAGCCTGATCGGCTGACCAATCAACAACTGACCAATCAGATCAAACTGGGTTTTTTAGAGTCATATGAAACACATGAATGGTACTATCATTTCAGCACTTGCTGCTATTCTTTTTTTATTGCATGATGTTGTCTGACTTATATCTGTATAATAATCAGTCTTTCTTTTTCTTTTCTTTTTTACTGGTTCGGACTGTCTTTACACATTTTGGACTAGTTTATTTGGTGTTTTTGTGCAACCGGTCATGCATGCATTTTTCTTTTAATTAAAATTTGTTTGTAATCTAATGTTCTTTTTTTGTCCATTTATGCATGAATAGTCCAGCTAGGTTTGTTTCAGTTGTCTAATAATTTTTTTGTCATAGCAGGGTAATTAATTGACTACAGTGGAGTAGAACACACACTGTAAAGCTTAAGTTCATGTTTGATTGCACAGAAAGTGTTCATTATGGATGCAGTATTAAGACACTAATAGATTAAGTGCTTAAGTATGTCTGGCACACAGCCTCCAGAGGACTTTTGTTAAGGCTACATAACTTTACTTTGACAAACTCTGTCCCAGATGTCTTTGTTTTCTTTTTTGTATGCATAGAATAAAAAAACATATTTTATTATTATTTAACTGTTGTTCATATCTGTTTCAAGTAAGATATAAAGACATTTTGATCAGATTTTCTGCCCATCCAAATGTAATGGGTATTGATTATTTTACAGAAATAACTTCTAAAAACAAGTCATTTTATAGTTCTGCTTGTGTCCGAAACAAAACTATCCAAGGTAGCGTCTATCCAAGATTTGATATGATGATCCTATCAAACTTTTATCCTTTTATCCTTTTTTTTTTTTTTTTACAGTTTTTTTTAAACACAACTTTTTTCCAGAGGGACAGTGTCTTGTAAACACAACTGTATTCCAGATGGACCGAAGCAATATCTGTCAACAAAACTCCATGGTCAAATCCCAAACCATTACACTGATTTCAGTGGATCTTCTTTCTATTACTGCAGACTGAGCTGTACTTGCGTGACTGGTAATAGCTGAATATGGGCAGCCATTTTATAACACTGAAAGAAGAGACAAATCTAAAATGTGCAAGACCAGGATCGAGAACCACTGTCTGCAATATGACATGCCAAATTATAAGGTGCAATATGATGAAATAATAAACCCTTTTCACTAGGGATGTGCTTGAAGCCAGATATATAGCACAATATTTCAGCTATATAATAATCACTTCGCAATAATGAATGTGTGAAGTGAATGACTATAAACTCTAGATATACAGTAGAGGTCCAGGAGGGTGTTGGAGTGGCCTGTGAGACAGAAGTGGACCTGGATCATCATGATATGTGACCAGGCCTGGGCCATGGCTCGCATTGAAAAGCAGTATAACGAAATCTTTCCTCCGATCAGTTAGAAAAGATATAGCACACTCAGTCAGAGCAGTCTGAAGATCTTCTTGCTCATTAGTATTTCATGTTAGCTAATGCAATTACTAATGTTTACATAGGACATTATATTGTGAAGTGTTGCCTAAATAATCAATGAAAACATTTAAAAAAGAAACATTTTGTAATATGTGCATGGTCATGATGACTGACTGAGTTATTCTCTAATATCCTTTCAGGCAAAGTCTAACATAAATCAAAGACTGAGTCCCTTTCTCATGACAGCTCCACCCCTGAGCCCTGAAGTCCTGATGAAACCCAAACCCGGTTCCAGCTGAGGATCACACACCTCAGCCCAACAGCTCTGGAAATCTGACAGCACCACATCACGCCGGGACAAGGTCACAAGCCAAGCTTCTGTCTCGCCCGGTCGCAAGAGGAACGAGCCTGTTGCTTTCATTCAGCCCAGCTGGCACTGTTGTGCTGTTTCTCACTTAACGCCTTGAGAGGTGTTGTGACTCCGAGTGGCCTGTGCAATCCCTGCTGGAGTCCATACTGTCTGTAGCCAAAGGGTTGTCTATAGTCTTATCATTGCTAGACGGTAGGCATTTTACATTTACATTTATGCATTTAACAGACGCTTTTATCCAAAGTGACTTACTGTACATTTCAATTGGTACACATTTACATTCTTATCCCTGGGAATCGAACTCATGACCTTGGCGTTGCAAGCGCCAACGCTCTACTGTTTGAGCTACAGGAAAGTCGGAAACTTATTAATCTTAGGTAATTTTTTTATTTCAACATTTACTAATATGTTATTTAAATCAACGGTTGAATTTTTTAACATTAGTTAATGCATTGTGAACTAACATGAACAAACAATGAACAGCTGTATTTTTATTAACTAAAATGAATAAAGCTATGTGGCAAGCAAAAGTTTATGATTGATAATTAATGATGAGATGTGATTACACCTCTTGTTCATCATTGTAATCTTCACAAATTAACACAACTTTAATGAATTTGAGCCTACATACAATCAGCAGAAGTCAAAAACTAAATAGGCTATAAATGAACTATGTCACGGTCACATGACTTCAAACAACATTACCACCATTAAGCTTCTTACAACTCTTACGGTCTTTATTTAAAACATTTTCCCTAAAAGTTTGAGTTAGAAAAGTTTGATTATAAACATGAGGCAGAGAAAGGGACTAGTGAGTAGATGAGTTCACCTGTTTAATGTCCGTCAACCTCTGTACTCCCATTTAGCCACTAGACAGCAACCAATTTTTTCAAGAAAAGTTAAACCTTTTAAAGTACCCCTGTGGTGAAAATCCAGCTTTTAATGTTGTTTATGTGTCTATGTGGTGTTTTTAATCTGCTTTAAGACAAACCATGTGTAAGTTCATAAGTCGACAGCATTGCTGAGTATTTTCTGCTTAAAACTGGACGTCACAAACTACCTTGTAACCGATCAGATCAACGTGTGATCGTCAACCAGTGGATCTCTGAGCTGAGTGAGTGAGTGGAGGCGGGGCTCATTTGCATATTCATAGAACCACACATACTAAATGAGGCAAGGGAGTCGAGTTACATTCAAGATATTTTAAGGCATGAAGAACATTTTTCAAGGAAAAAACTTTTTAAATGTAATTTGGGTGATCAAAGATGAGTTTTAAGGGATACAATTATTGACTACATTGGGACTTAAAAAAAAAATCACAATGGAGTTGTGTATTTTATGTAGTATAATAAAACATGAAAATATGTTCAGCTTGTGTTCACTACAGACCATATTTCCGAGTTTTGTCCTACAAAAAGGCATCCTCCCAGCAGTATTACACCTACGTTGTATTATTTTTAATTGGAAAAACATTGCCAAATTACAGCATCACTTCCTGTTATTCCACTTCATAGTCAAATATATTAGCGCGTTACAGGCCAGTGGTTCCAATTTGATGTATATTATACCATGATTGCGGAATAAGTGTGCATAAAACTTAAAATTGCAACAACAACAAAATCATTTTTTAACCTTTGTTCTGACTTTACAAACCATTATGCGCTAAAAAGCATTGAAACACCAACGCCTTAATAAGATTCATTTATAATGCATTTCAAAAGGCATTTTAGCATAAAATATATATATTCTGTTATAATTTGTTTTCAATGTAATGTTTCTGGACAATGTGTTTTGTATTTAACATGATGTCTCTTTAAGAGAATAGGATGGTGATGTTTAGAGGATGTAGTATTTCAGCCAGTAGGGGGCATAACTTCCTTTGTGATCAGCAGTGGAAGAACATGGGGTGCTCGTCAACACTCAGACTGCTGATTCCTTGTTTCCTCGCTCCTCCGCCCTTCAGCCCCATGTCCCAGAAACCGATCGAATTCAGACATCTTCAAGGAATCTCAATACTCTACTTGCACCACGAGGAGTGAGGAGTGAGGAGCGAGGAGGCGAGAAGGCGAGGAACGAGGAGGTGAGGAGGCGATGAGCGAGGAGGCGAGGAGGCGAGGAACGAGGAGGCGAGGAGCGAGGAGCGAGGAGGCGAGGAGTGTCATGAGCAAGGACACACAGGAGTATCGTTCCCTCACATCCTAAGGGGGTGGAGCAAAGACGCGAGGAAAGGTAAACGGAAATGAGGATGCACAAATAGGAAATGTGAAGCACCTGTACATTTTCTACCGTGTCTTTAATAGTTTCTGTTGTCTTTTTGGAAACAAGAATAAATCAGTGTTTGGTTAAGAAAGATAAAAATGCGTGTAGATGCTTTACTGAGACATATTTTCACCAAACAATGGAATTCAAAGGCAATATGGCAGATTTAGTTGATAAGAATTAGTATCATCATACTCTGCATTACCCAATAAATATAGAGACCAATCACTACTTAGATTTAATGTCATCTCATTATATTTCCTTCGCTATCTATATTATATAAGAGGCAGACCATTTATTACAAACTGAAAAAAACAAACAAGGCTCAGTATAGTGACTGCAGGAATGGATGCCATCTTTCATTTGAAATAACCTTTCACATGAGGGATTTCACACTGTGCTTAACCCCGGGTTATTAACTGGAACACTTCAGCATTTTTAAAATCTGAATTCCACAGGATTTCTGGGAGATGTGTGTGTCGGGTTTTTTAACGGTCCGCCTGGAAACAAACCCGCCGAGATGGCAAACCCCCTCATGGAAAAAGAAAGTCATTGTGTTTATATCTGTGACAAGGTGCTCTTATCAGACTTATCAACTATCGCTGGATGAAGTATGTGAAGTTTGCAGCGTAGACTCTTTAAAATACATCCAAGAGTACACACTGGTCTGTTATCGTAGAGACATCCACTTTACATTTTCACACCCATATACATGATGCTGAACAAAACGACTATGATTGGTTGCTTTTCATGTCAGTCAAACATGTCCTTGGCCAATGAAAGCTGCTATGGAGTCCAGAGTCTGAAGGTCTGGCTTCGCAAGACTATTGTTGTTCTAAACCCCTCTTTAACCCCGGGAAAAGGAACATTTCCTGTAATTTATAAGTGTGGTTATGCTCCCGGTGCAGGTTTAGTACAGCTTTTGCGCTGTTAACCCGCACTGCGGTGCCGAACGTGTACTGTGTACTTTGGAAAGTCACAGAAACATTGCTGCTTATTGTACAAACAAATGTTTCTGTGTTTGATGGGGAGAAATGTCAAATGGTGATGGAAAACAAGTCAATTAGAGTGAAGAAGAGACTGTTTAATTTTTACCAAAAAACTTGACAGTATAGTAGGCAATATATAATACGAGGACGCACATGTAAACAGGTTGCATGTAAACTAAATCTAAATATTGATACAATGTAACTGGTATGCTGGAATAGTCTGATGATGATCAGTGATCAGTATGGAAGACAAATGAATGGATATTTCCTGCGTCAGCCGAACAACTGACATTATTATGAAAAGGAAAGCTAACGAATAGCTCCAGTTATTACAGACCCCCTCAAAGGGCAGTGAGAGGACATCTTGGATTAGTTTATTAAATGTCAACCCTTTTACACGATTCAAACCAAACTGCACTGAGTGCATCATTTCAAGCTTCAAAGAATTGTTGCCAATTTTGATTAAGCCTTTCTATGTCTTCTATTTGTTGAGTTTAGGAAAAGTAAATTTCGCACTTTCTTCTACAGATCACAAGTTTTATTTGTTGAATCTCATCAGATATTACCTATCAACTAAACGTGCTCAGTGCCTTAATTATGAAGTTTCATTTCTGCAGATATTCAGTGATTTCAGTCAGAAAATTGTCTGTATAATCAGGCATTTAGTTGGTGTTATCAGCATGCCTGTTGTGCAAATCTGAGAGCAATTAACTATGAGAGCGTCTGTTATTAGCCATGACCTTTCCAGGCTTCTCCTTGAATGGGTTTGTCAGGGGAAGAGCTGGAGATGCTGGAGCTCACCGTGTTCCTCTGAAGTGGTGCTGGTGTCGTGAACCGGCCTGCGTTTGCACTGCATTTGACAACCAGAATTATTGTGGTGGTTTGCATGATGATGTAAGCAGTCCAGAAACAAACATGGATCATCACAGTGTTTGTATTTACATGTATGCATTTGGCAGACACTTTTATCCCAAGGCAAATTGTATTGCATTTAAAGGTTCACATTTAATGAGTTCACACTTTCCCTGAGAATCAAACCCATGATCTTGGAGTTGCTATTTTATTTTCAACCATAAACATAAACTAGATTAAATTAATTAAATTCATCTTAAATAATTAGAGCTAAAATGACATAGGTTATTCATAACTTATTCGGTTTCAGTTCTGCTTAATGCATTGCAGTTTTTGAGTTAATATCACATATTTTATTAAGTTAAAATTAACTTAAAAAAAATAAGTTAAATGTACTCATTTCGTTTAGTAACTTTAACTGTTAGGTTTTACAGTGATAGCGGCATTGTTGCTTGTTTTTTTTTTTACCCTTGTCTTTTACCCTTTTTTTCTCTTAATTTCCAGAGTTTCCTCCACAGATCACTACTGAACTTTTGTTATTGGACATTTTAATGTTTGCAGTTGTATTTTTGATGTTCTCGCTTCACATGCAGGAGATAACCTTGGGGAAAAAAACTCGCAACCACTATAACATGAAGAAAGAAAAACTAAAAGAAAAAAATTAGAAAAACTAAGGGCTTAAATAAAGAGTGAGGTAATTAACCGAACTAAGAACAGGCGATGAACTAATCAGTAACCAAGGAAACGAACTAGTGGCGGGAAAATGGGAACAAAGGAAACAGGTACAAGAACTAGAACTAAACCCAAACAGAACAAACGTGACACACGTACCGGAAATGTCAAAGCTTTAACCTAAACATTTTCTGAGAAACTGATCAAAACCCAAACGTGTTACCGTTATCCCTGCTGTTTTTACTGCAAAGATAGCTGTCCCTCTTACAGTTCTCCTAGATTAAAGGTGAACTAAGTAACTTTTTTATCTTAACCGAACAGCTTCGGAGTCATTGGAATGGTTATATGACTGTTTTCGTGTTGGATGGTGGTCGTCTCGCACCCCTCGAGCACCTGTGAGACGAAAAACCACCCTTGCAACTTTGGGCCGGCGGCGGGCATATCACGTGATATCAGGTCTCGCGATGTAACAAACTGCTTTACGTCACTGCACACATATACTATCTAAACATGTATATGCTAGCCTTCTGTGTATTATACATACCTCAGTGGACATGGCTCCGTGCGTTCGCCGGGTTCTTTGAAAACAAATGCACATGACCAGCGGGAGAAGATGGGACGAGCCAACAAGTTTTGACGACAGTGTTGTCAAATATCTATTCCGAAGCTGTAGGGGGAGCTCTATAGAGAAACCCACGAGCAAAAAGCGAGAAAACAGCGAAGAAATCGGCGTAATTTTTGGCTTCAATATCTCGCGGAAAAGGATTTTCCCCTAGCGTAAGATATCTTACGCAGTACGAGAGACCTCTCGTAAGAGAACCCAACGTACAACTAACTAGAATCAATGGTGTTCACTTAACTTAAAATAATAGGTTTTAGTTTTACTTAAGGAATAGTTCACTTAAAAATGAAAATTGTCATAATTTACTCACCCTCAAGTTGCTTCAAATCTGTTTGTGTTTCTTTCTTCAGTTGAACAAAGGAAGATATTTTAAAGAATGTCGGTAACCAGACAGTTGATGTACCCCACTGACTTCCATAGTAGGAAAACAATACAACGGAAGTCAATGGGGTACATCAACTGTTTGGTTACTGACATTCTTCAAAATATATATTTTTAGAAGTGTAATGACAGAGCTCTACAATTGAATTTTTACTAGTAAGAATTACAAATAGTGAGCTCTATATTCACTTTATATGAATCTGTTTTTAAACAAATAATTTGAGTTAATGATTCAATGACCCATTCAGAAGCTGCGTCCCAATTCAGAGGTGGCATCCTTCGAAGGCTGCATTTGAAGGCTGATTGCGTCACAGTGGCACGATGAAGGCTCATATTCCCAATTCAGGCTCCTTCAAATGCGGCCTCTAAATTAGTTCTTCATTTCCCCTGAAGTGAAGGAACAGATGGATGCTTTGCGGCCCGACAAAATATTTGTCCGAGTCGAAATATTTTATAAGCTCTTTAAACCCAAAGCTTCCACTGAGAGAGCAGTTGCTAGCACGGAAAGTTCAAACTAGATGGACATTTAAGAGATATAGTACAGTCATGCCAATTATTACACAGCATTTCACCACATAAATAATTATGGAGATAAGAGATATAGATTTGAGATGAAACTTTTTTTGAATCGTACCTGTTTGTGATTGTAATCCACGTCCACTGGAGGCAAACTTGGAGAACCCAAGTGCAGCTTTATTCAAAATATGAGCAAACACGAGAAGTGTAACAGGAAACAATATTGACAAGGTACAGGCAAACATGAAGGCTTAAATACACAAGGCTAAATGACAAGACAAGGGATCACCTGTGAACATAATCAAGACAATCAATGACAAGACAGGACACATGGCAGGATCACAAGACTAGAACAGGGAATCACATGACAAGACAGTAACAAGACTGTGGCCGCAAGACTGTGCACCTGAGACTTGTTTCAATAGCGCGTGCTCTCTGTAGACCCAGATGAGTTGCCATATGAGAACGACTGACATCTCTATCTTTTCATACATGTGACCGGATGAAGTGTCTTTTAAGATCTAGATGCCTATGTAGCTATCTATACCTTCTCCCATCCTACAGAGGGAGTCTGTTGCAGTCTTACCTCCTTTGCTTAGTTTTCCACTCGGGTACTATAGGGTGTGGCTGGAATTAGGAAGTAGATAAAAGCAGCGTGCAGGGTTGATGAATTGTTTGGTTGGCCCGGTTAGCGTGCGTCAAGTGCGAGCTATTAAAAGTCATTCACACAGGAATCAGAATTCTCATCTTCCGCGTCAAGCACAACTTAAAAGTGGGACGAGAGTAATTTGTTCATACTGGTCGGCAGTATGAAAGCAAGAACGGTAAGCGCCCATTATTGGCAGCATTTAATACATAAAGCATGATGCTTTTAACTGATGTAGTTAAGTCACACGTTAACGTCTCTCTCCTTGTTCTCAGCTGTGAGCTGGAGCAACGAGAGCTTTTCATTCACACTGGCGACGTATTGCTGTTTGTAGCTGTAAACCGGAACGGTAAGCATCTGGTTATTAACTGTTGCGTGCAATTTAGGAAGCTCGGTAACCGAGGATGCACTTTAACAGAGCTATCCTCCTCGTTCTCTGTCTCCTTGGTCTCAAACGGGAAGTCTAGTAGCTGAGCAGGGCACCAGTAGTAATGCAACTAAGAGCGGGGATCAGAATCAGAATCAGAATCAGAATGAGCTTTATTGCCAAGTGTGCTTGCACCCACAAGGAATTTTTCTTGGTACTGAAGCTTCCAGTGACATATACAATACATATATACAACAAGAAACATAGTAATACAAATTCTAAGAATAAAATATATTAAAAATAAATAAAAATAGTATAAAAGGAAAAAAGTAGGGTCACAGTTGGGTTTAGTCCAAATAAACATTTACAGATTATGAACATATTTACAGTATTTTGAGTAGTATGAATAATATAAATATAAATATCACCTGAGTTAGAGAATATTGCTCTAGACAGT
>FLSR01004884.1:7499922-7530738 GCA_900092035.1 Leuciscus waleckii
GTTCAGTGTTGATTGGGTTCAGTGTTGATTGAGTTCAGTGTTGATTCGGTTCAGTGTTGATTGAGTTCAGTGTTGTGAGTTCAGTTTTGATTGAGTTCAGTGTTGATTGAGTTCAGTAACAATGTTGATGTTGAGCTGGTCAAGCTTTTATCAAGCAATGATTTAAATCACAGTCTGTTTCTCTGTAGAGCGAGTGAATGATAACAGAATGAAAATTTTTGAGTGAACTTTTAGGTAATTCCGCTGGTTGTATAATTATGATCTCAGCTAACAGCCTGTGACTGATTAAAGCTTGGATTTGACGTAGTTTTTAATGGATCAATGGAAATGGCTCATTAGTCGAATATGACATAATCTGGAGGGTGATCATGTGTTGAAACATCGACTGTGATCCTGGAGACAGAGAGGCTGTAAAACGCCCTGATTAATCCGTGTGTCTCAGCTTATGATTCTAGACCTGATGGAGTTCAAACAGGCCAGGGTTTGAGGGAGTAGTGTGATCATCTACAGTCTGAGGAGGATTAATCATCTCAGCTTCATGTTTCAACACAGTGAACTCTTGAACAGCACTACCTCCTGCTTCAGATCTCAACACACTTCTAATGCAAAGCCTTTATACAGAACTGTTATTGATCATACGTGGAGAGTTGGCGATCTGTCAAAACTGACTGTGAAAATGAGTTTTGGCCACTTATTCAAAATATTCAGAAAAATCTAACTTTTAATTTCAGTTAATTTACACAAATATAAATGCGGAATAAATGAAATTATTGGCACCCCTACACATTGTAATGAGTACAACTGTAAGTGATGTATATTCCCATTTACATGGTGTGTTTATAAGTTGACCTCAGTGATCAGGAACAGGAGAATTCATGACTTACTGTTTCCTGTTTCAGTTCCTGTAGTCGGGCCCTATGCAATCAATTTATTAAAAGTTTATCACACAATTTAGAAACACCAGCGATTTCAAAGCGTGTGTTTGAGACTGTCTTTGGTTCACTGCAGTTTTAAGGAGAAAATACTCAGCAATGGTGTCGACTTATGAATTTGCACATGGTTTGTCTTAAAGCATATTAAAAACACCACATAGACAATAACAACATTAAAAGCTGGATCTTCACCACAGGGGGACTTTAAATCTGTTGACTTTAGCAACACTTGTTACATTACAGAGTATATGCCAATGAAGGACAACTCAAGAAGTATTAAGTATCTCAATATCCTTTTAGATATTATATTTAGAAATATGAGCCCCAGTCTCAGATTTTGAGCCAGATAATAACATGGTTATTATTCTGATAACATTTGTAAATCACTATCTGAGTGAGTTTATCTGCTGTTATAAAGGGTGATGTTGTTTCTGCACATGCTATGAGCCCCCAGCAGAGGGCAGTGTCGTAAACCACATCACAGCTCAGGAGGAGCCCATGTTAAAGCTGATGTGCTCAAGGTTTAGTTCTGTCTGGTTAGTGACTTTTATTGGGCTGATAGCATATTGATCATTGCATAAAAATGACAATATTTTTCATTTAAGATTTAATACAGAAGTGGATCCATAAAGAGTTTAGTAGTTTTAAGGGAACTAATCTGGAGATATTCCTTCCTGTGCATGTTGTTTTAATTCATTCCTTACAAGTAACTATTTTTAGATTATTATTTGTACCTATATCCTGGTAAGTAGCAATTCCCTTTTACTAGTTTACATTAGACTAGTAATTACAAGTAGAATGATTACAATAATAACAATTTCATTGGTAATGATTGATAAATATGGCTGTTAAAAAGCAAATCTTACAAGTTACATGTGTAACTCAAGAGTCCCGTGGTGAATAGTTGCTTACAAAATGTTACTAGGACTTTCCATGGTAACTTTTCTTTGTTTTGTACATTTCTTCTCCTGATTCCCATGCGTTTGGGAGGGGGGAACTCTCGCGAGAGTTGGCGAGCGTGAGGAGGACTCTTAGCGCTCATAGGCTGCGCGTGTCAGTCGACTTACAGCGGGCTGTGAGGAGAACTGGCGCGACCCCTTTGTCCTTAAATACAACTCTTTTCATACGCTAAAACTTCTTAAAGTTTCTTTAAACTCGCGTTAGAGTACTTCTACTCGTTAGGTATCACCAGGTCGGGTTATACTAGTTATTTTCGCTCTGTTTGAAGTTAAAGGCTGGGCCTTTACACGCGCTCCTGACGAGAGAAGAAGAGAAGCTGTTTTTCTGCGACTAAAAGTCCATAAATGCTTTTTACCGAAATGGACCTGTTGAACCAGTACTTTGACAAAATGAACAACAACATTGGCATGCTGTGCTACGAAGGTAAGATTAAACCCATTTACTGCTTTCTGACTCTTGGTTCGTGAAATGAAGTGTTTGGCAGGGAAAATAACGGACGCCCGTGACGTCACCTGAGTGTCGCTGGGCTCGCGCGCGCGCGCTGTTTTTCTCTATTTTACGCGACTTTCACGATATGCTTATTTACTTCTAACGTAGACTTTAGATTTAAGGTTTTTAGGGTTCACGTTTAAGAAGAAAGACTGAAGAAGTTTTTCATTCGTGTGTTAATGGGGGGGAAAGTTTTTTTTTTTTTTCATCACGAAAAAACAATAATAACAACAGACGTGATGCATCTTCCCCAAACTACTGGCCGTCACGTCGAAAACAGCATTTAGCGGTAATTATGCACTGTTTCTAAGTGCTCATTTTAAACAAGTGAAGAATGCATGGGATATTTTCAATAATTACTTTGGAAAAAGAAGAAGAAAGAAATGGAGACGCATTACAGAACCAAATATAAACACTTATTCATTAATGCTTTTTAAATATCAATGTTTATATTTTAGCCTTTTTGGCCACTTTTTTTATTTTATTTTTATTAACTAGTAAAGTGCAGAACGTGTCAGGAATTGGCTCAGACTGGTTCTTTTTAATATTATAAATGAATTTTGGTCACTTTACATTAGGTTGCCTTTATATACTGACATTAAATACAATACTATGTATTAGATTTACTGTGTAACTACATGTTGCTCTGGCATAAATGGTTAATACATTAGAGGTGTAGTTTAGTTGAGGAGTAAAGTAAGGGTAATGGTTGCATTATGTTAGCAGTGCAACTACAAAGTTTATTGAAATGCAAGTATTTAGAGTAATTACAATGCACCAACAGCAAGTAAACTGTGTCAAATGATTATTAAGGACATCACATGTAATATTAACTCTGACCAGATCTGTATTATTGTTGTTGTTATGTGAAGTGTGCATGAGAAATGTGTAGTATGCGGATTCCTATGCTACATGTTCTGCAATCCGCAGCATTACTCATGCCTTTACTCTCCTTCTGTCTCTCTCTCTCTGTTCATCTATACTGTGGCTCATTGTGTTTGGTTGTATGTTGAGTAACATGTGAGGCCATAGGGTTCATAGGGATGGAGTAGAAAAGCAGGTAAACTGAGTGTGCATCTCTACACTAGCCTGCTGTTGTGGACCATCACATGTCAAGACAGCAGAAATGTGATCCAGTCCTCCTCTAGACCCGTTTAGTGGCTCTCTTCATCTGATGGGCTTGAGAGTTACTATCAACATTTATGCATCAGGTGACAGGTCAAATAAAAGACGATTACTTTATCCAGGGCTTGACATTAAGCCTCTTCATATGCTTGTCCCTGACAAGTGTAAATGTTGAGCCCTGCTTTATTAACACTTCGGTTACACTTTATTTTAAGGTGTCATTGTTACAGTGTAATTATACATTTAAATACAGAGTAATATTGAAACTACTACATACTATTGGGTTAGAATTTGGTTGAGGGCTAGTTGCATGTAATTATGCATAATTTACTGATATCACTGTAGTATGTACATGTAACGTGATTGGTTGAGGGTTAGTTGCATGTAATTATGCATAATTTACTGATATTACTATAGTATGTACATGTAACGTGATTGGTTGAGGGCTAGTTGCATGTAATTATGCATAATTTACTGATATCACTGTAGTATGTACATGATTGGTTGAGGGTTAGTTGCATGTGATTATGCATAATTTACTGATATTACTAAGTAACATCTGCACATTTTCATGTTTTCGATCTAGAGTGATTGACATCTGCATAATTGGTGCAGCGTTTTGGCTTCAAACACAGTATTAGTTTTAATGTTGAATTTTCTGATTTGTGTTTTCGATGTAAACTCCCTTTATCATTTGTTTTGCGGTCTTTTGTTTGTGTTTGTTGTATAGATATTTATCCTGTTGTACGGCACAATGGACAACTGTTGGTTTTATTGTGCTATATGAAAGTTGATTGATTGATTTATAGTTGCTTTACAAAGCGTTATAAAGCTAGTTCGTTCTTCAATTTAGCTTGACATACATTAAGGGCCTTTACACAATAGGGTGTGCAATATTTTTCTAATAATTCAGTCAATTATTCCGCTTATTTCAAGACATTTGTAAGGTTTTTGTCTTTTAAACGTTTCTTGTGAGTAGGAATAATGTTACCCATCTCATCCCAAACCTCACTTGCTAATTCCAAAATGTCATTTTAGAGATCGTAACAGAGACTCTTCATGTTTTCATGAATCTTTTCTGGATTGTTGAGATATGAGTGTCAGGAATGAGTGTATATTAGGGCTGGTTCGGTTTTAATCGATTCTCATTTTTACGAAACGATATTGATTCTTAAATCCCAAGAATCGATTAGTCATCCTGTTTCAGTTGATGAATGAATGGAACATTGTAGCGCTGCATCCCATCCAATAAATCACAATAATCTTTGTTACTATTGATATTAGGGCTGGGTACCGAGTTCGATACTTTTTAGGTACCGACCGAATTGCCTCGATACTATCGAGTATCGAAAAATGACTTGTTTTTCGGTAGGCCTACCAGATTTCGATACCTAAGGGGTTAACTCGTCAACGTCAGTGCTCAAACAAATACATATGAAATGCACAACGACAGGCCTAAAGTCGCTCACGCACATACACGCAAACTCTACACAGACGAGACGCGCGGAACTCTCCGCGCACATACTCGTGTGAGACTCGCGCGCGCACACAAACTGTCCACGCACACATTCTATATGAACGCGAGCACAAACACACAAACTCGCGCACATACTCAATGAGACGCGAGCACACACACTCACAATACCTTAAAGATGTGGAAAAGCCGATCAAAAGTGTGGCTACATTTCTCCATTCTCGATGCCAAGCGTGCGATGCAGTATTTGCGGTAAAATAATTGCTGCCAAGACGGTACCGCGACAGATATGATGAAGCCCTTGACAGTGCACGGAGTAAACATAAGAGCAGAAAGTTGCTCCGTCTTCGACTGGTAAGTGAAGAGATACCTGTTGATCACTCTGAGAGTGTTTAGATTGCAATAATGACCTACTGAATGTACACTGCCGTTCAAAAATGTGTTGGTCAGAATTTTTTTTCAGTAAGGATGCATTAAAGTTATCAAAAATGACCTTAAAACATGTGTAATGTTACTAAAGATTTCTGTTTCAAATAAATGCTATTCTTTTGAATTTTTTTATTCATCAAAGAATCATGAAAAAATGTATCATAGTTTCCAAAAACTGTTTTCATATTTCTGAAGGATCATGTGACACTGAAGTAATGATTTTGAAAATTCAGCTTTGACAACACATGAATAAATTACATTTTGAAATATATTCAAATACTATTTTAAATTGTAATACTATTCCACAATATTACAAGTTTTACTGTATTTTTGATCAAACAAATTCAGGTTTGGTGAGCATGAGCTCTTTATAAAAAATATTTTGTTCCTTTGTGCTTTTTTTTGTTCCTTTCTGGACTGACTAAGGAGCATGAGTCAAACTGAAAAAATAAAACCAAAGTTTTTCTGAGGTAATGTGTTATGTAATCTTGTTAAAATGGATTTCATAAAATTGGTATCGAAAAAAGTATCGTTCAGGAACCGGTATCGAAATCAAGGTATCGGTATTGGTATATCAATTTTTTGAACGATACCCAGCCCTAATTGATATGAAACAATGTCTCAGATTTCAAATTACGTCCATTTTCTTACAAAATTCAAAAACATAAATAGTGTTTTGTCGCTGTGGCGGAGATCGTCTGGCTCATCTCTAGAGAAGCACATGATCTTCTCCTCCGCATTAATAACACCAGTTACAGCGCGAAATAAACATGAACGAGCGTCTGAAAGTGTGTTAAAAGATAGAGTACAACTTATCGAAATCCGTATCATGTGACATGGAATCGCTCAGTGTTTCAACCGTGGAAAGACGTTAGTAAACAATGTCATGTAACGTCACATTTACCTCAGAAAAACCATATCCAGTGACCATAAACTCGTCAGTCAGCGAGAAATATTAACTCTAGAGGGGAGCATTTTGCTAAATATATGCACCATATTACATATTCATTATCATTTTTAATGTTCTTAAATTTTTAATGCATGTTTGAATAAATCTGGCAGGTTTTTATGACAGCCACCATTTAAATGTTTATATTTCATATAACTTTATTATTATAAAAATAAATAAGTGTAATTTAATTGTTTGTATACAAATCAGTTCAATATTATACCTTCAATATTATAGTAGGCTAATGAAGCCTATAGGCTACCACTGACTCCCATAGTTTACAGAATTAGTGAAGAGATTTGTTTTCCTTGAGAAAATGTACCATGTATTGCACCTGATATCCAAAATAATCAATATTTAATTGAATTGGAATCGAATTGCAAGCTTGTAAATCGAATCGAATTGTGAAATGTCAATACCCAGCCCTAGTGTAGGCTGTAGTGTATACTGTGAGGTTTTTAAAAGCTTCCCTTAAAGGTGTTTATTAATTTAGCTTAATAAAGCTCAAAAGCGTTAGTAACTTGTGTTGTGTGCCTGTCTGTAACTCTCTGATGAACTCTCTGATTGTGATTACGCCTGTGAGCGACGTCTTCCTCGCCCGCTGACTCTCCTGTGTTTCCAGATAACTCTTCAAAACATTAAGTGGAAAAACTCCAGAGCAACTGAGCGGTTGTCGTGTCTCTCGACGGGCTTCGGTTCGGAGAATCTGCTCTGACCCGCTGTAATGCCCTCGGCTCGGGCAGCCGGTCACATGACCCAGTGCAGCGGATGAAATACACAATCACAGCCGGTTTCTGCTCCCTGTTGCACGGCTGGCGCTCCAGCTATTTATACTGTGTGCCAGAGAATGTCCTGAGCACATGGCTAATCTATTACAGCATCGCCCTGGAAATAGCTCTGTTTCTGCATCGCTTTTTGTCTCTGCCGAGTCGAAACGTGCAGCTCTCGTTGGCTTTGCTGAACTTTGCTTTCGCACTTTATCTGGATTTGATTGAACGCCGCCATTCAAAGGTCACAGACAAGCTTATCTTATCTTTATGCTCGTTGTTCTTCACACCAATGATGATGTTGAGGACTCTTTTACTATGAGCTGGGAAGATTATAAAACTGAGCAAGCCTTGTGGAAATTACATGAACGCTTGTTTAACACAATATTCACTTAAAAATGTGAGAGCAGGAATGTTTTCCATTGACGAGTTGAACTGAGACACTTCGGGCTGGGAGAAAACACTGATTCTCAGATGCACTGTGTGTCAGCAGAGATGAAAACTTACATCTCAAAATGCTTGTATAATGCAAAATTAATGTAAATGTAGACAGTTGTGTTGTGATAGTTCACCTAAAAATGAAAATCTGTCATCAGTTTCTCACCCTCTTGTTGTTAAGACTTTCGTTCATCTTTGTATCACAAATAAATATATTTTAAATGAAATCTGCGCGATTTCTGTCCCTCCATTGACAGTCTATGAATTAGAATAAATGAAAGTCCATTTAAAAAATCCTGAAAACAACTGTTTTCAACATTAAAAAGAATCATAAATGTTTCAAATCCTCATATTAGAGTGATTTGTGAAGGATCATGTGACACTGAAGACTGGAGTAATGATGCTGAAAATTCAGCTTTGATCACAGGAATAAAATACTGAGCCCGTTACATTTCAGGCTTCGTCTACATCAATCCGGATACCTTTGAAAACGGCGTTTTCGTTTAGAAACGCTCTCCGTCCACACGTTTTCAGGCGTTTTCCGGCGTTTCAGTGCGGATGAGAAACTTTCGGAAAACGCCTGAAAACACTAATTTCCCCTTAACTGTGCATGCGTAAACCCTCACTAAAGCTCACTGAGACGATCCAGACGGAGAAATAAATAATAAAGTTATCGCTCAATTCTTCTGACAGGATCATTATATTGAGCAGAATATCTCCTCATTCACTGATGGTCCAGGTCGCTCTCACTCACTATTATATGTTTGGTGTAAAACACTAAAACTGCTCATGTTTCACCGCAGGACAGCAGATGTGAGTGTATTCTGTCATCTGTGCAGGACTGTGATATGAAGAGTGTGTGAAGTCACATATTTCAGCAACAGTGTGAGAGTGAATAGCAGATAACAGGCACAATACCGCTATAAACATCAATATCTATATAATATGTGTCACATGACTAAACTTACATCATCGTTCTCACAGTCCACACTACAAAGGTGTTTTCAAACAGCTTCATTTTCATTAATAAAAACGCCGTCTCAGTGTCGAAGGAAAACAAACACGGAGAGAGAAACATGGGTTTTCAAAGGAAAGCGTGTTCGTGTGGACGAGGCCTGAGTGTGGAAGGGGTTCGGGTCACATCTGTAACACAATCTCTCTCTGGCTTGACGTTTGAAGTCTCCAGTAGTAGAGCTGGACTTTGATCACTCGTGCTAATAATGACAGTCTTTCAATGGATCAGACATTGGCTTCATCTCCTCTAACGCTGATAGGCATCTGAATGGCTCCTCACTTCCAGCCGAGGTTGATGTGAGGTTTTATCCTGGTCGTCTCAGAAAATACAGACTCGCTGAAGTGTGAAATTCAACAAGTTTGTTGAGAGCCGCTTTGTTCAGTTCAGGCGTTAGCGTGTGACGGGTGTCTGCGTGTGGGTTTCGCACTTCAGAAGTTTTGCAGAGAGGAAATCGAGCCGGAGATTTGTTTTCCCAGAGGAAGACGGTGAATTAGTGTTTCGCAGACAAACTTTTATTTCAGTGCCATTTGAGTTGAAAACTTTTCACTAACGGAGCGAGTCTATTAACCCCGACATCCTCTGAGACGGCGAGTCTTCTGTGATTGGCTGAAGTTGCGTTTGATTTTTTTTCGATTTATCAAAAACAGCAATTATATCATATATAATATTTTTGTCATGATTTAAAGATTGCATTCATTCCCTGCACTTGCACCAAATCATTAGCATTACAAGGTTGAACAAACTTTCCTGAGCTTTTTCTAAACTTTTGTAATTCTGGAATATACTCTACCTTTTAAAAGTTTATCCTGCATTATATTGATTAAAAGTGACAGTAAAGACATTTATAATGTTACAAAAGTTTTCTTTTTTAAATAAATGCATCAAAATCATCAAAGAATCCTGAAAAAATTAAATGTTATTGTTTGCACAAAAATATAAACTTTTCAGCATTAATAATAAAAATTATAAACAGAGCTCGAAATTAACTTTTTTACTTGGTAGCACTGGTGTTAGGAGCACCGGCAAAGTGGAGCAGATCGACCGGCAGATCCTGGTGATTAAAATAATCAAACCTGATGAACCTGATTTGTTTGCCACACTTTATCCTGTGCTTGGCGCTCTCTCCGTGTTTAACCAAGCTCTCGCACATAACATGTATTGATTCAGTTGTGAACGCTGTGTTACCTGCGAACTCTGTCCCACAGGCTTTACATGAGCACTGAACCATCAGCACAGCCACTCTCTCCGAAACATGTACGATCTCTACTGGTGGATCCACATTCACCATTCACAACTCCGGAGTATGTAGCTTTGTAAGATAAAATCCTTCTTTGCTAGACCTAATAATTATTTTGGTATATAATCATATCAATATTAGTTAAAGTTTTTAATGCTACTTTTTGATAGTCTAATTTTCTACAATATACAATTGAATAAAATTAGCAGCTAGCTAACAATAACTTGCTTTAAAATTGTATTTGCTGGTTTCACCTCACTCAGGTTAGCTTTCTACACATTATCATATAAATAACCTGAAAATACAGTAGTTTATTAAGGGTAAATCTTGCTAGCCACTCTCACTAGAACAAATGGGGTAAGCACACTTACATTCTCAGTGTGTTCTCAGTACATGTGGTTTGATTTAACATTAGATTAAAGATTAATAAATGCTGTAGAAGTGCAGTTTATTAATAGTTAATGTTAACTAATGTAGTTAACCAGAGTTTAATAAATGTAACTTTATTGTAAAGTGTTAGCGATCTGTTATACACTGATTCAGATGTCTCAGAACGCTCCTTAGAGAAGATCAGGCAACGTTTCTTTTAGCACAATTCACACCCAGCGGTAATTCAGGAGAAATATTCTCCAAACGCTCCACGTGAAACTTAGGTCTTTGAATTCTTTGAATTCTGGTCTTTTAGATGATGATATTTCCTGTGACCGGTGTGACTCAGCTGTCCTCAGTTCTGATGTGACTGAAATGAGCTTTTGAAGTGCGGACTCGACACTGTCACTTTAGTGATCACTACAGACGTGTCAGTGCATGGCACGATCGTTGATTACATGCAATTATTCTAAGTAATTTTTGGACCACCTCCAGATTTTTCTCCTTTCTGACCTCTTTTGCTGCTTGAAAACCTCACATCTGTGTGTAAAACTATTTATTTATCATTTGAGAAAGCAATCCTGTTCAAGTAGTGCGATAGACAACAGTTAATGCTTGTTGAAGACCGACTGTAGTTCAGTGTCCTCTACACTGTTCTTCATCATTCAACGCCTGTCTCCGTACAGTATTCTTCAGTGATGAAGATGGAATCGCACCAGTGCAACATTATCTCAGTTTATTCGCTATAGTTTAGAAAATGGTAATAAAATATGAGCAGAACTCAGTTGATATTTGACTGGTTTTGTCCGTCCTTCTGTTAGACTGTCTCACACATGAATTATGTTGAATATCTGTCAGATGTTAAATTTAACTACACAATTAGATAATACCAGTTTAGCTCAACCAATCACCAAGCAATGCTTCATTGTGTTCAGTCTGTGTGTAAAAAGAGCATTAGCAATTAAAGAAAAAACACTTCAGCAAAACATGATCACGTCAAAGTGTCCGAATAATTTTTGGCCCCAAAGTTTTACTGGTAGTCACTGTATGAAGAATATTTGGGTATAATATGTCACTTTACTTTTATTTTGCTCTCCTCACTTACAGTAATGAACTATAGTGTCCTGATCACACTAGTAAAACAATATCAAAAATGATCTCTGGTGTCTGAATGTCTCTTGGTTCGACTGTAAGCTATCGTGTGTCGGGGTGTTGTGGTCGTTTGCGCTCGTCTAAAGCTTTTCTCTATTAGAAGCTCCGGCTCTTGCCAAAAACGATTATGTCAGCGCCGTTGCCATGACGCTCGGACCGACGAGCCGAAACATGCCAGTCGGGAAAATAGGCCGCTTGTTTTGGGAAGTACCTCGTGAGCTTGTCCATCTGAGCTTTATCCTTCGTTTACTTGACTCTGAAGTCGACTGAATGCATGCATGGCTGATTTTATGAGGCTTTAGTGTGGGAGAGGTTATTTCTTACCATCTGTATTCATCATTTTACTCTGTAAATAAATGCACCAGTGCAGTGCTGTGAAAGTCAGGTCTGGCTTCGTACACACTTTCTCGGGCTTAGTTAACCTCATCGCAAGTGGAAAGTCCCATTGGAGGAGCGTGCCAGTTTAATTTTCCGGCCTAACTCCCACACAGTGCCTGCAAATGCACCGATTGCCCCTTGTGCTGCGTCTCATATTTGAGTGGATTGAGAGGAATCTTCCAGCACAGTGTTGTAATGACGCTTCGAGAGACACATCCCTGTTGTTGTTGTTGTTGTTGTTGTTTTTTGCATTATAATCCTCCAGTGCAGTTTAGGGCTGTAAACATGGCTTTCTTAAATATTATAAAAATTCGAATTATATTCAAATTCTAAAGGAAACACTTGATGTTAGAGGAAAAAAGTATTGTATTGTCTCCGATGAACACAAGAGCGCAATAAGCAAATATAAACCAAATCAAGTATTGCATCTTTTATTGAAATGAAATGACATCCACTTTTTCAAGTGCATTAAGTTTTGAAACAATTTTCCTTAATGTGCACGCAAGTAACATTAGGTTACAATAGTGCATAAAACTGTGTTCCTGTATCAATGACCTGAGAAAACACGCTTCAACACACAGCATATAATGAACTACATGAACACACAGGGCCCTATCTTGCACCCAGCGCAATTGACTTTGTACACAACGCATGTATCATTCCTATTTTGCACCCGACGCACAGCAGACTTTTCCCTCCACAGACGCACGTCGGTAAATTAGGGAATGAACTTGCGCTCCCGGGGGCGGTTCAGCAAAGAGAGGAGGCGTGTTCCGGCGCAAATGTTCCCTGGTACTATTATGCAGTTTCAGAAAACAATTCCGCCACTGACCAGGAGAAACCTAGTCTAAAGTCAGTGGCGCGTTATTTTAAGGGCCATAATGTAGCGTGTGCACAACACACACACACTTTGCTTCTCTCATCTACACAGACACAGCAGTTCATATTTTGCAAACCATACATAATTACAAGGAAAAATATTCCACATGAAGGAAATCATTGTGGTGTCCATGAAGATGTGAAAAAATAGGCATAAATCTATCTTACACATTTACCCAAATTATTATACGCCTGTTTAAGCGAAACTAATTTGGTGTGTTTCTCCATCCCAATGTCACTTCTCTGTGTTTTACGGCCCTGACAAGAACGTCGGTCTCCTCGGCTGTGAACCGCTCCTGGCGTGCGTCTGGCAAATCCGCCGTTATAATAGCAATCCGCCATGGAACAAGCGCGCCTGCTCTTAAAGGGAATGTGAGATGACGCTCTGATTGGTTTATTTCACGTTACGCCCAAACCACACCTATGAGTAATGAAGCTACTTCAGACCAACACATTTTAGATTTGCGTCGAACGCAAGAGTCATTTATCCCGCCTGTATAATAGCAACAGCGCCCGAGATCCGCACACAAAGTTACTTGTGTTTTGCGCTTGATACTTGTGTTTCAGATCGTTAAAATGGGGCCCACAACAGCAAACTGCCATTCAAAAGCACTCACTTCGACCCACTACATCTACATAATAGCTTCTACATTTATAACGTCCTCGTTTCTGCACACGCCGTCAAAATTGACGTTGTACCCTTTCTTCTGCCCAAATGCTCAGAAGAGCTTTGGTATCTTCGACAGACCAGTGCAGGCGATTCTCCATTTCGAGCAGCATTTAATTTTCGCGATATAAAAAAGTGAAATGTGCATCTTGCCGCAGACCGTAACTTTCCCTAACACCGATAAACTCCGCCTTTTACCTTGACCACGCCTCTAGCCCGAGCTGGCCCAAGGTATTCGATGGGCCAGAAATCCTGGCCGTTGGCCCTGAGTAAGCCCCAATCAAGCCCCGGAAGTGACAGTGGAAACGCGACTGGCCCTGGCACGCACTAGCACGGCCCGGCCCGGCCCTGGCCCGACAGTGGAAACGCGGCTATTGATCATCAAAAACACCAGACGCTCAGCTTGATCTGAGTGAGTGCGGAGCGCTTTCTGTTGAGTGTTTCAGCTGATGAACACACACACACACTCGCACTCACTCACTCAGCTCTGACTGATGTGCAGGTTTGGTCGAGTGTTATTGCACAATTTTTGCCTCCGACTGAGAGGGTTTTCGTCAGCAGGCCTTTTCGCCATTTCTCAAGTTTTACTGGATATTACTGGACAAAAACACACCGCCTCAATCATGACATCATCATGTCTCGCACGCGCCTCTTGACACACCAGTTTATTTAAAATATTTTTTATTTGACAAATTTACATTTGTATTCGACAGCCGTAGTGCAGTACGTTTGCAGAGAACCAAGTTTGTTGTGCTCTCTATTTGATTGCAAATAAAAGCCAAAGATTGTGAAGGCATTTACAGTACAAATATAGAGACTGCAGCCTCTGTGTATCAATGCAATCCAGAGTTTTCAAAGTGCTTTAGTGCATCAATCGCTGATGCCTTCTCTGCTCTGATATGGAGGTGAGATACAAGTCAAGTGTCCTTGAAACAAAAATAGAGAAACCATGTCAAAGGAAAGAATGGTTTATGGTGATTGCTGTGATTCTTCTCTCTGTGTGATTTGATGGTTTTTATGATCTGAAAATCAACATCAAAGCAGTGCCTATATTGACCTGGAGCTTTCATGTGTAATGTAATGTAGTGGTCGACCGCTCTGGGTTTTAATGGGGCAGCCTTGTGGCTGATATAATACATTTCATATAGATGGGTTTTAATTTAATCCCAATTAATTATTTAAAAAAGTGATTTTAACAGACGGGCGGCATAGTGAGTGAGGAACTGTTTGCACAGAATCCATTGATGTTTACTCGTGTTTCTCCATTGGTAAAGACTCGTCTGTAGAGTGGATTATTTATGCTTCGGTTGGTTGTCGCCTGCTCTCTCGCATCTTTATCAATATTTGCTGGGATCAGATCATACAGTCAAACCAACAATTTACTCAGACACCTCGCTCTCCTCACTTACATAAATGAACGATAGTGTCCTGCACCCACTAGTAAAAAAATATAAAAAATGATGTATGGTGTATACATATAATTTTTGGTTTGACTGTATATGCACAGCGCCGAAGAGCACACCAGTTTGTATTATCACATGCTATGTTCCTCATGCCAGATGCTCGTATCTCCTAAACATACTTTATTAACTATAATTAATTATTTACTCCGCAAACACTTTAGAAGAACATTTTAACCTACTACAGGACATACATCACTGCATGTAACCTAAAATACTCCCTCATTTCGGCCATTCAGATAAGAGTAATGCAAACTGTAAAGGCTCTACTTTTACTTTTGTAAACTCACAATAACAACAAAACGTTGTGCTTCTGTAAAAGAATGGCACTCTGTCTATTCGGTCTTGAACTCGGCATATACTTGCCTCACAGACATGAGAAATATATCTATAGAAAGCTTGACATTTTAACATTTGAATGAACAGATTCCAATGTAAATAAACATTTTCTGATTATGTAATCCACATGAAAGTCATCATCGTTGACTTGATCTCTGCATAAGAAGGTGCTTATAAAGGCGCATTATTATGATTTATTAATATTAACGCACAATTAGTGGACTAATGGCTTAAATGAACGACTACTAGCCAGCTAGAAAAACTTGAGTCGAGGGCAGCCCTACTTCTCACACGCCCTACACAAGCAGAAGTGCTGCGATACGGAGTACTGTAACCGTGTTATTAATGCTAGTTGTGTTGTGTTTGCAGGTGAGGCTGCTCTGAGAGGCGAGTCCAGAATGCAGTCCATGTCCCTGTCCTCTGCGGTCAGCAATCACCGGACCGGTCCTCCTCCCATCAGCCCCAGCAAGAGGAAACACAGCGCGGACCAACCGGACCAGGACATCGACTGCAAGATGAGCCGGCTGTTCGCCGCACAGTTGTAAGTGGAACCGATAATTTCACGTCTCAATTTGGATGCTTCTTGTGCGTGTGTTTGTGTGTGTTCCACCAACGTGGAAATCTGGTTGGTCGTTTTTAGAAACCAGCTTAAAGGGATAGTTCCCCCATAAATTAAAATTAGCCCATGATTTACTCTCCCTCAAGTCATCCTAGCTGTATATGACTTTCTTCTTTCAGACGAATACAATCAGAGTTATAGCCTATATATGACTTTCTTCTGTCAGACGAACACAATCAAGAGTTATATTAAAATATGTCCTGCTCTTCCAAGCTTTATAATGGCAGTGAATGCTGTTTCTGTTTTGAAGCCATAAATCATGGGCTAATTAAAATTTTTGGGTGAACTATCCCTTTAAGTTAGGGCAGTGTTCCTGCAGAAAGAGCTTCGGGAATGCTTGGGAATGTGCTGAAGGCCTGGGATTCCTGGGATTCCCGAGCTCGCAGTGGAGCACGAGCACATGGGCTGTGTGTAGTGCTGGCCGAGCCCTCATGGCAGAGCTCAACATTCCCTACATTCCAGACCCGTTTGGAAGAGCGGCATTCTGGGACACGAGAGCTGCTGTTCAGAAGAGAGAAGCCACACTGGTGCTGGGCAGAGCAGCGCACTGATTTATGACCACCAATTTGTCCTGTAAATTAGGATCCGAGTGCAAGAGCCGGTGAGAACAACAGAAGCTCAGAGATTAAAGTGCTAATTAGCATGGCAATGTTTTCAGGCTCTATTAGAACAGGTTTTCCTGCTTGAATGTTGATTATTTCCTCATATTCTCCATTGTTGCATCTCCTCTCTTCCCAGTCTGTCAGTAACACTCTGATAAGTTCCTGTCTCTGTGAAGCCCCTCCTTCTGAAAAGCACAGTGTGCTCTGATTGGTCGGCTGGAGCAGAGTGTTGTGATTGGTCGAGCGCTTCGAGTGTGTTTGGGAAATGTCCCGCCCCTTACCATAACCACCAGTTTAACACACTGTGCTCTGATTGGTCGGCTGGAGCAGTGTGTTGTGATTGGTCGAGCGCTTCGAGTGTGTTTGGGAAATGTCCCGCCCCTTACCATAACCACCAGTTTAACACACTACTAACTCAACCAGGCTGTATTAATGATTTAAATGAGGAATATTGTGACATGTTCGTTCCCGGAAGAAACTCGGAGGCGTTTCAGGAGTTCAGAAACACTGACACTGATATAGAGAAGAACTGGAGCTTTTTCATGATCACACAGCAACACTACACACTAAACACAGATGATGGTAAACAGCACAATAGGGCCTATTCTCTTTAAACAATGTCACTTTGACATTGTGTTTGTTTAGCTTCTTGGCTCATATTGAACTGCACAGTTGTTTTAAACTTCAACTATATAGATTTACTCTTGTAATGCTCTCACTCTGACACACAAACACTGTTTGATCCGCGTCCTCATCTTGCACCTTCTCAACAATGCCTTTCCTCTTCGTTAACTAAAACACTTGGTTTGGCCGATAGACGATGTCATCGTCCATCGCGATGAGTGACAGACATCACGATGTTATGATCTTGGTCTGTAACGTGAGATGTTTGTTTGGGCCGCAGTTCAGAGATTGCTTTCTGTGGGATTTATTACAGCACGTGAATTCATCAGTTCCTCCTGAAATACATGAAAGCAAGGGCGCTTTCACACTAGCACTTTTGGTGCGCACCCGGGTTGGAATGACGTCAGAGTTCGGTTGGTTTGGATGATGTGAAGGCTGTCTTCTGAACTTGGGTGTGCACCCGGGAACGGCACTCGAGTCCGCTTAGAAAGGGTGGTCTGGAGTGCGGTTCATGTGAACTCCAGTACGGTTCGCTGCTGATATCAACTCAATCGTACCAAATCGCGGAAGTGAACCACTATTGATGACCTATAATGTGGTCGTCAGTCGCACACGCGTCACTTTCAGATGAGCGGAAAGGGTTTACTTGGGTCATCAGAAGAAACTGAAACCTTGTTAGATGTATGGGCTGATGAACACATAAAAACGCAACTGGAAAACACACAAAAATGCTGACATTTTCATTCATAGCGGTTACCAAGCAACACGATTACGTGCCAGCTGCATCTTGATGACGCAAGCGTACCGCGGTTCAGATACAAATAATATAATGTGAACACAGTCCATCGGGGGAGGGGGAGCAGTCGAACTCGGGTTCGGAACAGGCAATCGAACCGTGTGAAAGAGGCCGGTGAACTGGGAGAAGAATAGAGTAAACTTTGTTTCTTGCACTGTGTATCTGATATGAATAAAACACGTCGGCAAATATATTTGGATGGATTTGTTATTCCTGCTTCCATAGACACCAAACATTGTGTATTTTACAAACTTAAATGTATTTTGTTGCTAAAATTATATGTATTTAAATGTCTGAAACCTAAAATAAGCATTATGTGGAAACACTGAATAGTTGTGAGATATGACGAGCGCTGAGTACGTCCGTCTTCGGCTCAGCGACAGTCATAGCGCAGGAGCACAGTTTGGATCTGGCAGTGATGTCACGTCACTGTACATTCGCTGTAGACATCGTCTGATGCCAGATTGGTAGACATCGCCCAAGCCTACCTGGTGTCCCGCATGAAGTGACTGACAAGATCCCGTTCACGGCCTCACGCTGCGTTTGCTCACCGATGTACAGAAAGTTTGGATTATGTGAGAGTTGCTAGACTTTATTATCTAGTGAACTATTTTAAAATTAATCTTTAGCAAACCAAATTTACAATATAATTCTGATTAGAAAATAAATTATTTAAAGCGTATTTTATGTAATTTAATTTGACTTCAGAAATTCGAGTTGTACAATAGGTTCAAGCTGAAGTGTTTGTGAAACAAAAGACTTCGGTTTGTGTTTTGTTTTTTCTTAGACCCTGAACTTAAAAAAACTTTCATGACACTTTCTGCAAACATTTTTTCCTTGTTTTTCCAAGAGTAGGAATACGTTTATATTTGCACTGAGGATTGAATTGTTCATTTTGCTCAGTGTTCCTCCATATTGATGTGATTTTGATCAGAATGGATGTGAATGAGCCGTTCTTTTCGTGGTGAGTGTGCGGGAGAAACCGGACACCCCAGACTGAAGCAGCTCAGGTTTCCATGATCCCGCTTCTCTATAGAAGGGAATGAAGGAGTGGGGGCTGGGAAGGAAAATCACTCTTCCTGTGTTTCTACTCACCATAAGCTTTTGTCCAGAGTTGTAAAGTTATTTTAAGCATTTCTGTTGTAATAATGATGCGTCGTTGTCCACGAGTGTTTAGAGTTGTTTCATGTTATGCTTGTTTTTGATCTGTAGGCTTTGTAAGGAGTTTGTCTACGCGTGTGTTTACGGTCTGGTCCTCTCTGTTCGTGCCAGACAAACAGTTTAAAACACAGAGTACGACTCTTCATACGCAGTGCTGCCAGTGAAAACTCCTAGGCTAATAAAACGGGAGACTCCGGGAGACATATTGTCGTCGAGTGGGCCTGTGTCGGGGTGGGGGCCATTTTCTCATTTTCACTGCTTCCATGAAAACAAAGGGCCTGTTATCCGGTCGGCCCACTGCGTTCTGGAAGCTTGTCCCACTGGAGACGCCCCAATGCTGAATAAAGCTCACTGTTCCTGTTGACGTCTAAATGACTGAAAGTGACATCTTTAAAGGAAGGCTTAAAGAGAATAGGACCTATTCTGCTGTTTTCCATCTGTGTTTAGTATGTAGTGTTGCTGTTTGAGCATAAATATATTAGTTGAAGTTTAAAACAACTCGTACTATTAAATTTGAGCACAAGTTAAACACAAACACATTGTCAAATCGACGTTTTTTTAAGAGAATAGGAACTATTGTGCTGTTTTCCGTCTGTTTAGTGTGTAGTGTTGCTGTTTGAAGATGAAAAAGGGAGTTCTTCTCTATATCAGTGTCTGTGAAATGCCTGAAACGCCTCCAGTGTAGTCTTGAGTTTCTTCCTCATTTGAATAATTCATGCGCAGAATAAAGGGGCGGGGCCTGGTTGAGTTATGGCGCTTTTCCACCGAGCGGTACGGTACGGTTCGGTACGGGTCGGTACCCTTTTATTTGCGTTTCCACTGCCAAAAGTCGAGAATGGTACCAAAAAGCCGAACCGTACCGTACCACTTTTTGGGTACCCTTCCGTTGGGGTACCTAGCACAGTGGTACGGTACTAAAAGGTGGAGCTAGACTCACTGCAGGACGTTGATTCGTTGACAGAGAATCGTCACTTGCGCGTGCTACGAGGGGAATGACAACATAAGAAGCGCCATTTTTAAATATACAGTTTAATATAATACTACTGGTACTGTGTCACGAAATGTAATTTTAAGAGTTTTTCAGGCGAGAATGTAGTTGTTTAAAGCTCAAATCTGTGGTTTATTTATAAAAATTATTTGTTTTTCCCCGGTTGTGAGATCCATGCGATCAGCGAACGCTCGGCGCTCATGTTTCCCGGCTGGATGAGCCTTTCCTCGGCTAAGTTAGTTCTTCTGACGTTCGCCGATGACTCCGACGGTAGTGGTTAAACATGAGATATAAGTCGTCTTGTGTAGGCCTAACGGGCGATCTTTTGTCTCGTGAATATATAATTTGTTCCCTGTCAATCGTTTTGGCAGTTCTTCTCTATATCAGTGTCAGTGTTTCTGAACTCCTGAAACGCCTCCATTGTAGTCTTGAGTTTCTTCCGGGAACGAACACGTCACAATATTCCTCATTATAATAATTCATACGCAGAATAAAGGGGCGGGGCCTGGTTGAGTTAGTTAGTAGTGTGTTAAACTGGCGGTTATGGTAAGGGGCGGGACATTTCCCAAACACACTCGAAGCGCTCGACCAATCACAACACACTGCTCCAGCCGACCAATCAGAGCACAGTGTGCTTTTCAGGAGGAGGGGCTTCATAGAGACAGGAACTAAACAGAGCGTTACTGACAGACTGGGAAGAGAGGAGCCGCAACAATGGAGAATATGAGGAAAATAATCAACATTCAAGCAGGAAAACCTGTTCTAGTAGAGCCTGAAAACAAGACTTAAAAGTTATGAAATGGTCTGTTTAGGCAGTGTAGATCAGAACGTTATCATTAGCAGTCCATACTTTCAATGTTTGACCTAAATCTCCCCTATAGACCGTATGTAGCTCCGCCCCTTTTTTGCGCTGCGCTCGTTGTCTTTTGACTTCCGGTCTGTATTTCACAGCGATTTTGCGTGTTTATTAATGAACGGCTCGTTTTGAAATCTTCCCGGTCAACTGATATTTGTTAAGACATCTGCTTTAAACATTACAATCCTCATGATAACTTTCGTTAACTTTACATTAAGTAAATCCACTTCAAAAGCTAATTACTCCTGGACAGCAGCGCCATAGAGATACACAGAGCGACCGCAAAACCTGAAGTTCAAACACAATATTCTAAAGATGGCGGCGCCCTCGTTTCTCTGGTGCTTAAGGTCTATAGGAAGCGAGTAAAGACTGCCCTCTGATTTCATATGTTCTCCTGGAGTTGGGAATAATCCACAGCAGCCTGTGTGTTCCTGCTGGGAACTTGGAAACTGCGTATTTCTCATGCATTCAAAGCCAGCCAAACGGAGTCATGAAAAGGCAGTGCCAGTGTGGTCAGGGTTTATAAAATAATGTTTTTCTGCTAACTTTTATATATATAAACAAACACACGAGTGGCTCATTTGCGTTTGGTTATAATTTGTCAAAGCAAGTTACCGAACGGTTTTAAACTGATTACACACAGTGTGTGTGTGTGTGTGTGTGTGCGCTACGGATCCAAACTCTGAAACTGCCATTTACCTTTTTGGAGGCTCCTTTTAAAACCTGCGCCAAAAATAATCACCGTGCCAACATGCTTTAGTAGCTTCAGTAACCACATTTAACATTTACAAATGGGAAGTCGATGTATTCACTAAGAAATATAAATGTAACACTAGTTTAACGGCTCACACTATTAATAAAGCTCTTTGGCTGATGTTTTACAGCACATTTCTAATGATTTGTTATAAGAATGCTAGAACTATGGCTGATATTGAGCAGTGCGTCTGAAACGACTGAAGAACCGTCTCCAAAGCTCTGACTGTATCCTGTGGTTCTGCTTTCCTCGTCTTGATTTCTCCCAGATGTTTCCTGTATCTTTATGGGCGATGGTCCAGTGACTTAAAGGAGAAATAAGAGAGAAATCTTCCTGCCAAGATCCGTGGTGGAATCGTGAGGTTTTGCCGCACGGCTATGAAATGCTATTATGAGAAAATGTCCCTAGTTTTATTGGCCTGCATCTGTGACTAAAGTGAGTCTTGTAGAGTTCTTCACATCACTTCTGTAATGTTTGGATCAGACTGCCTTCCTTATTCATCCTGCGTACGGTTTCAGTGCGTAGATCCGTTTACTTGTGTGTGTTTTGTAGGGGAACTGTTAGACAAAGCATCATGCTGTTAACTTAACCCTCTGGTGCTCTTCGTGTGTCGGACAACAATTGACCGAAATGTATTTATTTTTGGTCAATGAAATGAATGTACTATATTTTAGCTTGATCATGTTTTTTATTTAGTGGTTTAAGGGTATTGTTTTTTTAGTCGCTAATGTTTTTTATTTAATATTTTGTACTTTTAGATAATTTTATGGTACTAAATTATATTTACGCTGTATTTATAATCCATTTATTCACTTTTTATGTATATACCTAAACATTTAAACTGTCATAAATCTTGAATGCTTTAGAGCACAGACTGAAACTTGATCTCTTTTTAAAAAGACGACAATTGGCAGATTATTGTGAAGTAAAAAAGTTTAAAATAGTGAACTTGAAGTAACAGAATTTTACGTGCATTATGAATTTTTTGTTTTTATAAGAAATATATATTTTCAAAATCACGTTTTATACTCTAAAACTGCAAGATATTCAAAGCCATAAATCTTAAGAAGAAGCCTGATATCTCAGAGATTTTGTTTGGCTGCAGTACCAAACGCTTCCACTCGATAAAACAGGGTTCCACAGGGTCTTAAAAAGTCTAAAATTCAGAACTTTAAGGCCTTAAAACGTCTTAAAAAAGGCCCGATTTTCATCCGAGGTCTTAAATTTTGTTTGGTCAGGTCTAAAAAAGGTTTTTACCCTCGTTCATTTCCAGAAACGCTGGCCGCAGAAAGTTATTAAAGTAGAAAGTTATTTCAAAGTAGCAAAAAAGTCGTAGCCTATTGATGCAAATTTTATTTGTTATTTGCTGGTTAATGCGTCGTGTAGGTCTTACATTTCAATATTTATGGTCTTAAAATGTCTTAAGGTCTTAAATTTTGTGTCCACACAGCAAGTGCCGAAACCTTTACCAACTTTTGTACCATTACAGTGAAATAAAAATATTGATATTTTCCGGTCAAAAGTGACCAAAGAGCACCAGATTTTGGCCAGTTTTTTCTTTAGGTCAACTACTGTCATGGCAGAGCATTGGCTTGAAAATGATCTTGCCAATCTAGTTAGTTAAAGTGTTGATGTTTTTAATAGAGTTGCTTTACATCCAGCTCGACGGCACAGAGATTGCTCCCTGAATACGACGGCTTGTTACTGTCACACTACTAAAAGTTAGCACGTTATTTACTATTATATTGAGCCTAAAACATCAAAACACACAAGAGCTTCATGTGAAAGTAGATTCATGCTATTCAGAATCCCGAATAACTGAATGTCCTTTCTCGGAGCAAGCGTCTCGAAAGCACTGGTGGATTATTGCCAGAGCATTTTGCTCCCGTCAGAGAGGACTCGCAGGGAACTGAAAGATTCATGAAAGGCCTCTTTGCTGTTTCTTTCAAAGGATCTTGAGTGAAGAGGCTTTCAGCAGGCTTTTCTCTCAGATCTGACCTTACTGCTAATAACACGATGCCTGAAGCCGATATAGATTCACATTATTGTTGTACTATGGTGAAAAGGTGAGGCCACATTAGTCAAATCCTCAAGCAAATATTGTCAATAGTGTAGTGATTGTGTGCATCACAGATGTCCCTCTCAAACCTAGCATGTTTCTGTTAGTTTACAGGGCAAATCCATGGTCCAGATTAGGGTTGGGTATCGTTTTAATTTTAACAATTCCGATTCTTATCGATTCCTAATTATGATTCCAATAAGGTAAAAAAACAACCACCTTAGATATCAATTGTAGCTGAATATCGTGAACAGAAATCAACAGGCTAAAGAACTCTTACACAAGAAGCGTTTGTCTGTGGTTTAAAAACACCATAGAAAAACAACTAGCCTAGCTAATATACATGTCAAGCATTATTACCGAAGAAAGATACGATTGAACTAAACAGTGTTTTAAGATTTTCAGGTGTTCAGGTTCAGAAACTGTAATCAAATGTAAAATAACTGCACTTTCTAAATAAAATATACATTAGAAACATAGTTACACAAGGTATTCAGTGAAGAACGAGTCTTTTGTTGTTTGATTAGTGTTGTTATAGAGATGGCAGCAGGAATATTAGGCTACTGTCACTTTAAAGCAACACTAAAGATAGTTTATTACCTTAAAATAATGTTTCCAAAATGGTTTCAGTGGTTCATCAAGTCGTAACGGTGAGCGGCTCTTCTGCAGTCGCTCTGCGGCCCTCTATCGCCTATAACAACACTACGCACGTTTGCCAGATCGGGTCACGTTTCTGTAGTTCGAATGAGACATAAGAAACTACAAATCTGACTTTCTTTACGGCAAGCGTTACAATAGCCATTATTTAGTTTTTCTTTGTTTCTGATGTCGCAATACATCATACTTTCATAAAGTCATGCAACATACTCTACCTTGTCTGGGACATCGTTCATTCCAGTGCCGGCGTGGATAAACAGCGAGTGAGAGTGCAACGGTAGGCTAAATTATTTACGACAGCGGTAATGGACAATTCCGCTTCCAACCTGTAGGGGGACCGCGGAGGAGAAGTGCTTTAGTGTCGCTTTAAGAGCTGTCCAGAATAGATCTTATGCACCAGAGAAACGAGGGAGCCGCCAGCTTTAGAATATTGTCTTTGAACTTCCGTTTTTGCGGTAGCTCTGTATATCTCTATGGCGCTGCTGTCCAGGAGTAATTCGCTTTTGAAGTGGATTTACTTAATGTAAAGTTAACGGAAGTTATCATGAGGATTGTGATGTTTAAAGCAGATGTCTTAACAAATATCAGTCGACCGGGAAGATTTCAAAACGAGCCGTTCATTAATAAACACGCAAAATCGCTGTGGAAAATACAGACCGGAAGTCAAAAGACAACGAGTGCAGCGCTGAGAAGGGGCGGAGCTACATAAGGTCTATAGTACACACGCTGCAGCGAAGACAGCCAATCGGCTCGCGCTCGAGTGTTTTAAAATCACTTTAAAATCACTTTTTCTGTGAGCGCGCTCTTGGTGTGTGTGTAGCTCTGAATTTTATTTTATTTTATTACAAGTATCCGAATCCTGGCCTCAAGTATTTTTGGGAAAGTATTCTCCATTCCCAACCCTAGTCCAGCTTGAACACGTGGGGGAATCCAGCAAGAGAAATTCCTGATCGCATCTATTTTACCTGCAAAGATTTGCTGAACGATGTAAAGTCGAAGGCTATGAAGTTCATATGTAACAATATACAGAACCTCAATATAGTTGTAAATTCAGTGATAAATTTAGTCACCAAGTCACTTGAAACTGGTGTGTTTGCCTGTCTGTCTTCTGTTGAACACGAGTCCAGAACTTTCAGGCTACACTGTTGTTTGTTTGTTGTTGTTACTCAGTCACACACATGTAAAGCAGTATTACACACGTATCCCTCCAGCCCTGCTGTCATCATCATCACCTCATCGTCCTCGGCCCACATGTTTAGCACTGGAAGTTGTCTAGCTGAGGAAGGGACTGTGAGGGAGTAGTTTCTGACACATCTCCCTCTCCAGCTTTCCATCAGTTATTGTGAGGACAGTAATTTCCGGTAGACGTAACAATTTACTTGCAGATGCTTCGCTTGCCAATTGCGTTGCCAAGAAACGGACGATTTCAGGGATGGCGTCCCACACAGCTGAGCCTCGCCGAAACACAGCGTTTATCGGTCACCGAGCTGAGGTTACTGATTCTGCACTGAAAGCATTTCCTTCAAATACCTGATTAGAGTTTCTCTCGCTGTTGTTCTGCGTTTGTGTGCCGGTGAAGGGTATTAAGTTCTCTTCCTGTGAAGCACAGATGAAGGCTTTTGAATGGTGTGTTTGCCCCCTCGCTGGGCCTCCTCTGTTGGCAACAGGAGGCCGATCGTTCCGGAAGGGTGGAAAACGCTTTGGGCTTTTGCTGCATGTGTGTCTATTCTTTCAAAGGGGGAAAAGAAAAACAGGAAAGGAGGTCGTAGTGGGAAAGAGCCTTTAGTAGCGAGCGATCTGAGCTAATCTAATAATGCTTTTTGGTCTTCCTACATAATTTATCTTTGGAATACGCAGTTGCAATATGGGTTTTGTCGTCTGAAGTGTAATATTTGGTTTTGTCCTGATTATGCTGCTGTAACGCCTACATTTAACTAAAGCTCTTAATCTGACCGGGTTTCAATCAAATGAAACAAAACTTTCTTTAAAATAATAAGGATTATTTGTTGAGCACATTATTTGTTGTTGGAGTATAAGCAACGCTGACTCCATACAAACCCTTGTTATCGTTTCATCACGACCTGAGCTAACCTGACCAGGTTTCAATCAAATGAAACCACTTTCTTTAACCCTCTGGTGCTCTTCATGTGTCCGTCAAAAATGACCGAAATGATTTATTTTATTTTAACTATTTTAGTTCGATTACAGTTATTATTTTGAAATTAATGTACTATATTTTAGTTCAATAATGTTTTTTTATATATATATTTTGTATTTTAGGGGATTTTATAGTACTAAATTATGTTACGCTGTATTTATAATTTTTGAATAAAAAATTATTCACTTTTTGAGCATAGACCCGAAACGTCTTTTTCCTACTTAAACTTCATAAATCTTGAATACTTTAAAAGTACAGATTTAAGTTTGATCTCTTTTCAAAGACGACACGTGGCAGATTATTGCTGAAGTGGAAAAAGTTTTAAAAAGTGAATTAAAAAAAAAGGCTACAGAATTTTACCTTTATTTAAAATTTTTATATGAAAAAAATATATTTTCAAAAACATTTTCCTCTACAACTGTGAGAAAATCAAAGCCATAAATCTAAACAAGTTGTGTTCAAATTTTGAGGCTGATATCTGCTAAAATGATCTTTCAGTGAGATGTTGTTCGGCTGCAGTACCACACGCTTCCACTAGAGGAACTTCCTCTCATTCATTTCCAATGCATCATTTTAGACCGTAGGAGCACAAGTGACTATTCTTACAGGACCGTTTAACCTGTTCAGATCATATCCATGCTTTATTTTTTGTGTGTGTTCACATAAGTGCCAAAACCTCTACCAAGTTTCAGACCTGTTTAGATCATTTCCCTGCTTTTTTTTTTTAGTTTTTTTTTTTTTTTGGTCCACATAACAAGTGCCAAAACCTTTACAAAGTTTTGTTCCATTCCAAAAAAAACTAATGTAAAATTTTTCAGTCAAAAAGGACCGAAAAGCACCAGAGGGTTAAAATAATAGAGATTATTTGTTGCACACCAAGCGAATACTTTAGTATTGACTCGGTACAAACCCTTGTCATGGAGTCGTCGCTCGCGGGAGCTGTGCAACTCTTGCCAGACCCACTGAATGCATTAATATCTCTGCTTGTTTGTGTCGTTCACCACACAATCCCTCCTTTGTTTCTGTTGCAGAGGAAAGCCTGCCAACGGGGACTATCGCAAGGACCCCCGGGACCGCAGCCGCAGCCCCATCGAGCGCCTCGCCCCCTCCAGTGTGGGTCTCGTGGGTGGGCATCTCTACGCCCACATGCCCAGCCTGGCCATGGACCAGCCCCTCGCTCTGACCAAACACACGGACACGCGCACCGCCAGCATCTCCCCGGCGCTCAGCCCTGTCGAGCGCAGCAGGTACGACCCAACACACACACACTACAACTCATTCCAAATCACATCCAAAACAAAAGTTTGTGTTTGCATAATATATGTGTGTGTACTGTGTGTAATTATTTTGTGTATATATAAATACACACATATGCATGTATATATTTAATAAATATTTGCATGTATATATTGTGTGTGTGTGTGTGTATATGTGAGCCCGTTCTTGTCTCGTTTTTTATCAACTTCAAATGTTGACTACTGTGTTTATACTAAAGGTCGACCGATATGGGTTTTTTCAGGCCGATGCCGATGCCGATCTTTTGAAATCCGGGTCGGCCGATGGCCGATTAATGCTGCCGATTTATTTTGGCCGATATTTGGCCGATTATGTGCTTGTTTTTAACCTCTATTTAAAAGATAAAATATAACACAAATAAAAGACAAGATTTCTCAACAAAAACATTTATTGAACACTTGACCAATCTGCACTTGTTGTGACCTTTAGATATGTTTGGTAATTGTACTTGAATGAATTGAAAATGAATTTGCTACATTTCAGATTAATATATTTGCTGTTTGGCCAGCATTTTAACCGTGTTTAATCCAGCTACTAGCTAACAGTATGCTAAAGTTAACTGCTGACTAGCGTCACGTTTCTAACGTCCGTTTTCAGAGCATCCAAGAGAAGCACAGGCATAACAGTAGCACCGAAATGAAGCACAGAAATCCGCATTGATATTTGGTCCGGTAAATAACGGTCGTTAAGGCACCAGTGCCGTATTAGCACCGGGTCTGTCTGTAGCTACCCAACCCTAGCGACGACGCTAGCAAAGCAAAGCCAGTCCTTCACTAACCTATGGCCACTTTTTTTATTACTTATTTCTCTGCATTGAGTGACAACCCTCTCAAATATAAGACACACAAAAAAGAAGAAATAAAAGTATCAGATTCTCTGTCTGTAATTGCAAAATTCTTGCTTACTTATTGTGACATGATAGCAACCCTTCTGCTGTGCTAATGCAACCTCAACTACTCCAAAGTAGCCGAACGTCATGTTGCCTATTCATATTTTTTCTCGAAGTTGGCAGTAACATATCAAAAGGTTTTAATTAAATATAAAGGAGTTTTCTCCAAGGAACTTAGCTCCTTCCTTAGGCACTGGATGAGGTCTGCTCACTCTGCTGGAGAATGACTCTAGGCGCAGCGTGCGTCGAACTCGTGTTCCACAACAACAACACTAGGCTGCCCACAGATGCGCCCGCCTAATAATCGGCTTGATATACTGGATATTGGCCGATGCCGATTATGTTAAAAAATGCAAAAAATCGGCCGATTAATCGTCCGGCCGATTAATCGGTCGACCCCTAGTTTATACATCATTTATATTATATATAAATATTTTATATATAAATAAGACATTTTCTTAAATATATTCTCAATGTATTTGTGCATGTGTGTGTATTTATATATACAAAATAATTATACACCGCACACACACATATATATTATGCAAACACAAACTTTTTTTTGTGGATGTGATTAATCGTTGCCCGCAATATGTATGTAACCCTCTGCTACTGTCCCTCGTCAGTCCAAAACAGACTTTGCTTTTCATTTATTACTTTAAAACAAGAGAACCGTCAGTAATAAAATAAGAACAAAAACACACATTACAAGCAGAGATGAAAAAATTTAGTTTCTAACAGTAGTCATCAGGTGCAGAAATTCATAATTAAGCCTAAATCTAAAATAACACTATTTGTTCACTGTAGAAATTATAGTTTGATCTTTGTTAAAGCTGTATTTTCTGGTTTTATTAGCAGGAATAGCTATTAGGTGTGTCATTTCACAGCAGCTTCACAGAAAGTGCACAAGTCCACATTACAGTTTAGAGAGATCTGTTCTCAGAGGAGACTGTCTTAGATTGATCACAACCTGAGGCGCACAGCACTGCCAATCGCCCCAATTTATGTTGCTAAGCAACCACGAGTCAGCTGTCCTGTCAGTCTAATCGTGAGAGAAAAAAAAATCCACGATGATGTCGGGCAAATTTATTTATTTATTTTCAACTGCAGAAACGCGAGGCACATAAACAGCGCGTAGAACGCTCACTGCCATAGGAAAACCACTGAATAAAGACGCCTTTCACTGCAAAAAGCACGTTAGGTGTGATCGGGGCCTGAGTTATGCTTTTCAGAAATATACATATACAGTCAGCGAGAAAGGTATTCATTTAAACACTAATGATTTAATGCAGAAAGAATGAGCTCATTGAAGTGAACACATTAGTTGTTGTTCTGTTTGTTTGCCTGTACACTTGCTCATCTGATGTGTGTGTGTGTGTGTGCAGAATCGTCCCTCTGTGATCACATGTGCCCCAGCGAACAACCGTAACTGTAACCTCACGCACTGCACCGTGTCCCACAGCGGCCTGACCCCCAGCTACCGCAGACCCTCCAACTGTGAGTACATAGGAGATTACAGGAACACATTTACACATTTATTGTCCAGATAAAGTTAGTTTTGATTGATTTTAAGTGCCATTTCTTATCCTTGTCGAAGTGTTTTAGTGTTTGTCTTTGACACACACTGAATTAAGCCGAATCACGTGTGTATCCCCCAGCGAACACCGCCTGTGACCCCGTGATCGAGGAGCACTTCCGGCGCAGTCTGGGCAAGAACTACAAGGAGCCGGAGCCCGAGCCCAACTCCGTGTCCATCACCGGCTCGGTGGACGACCACTTCGCCAAGGCCCTGGGAGAGACGTGGCTCCAGATCAAGGCCAAGACCAGCCCAGACTCCTCCTCTTCCAGCGCTCACATGGTCAACCACAACCAATCCCCTTCCCTCGTGTCCTGAGGACCAGCGAAACCAGTGAACCCAGTGAAACCAGAACCTCTTCCACACTAACCCACTCTGAGCAACACGCATGCTTTAGCGGTGTACATAAGAGCGCTCGTTTTAACTTACATTTGTGCATTTTTTTTTTCCTTTCAATTCTTTTGTTTGTTTGTTTGTAAGTTTGCTAGTATACTTATAGCTTGGCTGTTGCATTATGGGATGCCCGTACCTTTAACAAAACAACAGGTTTTCGAGATCAAAATCAGCCAGGCGCTTATCTAACCATCCAGATACCAAAGAAACCGCTGATGCAAACCTTTTACCCAGAAGCCATTCTTCCACTGCGCCCATTCTGTCTTTCTCACACACACACACACACACACACACACACACACACACACACACACACACACACACACACA
>FLSR01004884.1:7535878-7540878 GCA_900092035.1 Leuciscus waleckii
GCATGAACACGCACACACACACACACACACATGCACGCGCATGAACACGCACACACACACACATGCGTGCATGAACACGCACACACATGCACGCGCATGAACACACGCACCACGCACACACGCGCATGAACACGCACACACACACACACACACATGCACGCGCATGAACACGCACACACACACACATGCGTGCATGAACACGCACACACATGCACGCGCATGAACACACGCACCACGCACACACGCGCATGAACACGCACACACACACACACACACATGCACGCGCATGAACACACACACACTGCTCTCTGTCAGTCTTTTCATTCAGAAGTAACTCCTGCGAGCAGAGCTTCATGTAAACAGCTGACTGACTTTAACCTGACGAGTTATTAATAAAGCTGTCATCACTGCAGCCGTTCATGACTCACACTGACAAACATCATAAAACAATAACCTTAACTTCAGAAGATCAACGACACGATCAAACAAACTGTGAGACTAGGCTGCAGAAGAGCCGAATCAACACACACACACACACACACACACACACATCGACATTCACATCATCCAGGACATGTCCAGTGAATCCAGGAGTCTATGATTCAGGAACCCGACACTGGGATATATCCTCTCTAAAGCATGCCCGGCCAATCATCACGGCTTCTGGAGCTCTTCGGCTATCTTTGACTGAAAAGTTTTACATTTATTTTTTATTTTAATTTTCTTCTTCATCAGAAGGGTATGAAACTTGGTGAAGGTTTTGGCAAAAATAATCTGGATATGAACAGGTAAACGGTCCTGTAAGAATAGTCACTTGTGCTCCTATGGTCAGAAATGACGCATTGGAAATGAATGAGAGGAAGTTCCTCTAGTGGAAGCGTGTGGTACTGCAGCCGAACATCTCACTGAGAGATCATTTTAGCAGATATCAGCCTCAAAATTTGAATACAACTTGTTTAGATTTTTGGCTTTGATTTTTCTCACAGTTTTAGAGGAAAATGTTTTTGAAAAATATGTTTTTCATATACAAATTTAAATTAGTATTTATGCACATTTTTCATAACATTGGGTCTCATTCATGAAACACGAGCAGAACGAATCTTTGTGTAAATCGTGTGTAAATCGTGTGTATATCGTGTGTAAATCGTGTGTATATCGTGTGTATATCGTGTGTAAATCATGTGTAAATCGTGTGTATATTGTTTGTAAATTGTGTGTAAATCGTGTGTATATCGTGTAAATCGTGTGTATATCGTGTGTATATCGTGTGTAAATCGTGTGTATATCGTGTGTAAATCGCGTGTATATCGTGTGTAAATCGTGCGTATATCGTGTGTAAATCGCGTGTATATCGTGTGTAAATCGTGTGTAATTCATTGTCAGGTCTACACTCAAAAAGTGAATAAATGGATTATAAATACAGCGTAAGTATAATTTATTACCATAAAATCCCCTAAAACTACAAAATATTAAATAAAACAGCATTATCAAACTAAAATATAGTACATTAATTTCATTGAAATAAAAAAATTATTTCTGTCATTTTTGACCGACAGAAGAAGAAGAGCACCAGAGGCTTAATTATTACAACCAGTGAAATATGTAAAATGATATTGTTATCAAGAAAGATGAGTCCTGGAGATAGAAGAGCTGAGATGTTTCTGGATGCCGAAGGGCAAAGAAAGCTTGTGCTTGAGATCAGTGTGTGTGTGAGGAGCAGGTTTAGTGTGTGAGGAGCATGTCTGGTCAGGTCTGAAACACACAGGTGTTTGAATGAGGAGAAACAGCTGCAGCTTCACAACACGAGACGCGGAGCAACAAGCTTCGTTCGGGGATACAGTCACAGAACGTTTCAGACCTGTAGATCGAAACAGGGGTTTAAAGTTTAAAGTCCCCCTAAGGTGAAGATCCAGCTTTTTAATGTTGTTTATGTGTCTATGTGGTGTTTTTAATATGCTTTAAGACAAACCATGTGTAGATTTATAAGTCGACACCATTGCTGAGTATTTTCTCCTTAAAATTTGCATATTCATAGAACCACGTATACTAAATGAGGCAAGGGTGTCGAGTTACATTCAAGATATTTTAAGGCATGAAGACATTTTTTTCAAGGAATAAACGCTAAAAAAAATTACGTTTTAAAGGATAAAATTATTGACTACAGGGGGACTTAAAACTCATCTTTAAACAACAAAATGACATATTTAACTCAACACCCTTTCTTTATTTAGTATTCACAGAACTATGAATATGCAAATTAGCCCCTGCCTTTTCAAAGTGTACCAAACTGTGTTTATTCGAGTCACATGTGAGTGAAACTGTTCTCTCATTGGTCACATATAAGCCTTCATTCCCATTGTTCCAAAAGAAACACTCCAAACGAATCTGACTGATGATAAAATGCCTCAAACACACAACCATCACATGATGAACTATACTTGTTTGGAGAGGACTAGTTCACATAAAAATGAATACAGACTATTTTTATGTTTTGTCTTTTTTTATGTCTTTTTGAAGCTTCAGCCCTCATTGATTCATTGCAACTGAATGCAAAAGAGAGACCGGCACATCGTTCAAACGTAATGTGATAACGTGGACTCAAATACACTTACAGGCCATTCATTTTTGGGGAAATTGCATCAAAGCTGAAACGTTAGAGTTGCCAAGATGGAAGTAGAGGAACAAGTCCAGGAACAACTGTGTCGGCACATCCATCGGTTTGGTTTGGGTTTGGTTTGGGCTGGGTTGGTTTGGTTTGGGTTGGTTGGACTTGTTTGGTTGTTTGGGCTGGGTTGGTTGGACTTGTTTGGTTGGTTTGGTTTTGGTTTTGGGTTGTTTTGGTTTTTTTGGTTTGTTTTGGTTTGGGTTGGGTTGGGTTGGGTTGGGTTGGGTTGGGCTGGTTTGGATTGGATTGAATTGAGTTGAGTTGAGTTGGGTTGGGTTGGGTTGGGCTGGTTTGGTTTGGGTTGGGTTGAGCTGAGCTGAGCTGAGCTGAGTTGAGTTGAGTTGAGTTGGGTTGGGCTGGTTTGGGTTGGGTTGGGTTGGTTGGACTTGTTTGGTTATTTGGGCTGGGTTGGTTGGACTTGTTTGTTTTGTTTTGTTTTGTTTTGTTTTGTTTTGTTTTGTTTTGTTTTGTTTTGTTTTGTTTTGTTTTGTTTTGGGTTGGTTGGGTTGAGTTGAGTTGAGTTGAGTTGAGTTGAGTTGAGTTGAGTTGAGGAGTTGGGTTGGGTTGGGTTGGGTTGGGTTGGGCTGGTTTGGGTTTGGTTTGGTTTGGTTTGGTTTGGTTTGGTTGAGTTGGGTTGGGTTGGTTTGGGTTGAGCTGAGCTGAGTTGAGTTGGGCTGGGCTGGTTTGGGTTGGGTTGGGTTGGGTTGGTTTGGTTTGGTTTGGTTTAGGTTGGGTTGGGTTGGGTTGGGTTGAGTTGAGTTGAGTTGAGTTGGGTTGGGTTGGGCTGGGTTGGGCTGGGCTGGGCTGGTTTGGTTTGGTTTGGGTTGGGTTGAGTTGGGCTGGTTTGGTTGGGCTGGGCTGGGCTGGTTTGGGTTGGGTTGGGTTGGGTTGGGCTGGTTTGGGTTGGTTTGGGTTGAGTTGAGTTGGGTTGGGCTGGTTTAGGTTGGGTTGGTTTGGGTTGTGTTGAGTTGGGTTGGGCTGGGCTGGTTTTGGTTGGGCTGGTTTGGGTTGGTTTGGGCTGGTTTGGTTTGGTTTGGGTTGAGTTGGGCTGGTTTGGGCTGGGCTGGGCTGGGCTGGGTTGGGTTGGGTTGGTTTGGGTTGAGTTGAGTTGAGTTGAGTTGAGTTGAGTTGAGTTGAGTTGAGTTGAGTTGAGTTGAGTTGAGTTGAGTTGAGTTGAGTTGGGTTGGGCTGAGTTGAGTTGAGTTGAGTTGAGTTGAGTTGAGTTGAGTTGAGTTGAGTTGAGTTGAGTTGAGTTGAGTTGAGTTGAGTTGAGTTGAGTTGAGTTGAGTTGAGTTGAGTTGAGTTGAGTTGAGTTGAGTTGAGTTGAGTTGAGTTGAGTTGAGTTGAGTTGAGTTGAGTTGAGTTGAGTTGAGTTGAGTTGAGTTGAGTTGAGTTGGGTTGGGCTGGTTTGGGTTGGGTTGGGTTGGTTGGACTTGTTTGGTTATTTGGGCTGGGTTGGTTGGACTTGTTTGTTTTGTTTTGTTTTGTTTTGTTTTGTTTTGTTTTGTTTTGTTTTGTTTTGTTTTGTTTTGTTTTGTTTTGTTTTGTTTTGTTTTGTTTTGTTTTGTTTTGTTTTGTTTTGTTTTGTTTTGTTTTGTTTTGTTTTGTTTTGTTTTGTTTTGTTTTGTTTTGTTTTGTTTTGTTTTGTTTTGTTTTGTTTTGTTTTGTTTTGTTTTGTTTTGTTTTGTTTTGTTTTGTTTTGTTTTGTTTTGTTTTGTTTTGTTTTGTTTTGTTTTGTTTTGTTTTGTTTTGTTTTGTTTTGTTTTGTTTTGTTTTGTTTTGTTTTGTTTTGTTTTGTTTTGTTTTGTTTTGTTTTGTTTTGTTTTGTTTTGTTTTGTTTTGTTTTGTTTTGTTTTGTTTTGTTTTGTTTTGTTTTGTTTTGTTTTGTTTTGTTTTGTTTTGTTTTGTTTTGTTTTGTTTTGTTTTGTTTTGTTTTGTTTTGTTTTGTTTTGTTTTGTTTTGTTTTGTTTTGTTTTGTTTTGTTTTGTTTTGTTTTGTTTTGTTTTGTTTTGTTTTGTTTTGTTTTGTTTTGTTTTGTTTTGTTTTGTTTTGTTTTGTTTTGTTTTGTTTTGTTTTGTTTTGTTTTGTTTTGTTTTGTTTTGTTTTGTTTTGTTTTGTTTTGTTTTGTTTTGTTTTGTTTTGTTTTGTTTTGTTTTGTTTTGTTTTGTTTTGTTTTGTTTTGTTTTGTTTTGTTTTGTTTTGTTTTGTTTTGTTTTGTTTTGTTTTGTTTTGTTTTGTTTTGTTTTGTTTTGTTTTGTTTTGTTTTGTTTTGTTTTGTTTTGTTTTGTTTTGTTTTGTTTTGTTTTGTTTTGTTTTGTTTTGTTTTGTTTTGTTT
>FLSR01004884.1:7545878-7560080 GCA_900092035.1 Leuciscus waleckii
CTCATGCAAAATATTTCAACCAAATATTGAACCACACACCCAAACTGAAGTCACTAGTCTCTGAAAACCGCTGTAGTGCCAATACAGTTCCCGTTACAAAACATGAGATTCAATGACATTTGACATCATGATGTCCTTTTTGGTTTTAAGTGTATGCAAACATGAGGTTTGAGAAGTACAGCAGAGAAGATTATCAGCCTTATTTCTGTGGAACGAATGAAGCCTAAAGTATGCTTTGGTGTTGTGCATGCACTAGGCTAGGGTATACGAACAGTTACATAAATGTCAACATCAGCATAGAAAACACACATTATGAGCGGATGGCCAGAAAGAAAAGGATGAGATGGAACAACAACAGCAATATCAAGATACTGGAGACGCAACAACAACATTTACAAGCGTTTGTGTGAAGCGACGCACACAGCTCCTGCTTCAGTGAGAACAAAGACACTTTTATTGCTCGTAACATCTGGAGGGAAAAGGCAGGGATGAACATTTAGGCCGATACCGATAATTCTTTAAATCTGAAAGCCGATAACCGATATATTGGACGATGAATCAAAATCCAAATTTGTATTTAATTTTTGAGGGCCTGATTACAAAAACAAAAGTCTCATCATTAAAATCCACGTCCCAAACACACATTTATAATAATGTTCTTATCATAATTTTATGTAGCCAATATGAAACCAAAACCAACGTGCGAATCTGAAGTGTCTCAGCTGAAGGAAAAAATACATTATTTATCGGCTTTAATATATCGGCCAATTCCGATATTGAGGCATCCCTAAGAAAGGTGAAGATACTAGACATAGATGAATGTTTCTGTTGAGCTCCTGTGTTTGCGAACACTATGAAATCAAGGTTACTTTGATTAAGTCTTTGCGTCTCGCTGTTCACATGCGCTAGTGTCGCATCAGAACTTCACTTTGTTCTTTACCAGGGTTTATACAGAGATTCTTAAATTGAATTTACTACCTTTTTACCACCTATTTTACTACCATCACAATATTTTTACTACCAACACGGCTTCAAACTTCAACTGTAGCAGTGTTAAGTGTTAAGTAAAGTGACAAGTAAAGACATGAAATATCTTTCCAAAATGAATTAATAACATATTTAATCACAATTTAATGAGGCAATTATAACTTAATTTCAACACTGGGAGGGAGAGATAGAGAACCAGAGAGACTTAAACATCTGTCTTTGGGTCCGACTCAAAATAAAAATAAATTCATGGAAGTTTAGTAAGGAAATAGGCCTGCACACGTAAGTTACCCTAATTGAAAACCATATAGACCAGGGGTGTCCAAACTTTTTTTAGTGAGGGCCAAATACAGAAAAATAAACAAAGGGCCGGGCCACACACTAGAGGTGACATATTGACACAATACACAATACTGTATTTTTACAACCTGGCTATAAAACGCTATAAATCCATCCATATTTTTTTCCAAAACGCTATAAATCCATCCATATTTTTTTCCAAAACGCTATAAATCCATCCATATTTTTTTCCAAAACGCTATAAATCCATCCATATTTTTTTCCAAAACGCTATAAATCCATCCATATTTTTTTCCAAAACGCTATAAATCCATCCATATTTTTTTCCAAAACGCTATAAATCCATCCATATTTTTTCCCAAAACGCTATAAATCCATCCACAAATCTTTGCAGGAACAACAGATAAACAGTATGTATTTATCATATTTCACCATTCACTTTTCTCCTTTACAACCCAACAGTGTTTTCACTATACAGTCTGGGGCCGGTTCCACAAAGATATTTTAGACCGGTCTATAGTGTTAGACAAGTCTAAAATGTGCTCATAGTCTAGTCTAATGCAAGTTAGACTGTTTCACAAAAATAAAGATTGACTTAATTTAGACCAAAAACATTAGACCCCCCCCCCAGGCTAACTTACCCCCCAGACACCTTCCCCCCAGGCTAACTTAGGTCTAAGACACCTTACCCCCAGGCTAACTTACCCCCCAGACACCTTCCAACCCAGGCTAACTTAGGTCTAAGACACCTACCCCCAGGCTAACTTAGGTCTAAGACACCTTATCCCCAGGCTAACATACCCCCCAGACACCTTACCCCCAGGCTAACTTAGGTCTAAGACTCTGTTACCTTGGCAACCAGCAGTAACAATCAGTTACATTACAGACAGCCAAAAGAAAAGGGAAAATGGCTCATCATTTAAACATTTCTTCTTGTTACTACATTCTCCACTAAATTTCCCAAGTAAAATGTCCTTGTAACTGTTATACTCCTCCAACAAACACATATGTTCTGCTGGGGTAAACTGCACTGAGCGGCTGAACGCGCTTACTCGATCCGCCATGTTTTTTGTTTTGAAAAGTGTCTTATTTTACCCAGAATGCATTGCAGTGTAGTCCTACTTAAGATAGTCAGAGTCTTAAGTGCTTTGTGCAACGGTCTGATTTAGATGTCTATTTGAAGTCTGACTATCTACTATATTTAAGCCATAGTCAAAGTCTATCTTTGTGAAACCGGCCCCAGACTCTTGTCCCTCCATCATAAACGAGTGTGTCTCAGAGCGTCAGACGAAACACAGTAAACGCTGTCATGTTCTCTGGCGTTCGGATGCTGGTGTTCGGGAACACACTCGTGTGTGTGAGACGCTTCTGGAGGGAATTAAACCAAATCATTCTGATCACACACTCTTTCAGAAACACATTGGTCCACTGGTTACCCCAGTTATCCAATCACAGCTGACGCTGAGGCATCAAGGGATTTGTTCGGTGACTGTGTTTCCATCGTAGTTTATTTACATGTCTTCTTATCGGATAAAAAAGTATCCACCTCATTTGAGCACAAGTTTAGTTTAATGCACATTATTATGCACAACTTGGCAAATTTGAATGCAATATCTTCAAATTTGCATAAAAATAGGCAGATGGAAACGGATAATCGACTGAGCAAACATCACAAATAATATCCAATACAAGAGTGCAAATGATCAGTGGATCCGCACAACACTCGCTTCACGAATCCCTCACTGTAACGTATGGTTTGATGAGGCCAGGTGGTTTCAGATGTGTGTGTCGTATCTGGAGGTGGAGCAGGTCGAAACACGCACACATACGTCCAAACACACGTGTGTTTGCAGGTGCAGGTGAGTCTATCACAGCATCTCGGAGTGTGTTTGAGTCCAGTCGAGGGTGATAATCAAACGATAGACACAGAAACCCGACACAGGGCGTGTGTGTGCAAACACAAACCTGCCTCGTTTAATTACCAGTGTGACGAGCAGCCGCTGAAGTGTGGTCACACACACACACACACACACACACAAGACCTGCTTAAAACCAGGATTGGAGAAAAAGATATTTTAATGAGAAAGACTGGAAGACTTTGAGGGCAAATCATTTGAAACCAGAGAGGAGGGTTTAGAGGAGATCAAACACAAGCTCTTGTTCCAGAGAATAACCCGTAACCGCAGAACGAGAGGCGATCCGGCTCACACACACACTCCTGCACACTTCTGATCTGTGTTTGGGGGTTTTGATGTGCTGAGGAACACAAGATGAGCTCCAGTGGCTCTGAGTTCATCAGAAGAGCTCAGGAAGGTTCAGCTTCTGCCATGTTATATCAGATTCTTCTCGGTCGCTGTATTAGTGATGAGAATGAAGTGTGTCGTCACGCTAACCTGTGCATGAACAGATCCTGCGGGCGTCTGACAGGAATCTATGGAACTTGTTTCCGCCACAGAGTGAAAAATAAAAAAGGTAATTGCGACTTTTTAATCTCACAATTCTGACTTTTTATCTAATTACGTGATATAAAGTCAGAATTGCGTGAAATAAAGTCGCAATTGCAGGTTATAAAGTCAGAATTATGAGATATAAACTCGCAATTGCGAGAAGTATACTTGAAATTCTGACTTTTTTTCTCAGAATTGAGAGCTATAAAGTCCAATTCTAAGAGAGACTTTTTTTTTTATCTCACAATTCTGACTTTATAACACGCAATTGGGAGATATAAAGTCAGAATTGCGAGAAAGAAAGTCACATTTCGGACTTTATTAGACTTTATTTCACGCAATTCTGATTTATATCTCGCAATTCTGAGAAATAAAGTCAGAATTGCGAGATGTAAACTCGCAATTGTGAGATGAAAAGTCGCAATTATCTTTTAAAATGTTTTATTCTGTGGTGGAAACTAGCTTCCATAGGAATTCGACATTTTTACACAAGACAAAACATTTCCAATTTTAGCATCAGACGCTTTGGCCTTCCGTCGACACTGAGACTGAGATAAAAAAACCCAAAAAAAAACGGAGGTATTTAAAAACGATGATGTAAGTTTAGTCATGTGACACATAATGTACCAAAAGATATTCATGTTTATCAAAAAAGTGGTTAATTGCCTGATGTCAAAATCGTCAGCGAGTGAATCCATGAGTCCATCGATGCATTTCACCAGCAAAAATTCAACGAAGAATGGTAAACGTGAGCGCACCTTAAATAAAAAAAAATATGTCAGTATATTATAATTAATCTGTTAAGTTGACTCAACTAACAACTTCAGTTCATCTAACGAGTAACAGCTTTTTTTTTTTGCTTTTTTTTTGCTTTTCTAAAATTTATTAGAATTTAGGATTTAGAATTTTTCAATGCAAAGAGCTAAAAAACACGTTTTAGCTTTATGTTTGATTTTCAAAGCCAAATACATGATATGGGCATTATTTGTTTTTTAAAAATAAACACAAACATATTCCCTGAATATGTAAAAAAATTTAATAATAATAATAATAATTAAGCGAAATTGCATGCTGGGAACTTGCATTGTTCAACGTAAAACTGTTTGGAAAGTTGGGACAACATTTGGACAAGTGTTTGACAGATACTTGAGTATCTAAGTATAAAACAACTTTTGTTAGAAACATTTTAAGAATATTCTCATCCAATATAACAGACTCCTACTAAAAAAAAACTGTTCAAGCTACTTTATTTAAACTCTTTTCTATCTTTGTACAGTGATGTAAACGTCTCCACAATGTTTAATACTATGAGTCCATCACTGACACTATGAACACCAGTAATAGCGAGCCTTGCTTTAGCAAACACCACAATTACTGTGTGCGCTTGCTAAAGGCTAACTCACACCGCAGGGAAATGACAGATCTCAAACGAGCAATCATTTGTGGATGGTGTATATTCTTCATTTAAAACGTTATGTGGGCTGACAACAATCCATAATATGCAGTTTGCAATGACGACCCACAATAGGTGGAGATAATTAAACAGTCATGGTTTAAAACCTTTACCTTTATCTGTAACTAGCCTAAAAAAAACGTGGAAAAGCCGCACATGGGGACGATGCTATCTCTCGCTCCCATGCGTGCTGGAAGATTAGAAACAGTGATGTGTTCCCTAAAGGCTTCAGAGGAGATTACGGTTCTGTCAACTGTTGCCAGATCAGTTGTGCTCCATCTGGACCCGTGAGAAGAGATAAAACACACAACTTCCAGCCAGATCAGGAGCTATCAGCGCTCATCGCCTCACAATCGCTCAGGCCTCGTCCACACTGATACGCTTTCATTTGAAAACCCATGATTCTCTCTACATTTGGTCTTCCGTCGACACTGAGACGGCGTTTTTATTAATGAAAACGAAGCTGTTTAAAAACGCAGTTTTCCCGTTGTAGTGTGGACTGTGAGAACGATGATGTAAGTTTAGTCATGTGACACATATTATATAGATATTGATGTTTATAGCGGTATTGTGCCTGTTATTGCTATTCACTCTCACACTGTTGCTGAAATATGTGACTTCACACACTCTTCATATCACAGTCCTGCACAGATGACAGAATACACTCACATCTGCTGTCCTGCGGTGAAACATGAGCAGTTTTAGTGTTTTACACCAAACATATAATAGTGAGTGAGAGCGACCTGGACCATCAGTGAATGAGGAGATATTCTGCTCAATATAATGATCCTGTCAGAAGAATTGAGCGATAACTTTATTATTTATTTCTCCGTCTGGATCGTCTCAGTGAGCTTTAGTGAGGGTTTACACATGCGCAGTGAAGGTGAAATTAACGTTTTCAGGCGTTTTCCAAAAGTTTCACATCCGCACCGCGCTTTGCTTCGTAGACAGAGTCTGGAAGGGCATAATAGAGAAGTGTTTTCTCTCTCGCGGGGGGGGCGCTTGTCTGAAGTTTAAAATGATTGGTTACCCGTAAGCCAATCACATAACGTTTGGTTATGGCGTGTGTTATGCGCATGCTCAGCCGCATCTAACTTCCACTGTAAACGCATGTATGATGCAAACACTAAACCATCGAGCGAAATACCGGAGTGAATATGGCTGTGAATGACTTTTGCAGATTATGTGAAGTAAATCTACGCATCCACGGTACAATCAGCGTCTACGTCACGGCTCTCAGCCCGCCCTCTGTTCGTTGATTGGCCCGGCTGTTTTCAGGCCGGTGGAAAACTGAATGATAGGCTGCTATCTCAGACTGACTACAGGAGCGAAATGAAATTAGCGGAAGTAGGAAGTCTGACGTAGTCAGGCTAGGAAAACACCTGAAACACTGGAAAACACCTGAAAATGCCTGAAAACACCTGAAAATGCTGGAAAATGCCTGAAAATGCCGGAAAACACCTGAAAATGCCGGAAAAAACTAGTGTGGACGGAGAACATTTCTAAACGAAAACGCCATTTTCAAATGTATCCGGATTAATGCAGCCCTTAATCACCGCTTCATTACTACAGCTCAGAAGTTTGATCCCAACTAACAGTGATCAGCTTATGCGATGTATAAAACCCTGTAACGACAGCTTTCTGGAGCCAGATCATGAGGGATCTGAGAAGAAACACTGGAGGAAGTTTCTCCTGGTGATCGAGTAGAATTAAAGCACAGATACTAAAACAATTACCGAACCGAACCGTGACTTCTGTGTACCGTTACACCCCTAATCGCATGTTTCGGATAGTAAAGATCCTTTCACACTGGACGCGATTTTGACGCACGAATAATTTGCGCGATGGTTTTATATTTTGATCAGCTGTGTGTGTAATGAGTGCTTCCACACCGAACTCGAATGTGCTGCGGCAAAAACACGACTTTTATTTTTTTCGCTTCGCTTCGATGTCGTTTATTTTTTATTTTTGCGGCGACAGAAAAGGCTTCAGCCAATCACAAACTACAAAGACAACGATTTGAAAGACAATGTGTGGCGTAGCATTGCCAACCAACTCAGTTATCATGACTGTGAGTGTGTTGTGTGATAGTTTTAGTCGTTGTATAGTCCTGTGCTGTGTAGGCTAGCAGGCTAAACTACATCTGGGAGAGAAAGCTAACACTATTATCGTCAAAGATCCGTGTTAACTTTGAACATGTAACAAAATGTAGTGAGACTATTTAGGGTTGCTTTTAGTATACCATACATTATCTACAGTTTCTAGTCGAATGATTTTAACTTGTTACTCGTGTGTTGCATGTAATGTGTATTGACATTACAAAACGCACTGTGTTTAGTTGAAGATGCAAGAAAACTGTGGAAAACCTCAGGGACGCCTATGTGAGGAAAAGGAGAGAGGAAAAGGAAACTAAGAGTGGACATATACATCTCTGTTCTGTAAGATTGGCTGCACCCAAAACCTTCTTTTCTGTCTTTTAAAGAAAATGAAAAGCTCGTCTTCACTGGATGATGATGATGATGATGATGATGATGATGAAGTGTCCATGTTTTCTCAGCTGTCGGCGCGAAAGTTTTGTAATGTTGAAGCTCTGAACATCACAGACGTCGCAAATTCGCGTCGCGGCCGATGTGAGAGGTTTTGACGCAACTATCCGCACGCGAACTATTCACTTTTTCGTTACGCGTCCGGTGTGAAAGAGCCTTGAGTGTTTAGCACATTATTTCTGCCATTAGTTGTCTGTACATCATGATGCTAACGACTGATTTGTTGAGATGTGTTGGCACATCTGCAGGTGCTGAAGGCGGTTAATAATAAAGCAGACCTAGAAACACATTCACTCACACTAGAGAATGACTGTAATGTGATCGCCGCTCGCTATAGGAGACGATCAATCTTTAATGGCAGCTCTACTGTTATATATGGGTCATCAGGCCTGAACGGGTCACAGCAAACACTCGTGTTTCTGCACATCTTCTCTGACATGAAGAATCATCCATCATAGCAAACCAGCAGATTTAATCCTGAACGACACATGACTGAACATAAACCGTTCATTATGGCAAATAAAGTTTGATTTCAACTAGTCGAAGTAGCAGTGGCATATAAGCCACTAACCAGCTCATAATACATCATTTTGTGGATATCTTAAAGAAGATCCATGTCTCATTTTAGGATCAACCTACATTTTAGGTTTCCAGTGCCTTCTAATCCAATAAACACAGATAACACCGTGTCCTAACTACACACGACGCCGCGATAAAAGGTTATTCTCCATGTTGATCGGAGTGTGTGTCCTGACCAGCCGCGCGGCGACACGTGACGATTCTATTTTAGAAACGGTTTCTATTTTTCTGCGACGTCGCGCTGGAACAACAAACACAAAGTGTGGCGATGATTATCTCAGGCACTGTTTATGTGCTTTATTTAATGTTAAAAGCGTAAAATGTGACTCTGAATATCATTTAGTGCTCCAGCTTTGAAGCTGTAAAAGCAACAATGGATAATTCACCTCAGATCTTCAAATTAAACAAATGCAAACAAGAACGTTCAAACTGTGAACAAACAAGTGTATTCTTTGACAAAGATTGTTTTAGTAACTCAGTAGCCTATGTGTTTTTTAAATGTTTTTTTAAATGCCAGCAGCCATGTCACCCTGTAGCCCAAGACGGTTGCCCACTGAAGCTAAGCAGGGTTGAGCCTGGTCAGTACCTGGATGGGAGATCTCCTGGGAAAAAACAGGTTGCTGCTGGAAGAGGTGTTAGTGTGGCCAGTAGGGGGTGCTCACCCTGTGGTCTGTGTGGGTCCTAACGCCCCAGTGTAGTGACGGGGACACTATACTGTCAAAGAGCACCGTCCTTCGGATGAGACGTAAAACCGAGGTCCTGACTCTCTGTGGTCATTAAAAATCCCATGGCACTTCTCATAAAGAGTAGGGGTGTAACCCCGGTGTCCTGGCCATATTCCACCCATTGGCCCTTACCAATCATGGCCTCCTAATAATCCCCTTACATTGAATTGGCTCTATCACTCTCTCTCCTCTCTCCACCTATATCTGGTGTGTGGTGAGCGCACTGGCGCCGTTGTACTGTGGCTGCCGTCGCATCATCCAAGTGGATGCTGCACACTGGAGGTGGTTGAGGAGAGATCCCCTGATATGATTGTAAAGCGCTTTGGGTGTACAGTAGTACATATGAAAGCGCTATATAAAGGCCTCATTCATTCATTCATTCATTCATTCATTCATCTCCGTGTAGAAAACAAGCAGCTGTTTACCGGCGGGAGAGACACCGCGGCGTGCAATATCCATATCAGCAAAAATGCTGTACAGAACCAAACCAGTAGCAAACCAGTAGCACTTCCTTTTTTGCAGCGCCGAAAGCGGACCTTTTCACTGATGTAATGACGCAATGACGTGCACTTGCTAGCCTGTTTCATTTACGTGTTCTCCGAATGCTAAAGAAGAGCCTCGCCTACCCTCTGAAGGAAATGACTAGGAAGGACCAGTACTGCCAAGGAAGTATCCTTGACATTGAGAAACAGCTACTGTTGCCTTTGGCTTGCTCAGTTGGGGATATTTTGGGGATATTTAATTTAATTTTATCAATCAATAAATTCCTCTTGAAACAAACTTTGTTGTATTATTTTAATTTAATACTGTGAAGCTGCTTTGATACAATCTGTATTGTGAAAGCGCTATACAAATAAACTTGACTTGACTTGACTACTGTGTGCCTGTCGCTGGAATCGTATCGCGTCGTGTGTAGTTAGGACACAGTGTCAGTCATATCTACTTATGCATTTTCTTACGAGGGCCATCAAGATTACTCTCTGGTGCCGCGAGACTCCGCCCACACGCTGTTCTGATTGGCTGTGATTTTTGATTGACGTTGTGGAGTCTCTCAGTCGCGCCGCATCTAGTGTGGACATGGTGTCAGTCATATCAACATCCATGTTTTCCTTCAACTTTAACGTTAGCATCAAACTGATCTCCTCATCAAGCATAAAAACAGATTTAGTGGGTTAAAGTTATGTACTGAAGCGTTTTAAGCTTGCAATTGCACTGTACACTATAAAGCTGACTTCTATTAGGTTACATTAGTGTTGAGTTTTATCCACAGACTGGCCTACTTAAAATCAAATCAAGGTCAAAACCGGTTCCAAGAGCAGAAACAGAGGATAATCTAAACATTGGCCCGCAGACAGTAGAGCCATGAATGAGGAGCCATGTACTCGCTTGTAAGGAAGTTTAGGAGGTTTAAGCCTCTTGATGAAAGACAAATATGTTTAACTAAGCGTCGTTGTAAACATAACACAGCTGGCTTTACACTCGAGCACTGATGTGATCGCAAAACACACAGTTCAACAAAACACTTCTGAGAAACGACTCAAAGCTGGTCAATAGAGGTCGGACAATGTGGGTTTTTTAAAGGCTGAAGTAAAGCTAACTTATTTCACGGCTCATACTTGATTCTGATTGGTCAAACGGGTCATTATTCCTCGATAACAACCGGTGAACACAGAAACACATCCGGGTCACTGAAGTCAGCAGCGCTATACACTCGCTAGGAACGCTTATTCTTCGTGGATGTTTTGCGTTTAGTGAGATAATAAATATTAAAACTCAGTCAAATCAATATTTTGTACACAGTTATTTAATTATGCCATCCGGTATCGTGGACTCGCTCTCTCTTGTTTTATACAAACGCACCGGGGCCATTTTGTGACTATTGTTTTGTATACTGTTGGATTATAAGATACAAAACAGTTTAATCTCAATATCTCTTAACTCCATAATTATTTATGTGAAATAATTGAATTGAAATGCTGTGTTATAAGTGTTATGAGTGTATACCGTATCTCTTAAATATTTCCAAAGCAGTTTCTAAAGCCCTTGCTTTCTTACTATCCTCCATTAAAGTTTGGATGCGTGTCTCTAATTTAGAAATCTTCCCCGTCTTTTTTTCTTCCGGGAACGAACACGTCACAATATTCCTCATTATAATAATTAATACGCAGAATAAAGGGGCGGGGCCTGGTTGAGTTAGTTAGTAGTGTGTTAAACTGGCGGTTATGGTAAGGGGCGGGATATTTCCCAAACACACTCGAAGCGCTCGACCAATCAGAACACACTGCTCCAGCCGACCAATCAGAGCACAGTGTGCTTTTCAGAAGGAGGGGCTTCATAGAGACAGGAAGTAAACAGAGTGTTACTGACAGACTGGGATGAGAGGAGCCGCAACAATGGAGAATATGAGGAAAATAATCAACATTCAAGCAGGAAAACCTGTTCTAGTAGAGCCTGAAACAACATCACGACTGTAAAAGGGCAGAATATGGCCTCTTTAAAGGAAATTGTCAGTTATGATAGATCTTTTTTTTTTCTATACAAAGTCGCAAGATATTCTTGATGCATGACCGACAGCATCAGGAGTGTGTCTTTGATAACTCACTAGGTTTTGAAACAGAGACATAACATCCAGCCAACCTATTATTAAGATCTAAAACGACGTCTCTCCTCAGGTTAGGATGATGGATGTCTCTGTCAACATCTCTGACACGACATCAATCCTCGTATAAGTCTGAGAACAACTACATTAAAGAATCCCTGTCACACGCACAGCATTACAGATGATCTGCTCACTTTCACACTTTATTTTCATCACATTCAGGAATTATAGTCCATTTAAATGTGACTCTTTAATAACAACAATATCATTTTATAATGTGCAAAATGTGAAATTGTGTGAGCAAACACTTTAAAACATTTATTAAACAGGTATCAAATATATAAAACATTTACTAACAACATGAGCTGAACTTCCTGTTTTACAGACTGATTTTCTGTATTTTAGACACTGTTTAAGACATTACTTCAAGCATCACTTGGAATATTTTCAGCAAGTTACACAATCTTATTTACACATTATAATATCTTGTTTATGTTATGATTAATCTCCAACATATAGGTTGTGTTGGAGTGAAATTACCAGCTAATGAAGTTGGATCAGTTCAGTTTCAACTAATTGTTTGCACGATTAGGACTCTATGAAATCCATTCGATTTTCCTCCCGAAATTCTGTGTTGAACATTTTCATTTTAATGGCTTCATCAAATTTTAATAATCAAAAAGAATGTCTTTTAAAAAGAATTTTTTTTTTTATTATTACTTTTGACAGTTTTTTTTAAACCATGTTTTATGATTAAATAAAATGTTTATATCAAAATTGTATGTTTTGATTGCTTGTAAATTTCACAAACAATTACAAAGAAACGACAAGTAACATCGAATTAAACATGAAATTTTGAAGAAACAGTATTTTCTTCCAATATTCTTTTTTATTTTATTTACAACTTCGACAATCACGTTTTACAGTAAATTTAATTAATCTTTTAAATGCAATCAAATAAAATGTGACCAATTCCTTTCATGTTTTGGCAAACAAGGTCATGCATAACAGTTTGTTTACTGTTTATTATTATTATATTCACACACACACTCGTCCATATCTCCATTTGATTGAGTGTGCAGATCTACTTTAATTTTATTCATAAAAAATTCTGTGACATTCGACGTTATACTGTAAATTCCTTTTCCCTTTTTTACTGTAAACAACTTTTTATGACTTGATTCCACGATTCCGAATGCGTTTTCCATTAATATTAGTTAACAACACATACTTACTACAGGGTTAGGGTTAGTTGTTTGTAATTATGCATAATGTACTGTTATTACTGTAGTAATAAGTACATGTAACAGTAATAAAATACACTTTAAAATAAAGTGTTTCTAAAAAGAAACGCTTTCTCAGTGTTCAGTTTAGTAGTTTTGCTGGATGTTCTTGTGAATAAATGGTGTTTGCTGGAACGGGGAAGTGTGCAGTGTGTCTGACAGGTTTGTTTGGCACATCATAACGCCAGCAGAGGAACTGGAAACACACAATGCCATCTTTATCACCGTGATGGATGGCATCAGAAATGAAGGGCAGTGAATGTGAACGTGTGAGTAACACAGAGAGCCATTGTGTGGAGCGTCAGGAGAACTCCAGTGTCCATACATTACCAACTCCACAACCGCAGATAACAGGATCATTTACCAAACTTGAGGAAGAGCGCTGACGGGAAAAAGCCTCGTCGACATGGTGGAAACAGATGAAGACTCAGCGTGTTGTGTTTTCGCACAAATGACTTTGCTTCTCAGCCAATCAGATTGTGTGTCCAGATCTAATTTTGTTCAATGAGGAGTTACATGAGTGTAAAGTAACCTAAATAAGCCATTCAATACCACAGTTTGCTCAACCGACAAAGAAAGTCATTTCAGAGATGAAGCAAGTTATAAGATTTTGATGAAAGATTCCGGATTTAACTCTTTGCAAAAACACATATTGATGAATGGTGAACAAAGACCATGAATGTCACTAAAGTATCCCTATAATGCTATTATAATGGTTCCTAATGTTGTTTTGGCGTCTTCTACCACAGGTTCACATTCATCCAAGGTCAAAAACACTGTAATTCTCTCATAATCTCCACTGCAGCGTCAGCTCTTTCCTCTCAGTGTCTGAAACGCTTCCATCGGAGATTCAGTCTCTCTAAGCTCCGCCTTTCTGAGAGCTGCTCTGCTGTGATTGGTCAGAAAGCAAACGCTCATTATCATATCTGAATCTCAGCTCTTGATCACAGTCTCTCTAAGCTCCGCCTTTCTGAGAGCTGCTCTGTTCTGATTGGTCAGAAAGCAAACGCTCATTATCATATCTGAATCTCAGCTCTTGATCACAGTGATACGAACAGTAACGATGGCGTGGGTTTTACCGTATCAATCTCATCAAAGTGGATTTGCTTTGTCAGCAGAAAACAGTGTCTTCTCGACATGAACAACCAAACTCGTCCAGTCTCAGATACACTACAGTGTATCCTTTTAGGAGACAATAACTGCATTTATCTGCGTTTTGCTCTTATGAATGGTAATATTGTGAAAGTCCCGAGGGCTTCACGCACCTGAAAGCGGGATTGTCC
>FLSR01004884.1:7582524-7603090 GCA_900092035.1 Leuciscus waleckii
CACACACACACACACACACACACACACACACACACACACACACACACACACACACACACACACACACGAAACCAAAGCACAAACCTCTTGATGTAGGAGTTGTTGACACTCTGTGATCCAAATCATGGCTCAATGTTGCAATCATTAAAGCTAAAACCTCCAAATCACTCAGATTATTCTGTCAACGGAAACACAGCTTTATTACAATATTACAACAACTCTGCAAGTCACTAAACACTTTATGGTAAACACTCTTCCCCCATAAATACTGCGTCTGAAAGGGAAACTCCTACAAATGCATATGCAATAAGATCATCCGCAAAAATAACCCTGTCCTCGCCTTTCAGCGCTTATTTCTTCAGTAAATCCTGACTGTAGTTTAACATCAAAAGAGGGTTTGGCCATAAATCTTCTGCCAAATTAAACAATATTGCGAGTCAGGGATTGGTCAGTGCCTTAAAAACTGTAAAATACAGCAATGCTATCTAAAAACAAATGTAGTCACACTTTATGTAAATCCAAATAACTGTGAGAACTTTCCGGTGAACAAGCAAACTAAATCCAGTTAGCATTTAGCTGGCATGTCAAAACCAGTCTTAACCCTTCATCGGTTAAAAATCACCCAATTACATTTTTTTGTAATGTAATGTACAGGAATGTACTATATTTCAGTTTTTTATTTCATATGTTGTATTTTTAGGGGATTTTATGGTACTACATTATATTTACGCATAAGTTATAATCCATTTATTCACTTTTTGAGCATAGACCTGAAGATATAATCTCCCAAATTAAACTGTTGTAAATCTTGAACGCTTTAGAGCGACAGACTGAAGTTTGATCTCTTTTCAAAGACGACACTTGGCAGATTATTGCTGAAGTGACAAAACGTTAACTTAAAAAAAGTTACAGAATTTTACATTTATTGTTATGAAAAATGCACAAAAATACTATTTAATTTTTTTTAAATGAAATCTATATTTTCAAAAACACGTTTTACTCTTAAACTGCAAGAAAATCAAAGCCACAAATCTAAACTAGTTGTGTTCCACATTTGAGGTTGATATCTCAGTAAATGATCTTTCAGTAAGATGTTGTTCGGCTGCAGTACCAAACGCTTCCACTAGAGGAACTCGTCTCCATTCATTTCCAATGCGTCGTGTTTGACCGCGAGGAGCACAAGTGTGACTGTTTTTTACAGGACCATTTAACCTTTTAGAATCATGTCCATGATTTTGTTTGTGTTCACACAGCAAGTGCCAAAACCTCCAGTTTAGCTCAACCGATTACCAATCAATGCTTCATTTTGTTCAGTCTGTGTGTAAAAAGAGCATTAGTAATTAAAGACAAAACACTTCAGCAAAACATGATCATCTCAAAGTGTCTGGATAATCTTTGCTCCCAAATATTTATAAATGTCACTGGTAGTCACTGTATGAAGAATGTTTGGGTATAATATGTCATAGTTTACTTTATTTTGCTCTCCTCGCTTACAGAAATGAACTATAGTGTCCTGATCACACACTAGTAGAAAAATAGCAAAAATGATATCTGGTGTCTGAATAAAAAGAAATAAAATGCCTTATATTCAGGTGTGAGTTATTAGGCACGTTTTCTTTTACAGATAAAATAAGCCAAAAAAGAGATTTAACTCAGACTGAAAAGTCAAAAATTATTAAATGCCCACTTATAAATGCTTAAATACAAAATGAATAGTAGTTATTAAGCTTAATGTGGTTTGGAATTGGTAAAATATGATCAGAAAATCCACGTGTCTAATAATTCCACACACACACACGACTGGGTGTTTTCGCTCAGCTATTGGTGGCAAAAGCTTATATATTCAGATTATACAGTAGTCAACATTTGAAGTGGATTAAAAGAGTTCATCAAAGTTGTCCTGAGACAAGAACGGGTATTAATTCATGTATAACTATGATGAAAGGTTTTGATCCACTTCAAATGTTGACTAGTGTATTGATTTATTGATATCATCAAACACACACAAACCTTTTTATGCACTGTGTATCAGCTAGATTTATATTTAGATTATGAAAAAATACGTTGCATAGTCCACCCAAAAATGAAAATCCAATCATTTACTCGTTCCAAACCTGTATGAGGTTTTCATTTTCGGGTGGACTGTCCCTTTAACTGTGGAAGATCCTGCTGTTGCCAGAGCACGTTTGTGAAGTGATGTGATTGGCTAGGATTCATAAAATAAACAGTAATAGTAATGAGGTCACAGCTGTGTGTTAATTTAAAATGTTCTGAATAAACGCACCATGTTGCTCTGAAGTTGCTAAGGTGTTTATAGATGCGAAAACAGAGAAAAAAACATTTTTATTACTTTTTGAACCTTTAAAGAGAGATCGACTGCGAGTTCTAATGTGGTAATCAGAGGTATATGCTTTTGTTCACATTATTTCAACTTATTTTTAAAGCAATCGTGAATTCGTGGTGAAAAACTACATTACCCATGATGCCGTACAGAATATTCCACCAATCAGAAGGTCACAGCAAGGATATCAAGGATAAAGAGCTCTTTAGCTCCGCCCAATGACCGAGTCGCCCTCACAATACTTGTGCGTAACTTGTGAAATTATTAGTTTTATATTCCTATGTCATTTTTCGTTTGATTACTCTGTTCGCAATGCCTCATGGGATTGTAGTTCTTTCCCTCACTACAGCTTTTAAGTTCACAGTCTTTGTATTTTTCTCGGGTTTTTGAATACTTAATGCTGCGATTCACCTCTGGTTGGCTTAGTTCATGGCTTATATAAATAACCTTTATTTAAACAGGATATATGATATCGTATATGATATGATATTCTTGATTTAAGAATTTTTTGATATTTGGACTGGAAACAAGACAAAAACACTGATAAGAAAAGCACTTTTTGCAGTGTAGAAATCATTTACTCTTTTCATCTGCTTTTCATCCATTTGATCAAATGGTGTGATCAGTTATAGAACGCCTCCCCACATCAGGCCATAATAATATGAAAAATGATTGTTTTTCTGATGGGTACCTTGTACTTCATCTGGAAGTTCTGCACGAGCTTGAGGTCCACGAACATGCGTATGGTGGCTTGAGTCGTGTCAGCGTCCGACAGGTCGAAGTCACTGAAGCTGAAGTCCATCAGTCTGAGAGACTGAGCCGAGGGGATCGTGGCGGCCTGTGGAGTCAGGACATTATTACACATCATCTCATGAATCACTCACTCACACACACACACACACACACACACACACACACACACACACACACACACACACACACAAACTGCAAGTGGGGAGATCACTGTCTGAAAGGCATTAATAATCAATGATCTGCCATCCGCACAGTTTGCAGTGCTCAGGATATGTCTCCTCTTGCAGAAAACCATAACCATCGCATAATGCAGAGTCCTAAATCATGTCTCTGTTGATTCAGTGAGCAAACAGCCTGCAGAGATAACATAACGTTCATGTAGCTTCATCTACACACATGATCAACTACAGTTCAGGTATGAATCGCCACATGCTATCTGCAGGTCTAAGATCTGAACATCGCTTCAATGCGAAGTCATAAAATCCCCCTGCTATTGAGCCTTTTCACATTTCTGTGCATTAAAGCAATGAGTCAAATAGACAAAAATGCACACACAAAAAAAGCATGCATTCTCTAATAATGAGAAAGAAAGACTCTAAATGCGAGATACAAGCCAGTGCTTTACTGAGAAACACCAAAGGTTTCGGTCACACGACCTTCCTCAAAGCCTGCGGGCATTTGCCATTTCTCAGGAAAGCACTGGCTTTAATCTCGCATTTAGAGTCTTTCTTTTTCATTATTAGAGAATGCATGCTTTTTTTTTTTGTCTATTTGGATCTTTCACTCTATGCAACTCGTGAGTTTTTGGCTACTTTCAAGCATTTAAGCTTCCCAAAAATGCACACTGCAATTTACCATTACGCATATGTACTCTGCCAAGAAATAAATATATATATGAATGCGCTGTTGCATCTTTAATAACTTCTGAGGCTTAGTTTGCGGTGTTCTTATGAGCCGTTTGCTCGGTTACACTCACTGTGTCCAAGACTCGGGATCTATAGAAGAGAACTTATGCGACGCAGAAACTCTTACAAGGCAAAAGCAAACACTCATTTGTGAACAACAGCGTCTGTCGTGGGAAATCAACGCGAGCTGTCGTGCTTAACTAGTTTCCTTCTACAATTAAAACTAACGGATGGTAACATTGTCTTCTATGATGATCAACATGCATAACTCTGTTAAAATCTCAGAAAATGTTATTTAGTTGCAAGACCCTTAAATGCTAAATGAGAAATAAAGATATTTTCTTCCAGAAGAATAAATTCTGCACTGAGCTGAGAGTCAGATATGATAATGAGTGTTTGCTTTCTGACCAATCACAGCAGAGCAGCTCTCAGAGAGCGGAGCTTAGAGAGACTGAATCTACGAACGAAGCGTTTCAGACACTGAGAGAAAAGAGCTGATGCTGTAATGGAGATTATGAGGAAATTACAGTGTTTTTGACCTTGGATGAATGTAAATGTATTGTAGGAGACTTCAAAACACAATCTAAGACACTTTAAGACTTTGTAAGGATCTGGGGACACCAAATAAATAGGGGTTTACATCCTATTCCATCATCTTCAAAATGAAGCATATCTTCAGCTGTTTTTACATGCTTTATGTATTACACAAATAGTGCTAAATCTGCATGCTGACCTTCGCTTCATAAGACTAATTGGTTTAATTAACTCTCAATTAAAGCAGAAATTCTGCCTCTGTCTGCGTTTTAATTGCCTGATTATTCTCAGTCGTAATCAGAGCAGGTTTTCCCCATACGGTGTGTCCTAGCGACCGGTGCTTCTGGGAAATCCCCACAGGGAGTCTGAAGCTATAGGAAATTCCTGGTTTCTCACAAACACAGTGTAGAATAAGACACAACTACAGCAGTACGCCACGAGAGACCGTGAGTTACTGCAATTCTATCATGGATATTTATTAAAACGTTATATTACTAAGTGCCATCCTTCCTCAAAATAAATAATCCCTAAAGAGAATATTGATAAACAACAGTTTGCTATGGGATATGGACAGGTGTTTCACATCACATATGTGATTCTGTTGTATTGTAAAATTCAAATAACCCACAGTTGGAAAGGCGCTATACCAACCCATCGTTGGGATATCTACTGGGTTATTTTTAACCCAACATTATTAAGGGAATCGTATAATGTGTTTATCGGCTATTTTACACTGGCTTTGAACATGGGTTGTTTGTGTCATGAACAGACAGGAAAAGTAATGCTTGATTTGGCATGATAAAAGCACATTTCAATATGATATAATGATGAATTGCAATTTACCGCAGATACCTGGAGCGCCCGCGTCTCTTCTTCTTCAGCCGACGCGTGATAGGAGAGAACCTGCAGAAACACACACACACCACGTATGGGATGTTAATGGGTTAATGGCCAGAGAATATGTTCACATATGTTCTGTTACTGTCACTGTAAAGCTGCTTTGAAGCAATATATGTTGTTAAAAGCGCTGTATAAATGAAGGAGACTTGACTCGACTCTACAATGCAATTCTACAGAATGTCTCCAACAATGTAGTGCCGTTTAATTAATCTCCAGTGTAACTGACTGACTGGAAGTCATCGACCATCGATTCTTATGGCATCTCTCTCTCTCATTACTCATTATTTGTTCGGACTGACAAAAAAAAGTGTGTTTTTAGCCACTTTTTTTCTCTTGTCTTCATTTTTTCAGTTACTAGTCTCTGATTTCCAAGTATGGAATTGTTGGCACAATGTTCAGTATTTGCTCTGGCTTTTGTTTTTTAAATGACTTTGTTCAGTTGTTGTGCTTGTTGTCGTCGTCTGCTGCAGGACGTGCTGATTGGTCAGTGTGGTATTAGTCCCGCCCCTCCTCCATGTGATTGGACGGCTGTGCAAAAAAGTGACGAGTGCTGAAGTGATGGACTTTTACCCAACGTTAAAAACTGTTCCACAAAACTCAAATGATTTTGTCTCATTACAACAGCGGAAACGACTTAAAATACTCCGTCATCCCGGTTTCCTTTCCGTGAAGTTTGCGGAGCTTGTCACAAAAATTTATCAAAACTCGATATTGCACGATATTGAAGAAAAATGCGAAATTCAATAACTCATTAAATATTGTGATATTCGATATGCGATGCGATAATGCTTAAAGCGTGAAAAATAAACTTAAATTATCTTTAAAATATGTTTAAAATTATATAACCTTCATATGTGTTTCACATTCTTTCTGTGACGAGAAAACATCCCTCCAGCTTCTGCCAGTGAACATCAGTGTTTTACTGTAGCGTAAGAAGTGTTATTTGACATCAGTGTAAACCACGGGGTTCAGGGGTTCAGGTTATCCTACATTAGGGTTATTTAACAACACAAACTCAATCATCAAATGTAATAATAAAACACTGTTAGTTTTCACTGTATGAATTAAATATATCCTGATTCTTATTAAAGCTACAAAAGTGATTCAGCCGAGAGTGAGTGATTTTCTCTTCGTCTTTTGCTCATGACTCCAGTTATTGCAAGCCGTTGCGATTTGCATATCACGATATATACATTTGCGATATTTGGATCATTTCTATATATTGTCCTATAGGCTACTAACAAGCTCTTGTGAGACATCTGAAATCTTGTTTTGGGTTGATGCATGGATCATCTCTTCTTCTTCTGCTCTTTTTCCAGTTGTGGTGGTTAGCAAACAGCATTGCATTACCACAAGCGCCCCCTTCAGGACTGGAGTGTGGATCGCCTGTGACTGACTGTACTCGTCTTCTGACTGTATGCATGTACCGTTACACCCCTGATATCTAGTGTTTGGTATGTTTCAGTCCTGAACCGGTGTTGTGTCAGCTGTAGGAGACGGAGCGCTTCTGACTCTGACAGCTCCCGTACGCCGGGAAAAAGAACATGGAGGAGTGGGAGGATCATCCACGAGTGTGTAGCAGCAGATTAAAAAACATTTCATATACTTGAAGTTCAATCTGCTATATTTAACTTCCAGAACTCAGATGCCTTCCATTTATTAAAAAATAAGCTGGAAAACTAACTTATTTTGATCTTTTGTAAGGTCACAATCGAGGACACATTTCTCAATAGGTCAAAACTCTTCACACAGTTCTCATAACCCACTTTCAGCTCGACACAGCCTAAATTTCACATACAAAATGCACTTAAACTACCAAAACACGTCAATCATGTCTCAAATTATGAACTAGGAAAGGTTTCACCCAACAAACACACTTTTTGTCATTCATTCGACACTAACAACAGGCAGAATTATACAATGATTTCTTTTGTAAAATGTCAGTTTATGTAACTTGAACAATGTTTACAGCACAAAATTATCGAATTGTTTTGATGGTGTTTCATGTTTTAGATTCAGAATATATTTCAATATGGTATTACTGTAGAAATGTAGCAAACTGCTGCCTATTCAGTTTTTATTATGTTTTGTACTTAAAATTGACATCTTCACCCTTTATTCAAATATTATGAAATATTTGTTAAAGATTTTGTAAGCATATTGTGGAGCTGTGCTTGGAGTCAATTGTTTTATTTGTGATAACGCAATGAACCATGACAAATTGTGCAACTAATTATGAACATGTGCAAAAACAAGAGAGAACCAATGAAATATTAATAACTGATTATCTTGTAGTCAATGCTTGCTTTTTCCTGTCAGCTTTCGTTTTTTTACATGCATTTCTTTTTTTTTGGCATATTAAAGTGTAGTTTGACTTTTCGCCAAATAAGTTTGTCGAAACTTTGGCCACTACTGTACATGTTTGTGTCTGACTGAGAAAAGAATTCATGTCATTTGCATGTAATGCATTTTGTGCCAAAACAATGATAAATGATTCACAGTTTAGCTCACATATAGATTTCTGTTGTGCTCAATGTGTAAAGAGTTTAAGTGATCTAGCATTGAGAAATTGTATTGTAAAAAAGCTGTAATACCACCGACAAATTAAGGCCATCCTATTTGTTGTTCAGCAACTTTGCGGCCCAGTCACAATAAAATATTAATGAGTGGATGGAAACTATTATTCTAAACACCCAAAAGAAAAAACATATGATACGTAGTGAAGAATTTTTTCTAGCAATTGCGAGTTATAAAGTCTGAATTGCGGGATATAAACGTGCAATTCTGAGAAATAAAGTCAGATAAAATTGCATTTTTTAAAATTCCATGGCAGAAACATGGAATAAAATCAGTTAAATGTATAAAATCAGACTCACCTCAAGTGTGACCTCTTGCTTGGCCATGGCTCTTTCCACGGCTTCGTACATCTGTGTGTTCTGGATGCCCAGTCCACAAAAGATGGCAAAGGCCTCGAGAAACTGCTCATCGTTCCTATTAAAGGCTTTGACTTCTCCCGAAGCGTCGTCCATCTTATTGACCAACTGGCAGACACCTGCATTCAGAGGCCAAAACACGTATATGTGAATATTAGCATAAAAGAAATATATTTTTGTATATATATATTGTTGTTTTTGACCTACTGTATAAGACTTTCATTTATCCGTGGAACACAAAAGGGGATTTTCTAAAGAATAAACTTGAAATATGGCGAATATGGGCTGATTTTGAGATACTTTCATGGTATTTTGTCTCCGTTTACTTTTATTACATGGAAAAAGGTGCCAGCACTTTCTTTATAAATTCAGTTTTTGTGATGCATGAAAGAAGTTCATACAGGTTTGGAATAAATGAGGCCGAATAAATGACTATTTTAATGTTCCACTATTCTTTAAGGCTGAGATCATTAGTGGTTTATCAGCTGTCAGCAACTTAATTAACCTCTATTGTAAGTCTAGATGAAAGGAGATAAAGCAATCAATTAAAAAAAGATTTATTTTCATCACGATTGGCTCAATGAGACTATACAAAATAAGACATAAACCCTTCAGAAGATGACATGCTAAATTATTCTAACCAATCAGACTTTTTATACGGTTAATATTGCGCTTGAATTCGACCAGCATCACAATGGTGATCATTGTTTAGAAACTTAATGACGTCGGACTGAAAGCCAATTATAAACTATGTTTTATGCATTCAGAAGAAAATATGAGAGGTGTCTAAGGTGCAAATTCAAAAAAAAAACACCATCAGATGATATTCTGGTCCCTCCGTCCATGTAAATCTATGAGATTTTGTTTTCACTCATTTTCTTTTCTTCTACACTTTCATCTAGTTTCACAATTTGAGGTGTCATTTACTGGTGTGGGATGATTAAGCGTCATATGAGCAATCGTAATATCATCGTTTGTCTTAGTAGCACCACTAATAAATGCTTTTGATCATTTTAGGAACGATGTTGACTAACAGCTCAGATTGTGGAAATATTGAAAACACACATACCTATCACTTTATCTTTCTTCCCGTTCCTGATTGGCGTGCAGAGAAGACTTTTGATTTGACCGTTCGAGGACTCTAGATTTTCACTCTTCCGAAAAGAAATGAGGGGGAAAAAAACAAATGCAATTGCAAAGTTAAAAACTCAAGCAGCTTTGGGGAAACAAGGCAGTTTACAGTGCAAAGTGTGGGATGTGAATGTTTGAATGAATAAGAGCTCTGTTAAATCCCAGAAACATCCAACCCGATCTCACGGCAATTCTTATGAATTTTATGAGGTGGCTAATTCGTACGAATTCATATGACCTCACTCATATGAATTCGTAAGATTTTTGCTAAATCGTGCATATTTTATGAGTTGCCCAATTCGAATGAATTTCCTATGAATGACCCACCCTTGACTCCGCCCCTAGACAAATTGTACGAATTTGTACGAATTAGCCACCTTTTACTAGCAACCTTTTACTCACTCGTACGAATTAGCCACCTTTTACTCACTCTTACTCGCTCGTACAAATTAGCAACCTTTTACTCACTCGTACGAATTAGCCACCTTTTACTCACTCTTACTCGCTCGTACAAATTAGCAACCTTTTACTCACTCGTACGAATTAGCCACCTTTTACTCACTCTTACTCGCTCGTACAAATTAGCAACCTTTTACTCACTCGTACGAATTAGCCACCTTTTACTCACTCTTACTCGCTCGTACAAATTAGCAACCTTTTACTCACTCGTACGAATTAGCCACCTTTTACTCACTCTTACTCGCTCGTACAAATTAGCAACCTTTTACTCACTCGTACGAATTAGCCACCTTTTACTCACTCTTACTCGCTCGTACAAATTAGCAACCTTTTACTCACTCGTACGAATTAGCCACCTTTTACTCACTCTTACTCGCTCGTACAAATTAGCAACCTTTTACTCACTCGTACGAATTAGCCACCTTTTACTCACTCTTACTCGCTCGTACAAATTAGCAACCTTTTACTCACTCGTACGAATTAGCCACCTTTTACTCACTCTTACTCGCTCGTACAAATTAGCAACCTTTTACTCACTCGTACGAATTAGCCACCTTTTACTCACTCTTACTCGCTCGTACAAATTAGCAACCTTTTACTCACTCGTACGAATTAGCCACCTTTTACTCACTCTTACTCGCTCGTACAAATTAGCAACCTTTTACTCACTCGTACGAATTAGCCACCTTTTACTCACTCTTACTCGCTCGTACAAATTAGCAACCTTTTACTCACTCGTACGAATTAGCCACCTTTTACTCACTCTTACTCGCTCGTACAAATTAGCAACCTTTTACTCACTCGTACGAATTAGCCACCTTTTACTCACTCTTACTCGCTCGTACAAATTAGCAACCTTTTACTCACTCGTACGAATTAGCCACCTTTTACTCACTCTTACTCGCTCGTACAAATTAGCAACCTTTTACTCACTCGTACGAATTAGCCACCTTTTACTCACTCTTACTCGCTCGTAACCTTTTACTCACTCTTACTCACTCGTACGAATTAGCCACCTTTTACTCACTCTTACTCGCTCGTACAAATTAGCAACCTTTTACTCACTCGTACGAATTAGCCACCTTTTACTCACTCGTACGAATTAGCCACCTTTTACTCACTCGTACGAATTAGCCACCTTTTACTCATCGTACGAATTAGCCACCTTTTACTCTGGTCGTGAGATAGCGTTGAAACATCGGGATGATCCCATCCCAATGTTTGAATGAATAAGCATTTATGAGCACTTACAGTCCATGGAAATCGCTGGTCCTCGGTGACATCGGTGATGTTCAGCGACTCCATACTGTTCTTGACATAATGAGCGTACATGTAGTTAATCTTGTTGACGTCACATTCCCTGTAAAAGACATCCACAAATGATGAAGCTACTTATAACTACACATCATCACAATCATTCTCGTAGATGTGCAACATTGCTAATACTAGCAATGCAGAAAATGGTTTTAGACACAAAAACTACACTACTCTGTAAAAAGTGATCAGCTGAGCTGACTTAACTTAACTTCTGTCGGTGTTTACTCATCCTAATGTTGTTCCTTTCTTTCTTCTGTGGAACATAAAGGTGAACTGACACTCTTTTCTAATTATCATGAGAGTGAAAATGAAGGGGATGAGGATGTGAAGCTCCAAAATGACCAAAAAAAGCCCCATAAAAGTGTTCTGTAAGTTATATTGCAAGTCGTTTAGGGTGTGTTCACACTTGTAGTTTGGGTTCTTTTGGTCCAGATCAAAAAACTAAATAATACATTTTAGTCCTGGTTTCATTTTTAAGGCCGAACCTAAAGATGCAGAACCAAAAAAAAAAGGCTTTTATGACTTATATTTTGCGACGAAACGTACCAAACAGACTGTGCACTAAACATGCTCCTTGGGGGATTGGGATGTGCACCGTAAAAGTATCACAAAAGTGGTCTTGTTTGTGATATTGCAAAGTCCTTTAGGGTGTGTTCACACTTTTAGTTGTGTGTTTTAGTTCTTTTAGTTGTGTCACTTTTAGTTCACACATCACATCCTGTTTAGGGTTGGTTTAGATGTCTTTGGTCCGTGTTGCGTCCATATTTCAGTCGAACCGCACCAGAGTTTGTTTTGGAAGCGAAGCGAGATCCATCTTTTCAGAGTCTCGGCTTGTTTGGTTCAGATGGCGGTTTCACACTTACTGAAATGAGCCGCACTTACAGTTCGCTTTAATCCAACCAATCCTGCCACGTGTGACCACACCCTTGAAGACATAGCTTTGTGTGAGGAAGAGAATATGAAAATCACTGAAAATCTTGACGTCTAGTTTGAAGCTCCTTGTCGTTTCATGAAATATACAAGGATGTCCGATTCTTGAATCGTTTAAAGTCCCCGTGGTCAATAAATGTATCCTCTCAAACTCATTTTTGATCACCAAAATTCTATTTTTAAATGTTTTTTCCTTGAAAAAACATTCTCCATGCCTTAAAATATCTTGACTGTAACTCGACACCCTTGCCTCATTTAGTATGCGCCGTTCTATGAATATGCAAATGAGCCCCGCCTCCACTCACTCACTCAGCTCAGAGATCCACTGGTTGTCGATCACACGTTGATCTGATTGGTTATAAGGTAGTTTGTGACGTCAGAAACACCAGCGATTTCAAAGTGTGTTTTTGAGACTGTCTTTGGTTCACTGCAGTTTTAAGGAGGAAATACTCAGCAATGTGTCGACTTATGAATTTACACATGGTTTGTCTTAAAGCAGATTAAAAACACCACATAGATGGATGGATTTTCAGCACAGGGGGACTTTAAAGGGTTCGTTGCATGAGTGTGAGTTGATTTACCCTATAAGAGACCAGTATAAGTGAACCTCAAGCATCATATTCAAATAACAGAAAAGATATTCCACTAGAAACTTCAAGGCAGGTGTATTGGAGCTAAAGTCTGTAGTCTAAAGTCCATATAGCTTAACTTGTATTGAACATTCCTGCCACTTTGCCTTGCATTACATAATAGTAATCTCTATGATAACCCCACCTGTTCGGGAAGTCCACGGATCCTGCAAGCTCCTCATATTCCATGTGAAACACACTGGAGAATGTGTTCTGTAACACAAGCAGAACAGCAATTACTTACACTGCAACTTTAGAGAGGTTTACCAGAGAAGTAGGCCCGTATTTCTGAGGCTTTTTTAATGCTATTAGTGCTGGCTAGCTTGTGTAAACTCAACGGCAGTCACATGGTTTAATGTGCCCGTGTTTGTGCATTTCTGGAAGGGTTAGAATGTCCCGCTCATGACGAATGAAGCACAGTTCAGTATGAAACGCATTAAAAAAAAAAAAGTTTGAAACAAACATGCAATAAATTATGAGTTCCATTTCCACATTCCCGACCACATAACAAACACTGAATATGGGTTTGTTGGCAGACTTCGCTTTCCCTAAATCTGAAGACACTTGGAGGATTGCCTATCTGTGATGTGATCGTACATCTCTGTTTTTCACAATGTTAATCTGTTTCCATAACACTCAACGTGACTGCGACCTGGAGAAGGAATTCACAGAATTAACAAGCTTTCTTTTTTCACTTTATAGCTGAACTTTAGTGCAAAGTCCGAGGACTATAAACACTTTGTGTAAAGTTGCGGAAACCCAGAGCAGAACTAGGTTTCTAGGTTAACACATGACAGCTATGAATTATGATACACAGAACTCCCTCATAAAGATAGCCTTGATCCCCTTCAAACAGCTAACCTAGACATCTAAATGTAGAAGACACGCCTAACCGACGTTTAGATGAATATGTAAATATGTGCTGGACGCTTTCCTCTCAATAACAAAATAAAATAAAATATGGAAATGTTTGGTCTTATTTATTTGCTTACTGAATTGTGATTGGTGTTCTCCTCCTTGCATCTTTGTTTGCTGCCGTTACACTGCAAATGCAGCGTCATTTACATGTTGATTCTCGCTGACAGAAAACAAGAGCTGATGTGCTGTTTCCATCCTGTTTTTATGCGCATTTTGGGATATCGCATAAAAAACGATGGATGGAAAAGCCAAGATGTGCATAAATTCTTGTAATTAAGTGCATAAGAAACGTATATGCTCAACTGACGCGAATGCATTTTCATCCGATGCACATAATCTATGATGGAAACACATTTACAGGATAAATCCCTCGATGCGCAACAATAAACTCATGTGGCCTTTTCTCAGCGTCAGCTTGATTGGATAACTGGAGTATCCAGCGGACCAATGGCATCGCAGCATCTCTAATGTTGGTTTGGTGTTTCTGAAACGCCGGATTCGAAGTGTGTGATCAGAATGATTTGGTTTAATTCCCTCCAGAAGCGTCTCACACACACGAGTGTGTTCCCGAACACCAGAGAACACGACAGCGTTTACTGTGTTTCGCCTGACGCTCTGAGACACACTCGTTTATGATGGAGGGAAAAGCTTCCATTTTTATTTCTGATATTTTGCACCAATTTCCTAAGTCGTGACTATTTTGTCTATTCTCTAGAACACATGGGATGAAAATGCTTTGCTTTATTTGCTTTTTCCAATTTTGATCCCATTTTTAGGTAAATCTGCACATTTGAATGGAAACACATCTAAGATTAAGACAGTGACGCAGCACAGAAAGCCTGAAGCCTAAGATTACCTACTGTAAAACTGATTAAACACCATTGTTTTGCTGCTTTATAAGCACTGGTATTTCCTTCAGGAAATGCAGATGTGATTTTAAAATGTTTGGTATTTTGGAACATTAGGTAAATGTCAGTGGCAAATAAGGAAGCAATTCAGTCTGCTATAAAGGACGCGAGTGTGTCTTAACTCTCTCACTCGGTTCTGGAAATATCCAACACAGCCTCTCTTTTATAATGCCTAAATGCTGAGAATTAGCAGTGGCGAACTATTACCAAAACATAATATTATTGGGGGGAAAATATACAAGAAAGGGTTGCTCTGTAGAGACTAGTCATGCACCATTACATTTCTGGAAGTAATCGAAATAAAAGAGATTTTGTATTTTAAATATTTGAATCTTCTAAACAACCCCATAGTTCAGATGTTCTCAATGTTTTTTGGCCCAAGATTCAGAAAAGCTCAGCTCGTCGTCTCCTCGTGAATCTTTTGGATACATTTTGGATAGCCAATGTCTTCTAAAGAAATGCAAAACATGCTTGATATTCCCATGTTTCATGCTCACACCAATTCTTTGAAAGTTGAAGCTTTTTGGAATAAATGTGAAATGCAATATGTTGGTCTTACAGCCGTTTCTCTGTCGGTAATGAAGACGGTGCATTCTTGAGCCTGCATGAAGGACAAGATGGTGGCCACAGTTTTCCTCAGTAAAACCTCCAATGACTGCTGCTCCTCAAAGATCAGACTCGCCAGATCCAACAGCACCTACGACACAAGCCCAAACACGCCAAGTCACGGTTTATCTGCATCTATACACACTGATTTCTTACTAAAATGTGAGGAAATCAGCATACCTGGTTTCGCCGGTTCTCCAGCTGCGATGTCTCGTAGAGTTGTGCGTTGTGTAGCACTATACCAGAGAAAGCCAGGTACGAAGAAAAGTCCTTTTCAGATGAAAAATAAAGCCATTGTTATAGAGCCAGAACGAGACAGATACAATAAAATGACTATGATATAGAAAGTGCAGAAGTGTTCACCCTCTCTTCCTGCTCTGTGAAGGTGCTGTTCTCTCCACACCTTTTATTGATCGCTTGTGCGACACCGACAACCTTTAAGCATTACATCAGACTCAGCACTAAGTTTTGGTGGGAAATGTTACATATATAGTGTGAAAATTAAAGATTTTTGATCTCTTACCTCATCTCGGTGGTTTTTGATGGGCAAACACAAGATGCTCTGCGTCTTATATCCAGTAATTTGGTCGACTTCTGCATTAAAGCGTGGATCCTGATGCAGGAAAAAAAGTGGGAAAAATCAACCACAAATCCGAATTTACCCTGGCTTACATTAATATCAGCATTTAAAAAATCAGCTGCCCATTTATTAAGACAATGCATTTTTTTCAATAATTCAATTTAAAGTGGCCCTATTGTGCTTTTTCCAATATTACCTTTTGTGAATGTAAAAGGTCTGCAAAGCTTTAAAGATCAAAGTGAAAGATCATACATTTATTTTCTCCTAAAAGAAAGAAGTGATTCTGAACTGAAACGAGTCGTCAGTAACTCCAGTCTCACTTCCCGCTGAATCCACCTAGGTGTGTAGCTAATTTGCATAATTCAGTCTATGGTCTTGATTGGCTGAATCAAGTCTCATTTCCCCTCCGTCTTTGCCCCTGGTCTCTTAGCGCCGCCCTCAAACACTGTAGTTTATCTGAGACTGGAAGAGTTTTGTTGGTGTTGCTCATGTCGAGAAGACGCTGTTTTCTGCTGTGTATCAAGAGCTGAGATTCAGATATGATAATGAGCGTTTGGTTTCTGACCAATCACAACAGACTGAGTCATCTAATCCAATCAGAGCAGAGCAGCTCTCAGAGAGGCGGGGTTTAGAGAGACTGAATCTTCTAACGAAATGTTTCAGACACTGAGAGAAAGGAGATTATGCTACAATGTAAATTATGAGTAAATTAAAGAGTTTTTTGACCTTGGATGAATGTAAACCTGTTATAGGAGACGCCAAAACAGATCTAGGAGACTTTAAAAAAGCACAATAGGCGGATTTTAATATTGAGTTTCTACCCCAAAAATCATTTTCACTGCCTTGTTTGATCTCCAATGTAATGTTTAGCTCAAGCTGAGGACTATGATGTGTCTGGTTAGCATGCCTTCGGACCGTGTGTCGATTCTCCTATCAACATTGTCATGATTTCCTTTTCTTCTTCATATCTTGTGGCTCCAGTGATTCATTTACATGACATTTACAGATTTAGCAGGTCCTGTAACACCAGAGCAACTGCAGTTCTGTTTGGCACAGAAATCACATACTTCACCTTTAAGTAATCAAGACAAATTAAGACAAATAACTTTTAAAAGGCATCATTTCTTGATTTCATCATGTTCTAATATTCTAAAACCTCATCATGAAGTTTTTCACCTTGCATCTTCATAAGACACAGTGTCTCACAGACAAACATGGTTCAGGATTTGTGTTCACCGTAATCAGACACATCCTGTTCTCCACTTTAATCTTTCATTCTTTCTCTCTCATTCCCTGCGTCTGGGAGAAGCGCAATTAAACTAAATTACAAAGAGCTAAAAATACCTGCTATCATTATACAAACTGTTGGTTAGCAACTGAATTGCTAACATTTAAATCTAATCAAAGGCCTTAAGAGATATAGCCTAAACTGCGTTTCTAAGGAGACTTTATTATTGACTAGGAGGGTTTTATAAAGCAGCAAATGTTATTTAAGTCTCTTAAACTGAAGAGTTTTCTTATATGCACATGACAAAATAAGACATTATCAGATATCACATATCAGATAAAACATTAATCTGTTAAAATATGACTCATTATCAGTGCAAACAATTCTGTCTGAGATTGCTGAGATAAAAGTACATTTTAAATTTGAACAACTTTGTCTTATTAGTGAGACATTATCTTATTCTTAAGTAACTAGACCATCTCATTAAGACACAAATGTCTTAAAATACAAGCAAGAGTGTGTTTATACTATTTTTAGTACTGGATAATTGGCATTTTTCATTGTGAGGACATAAAGAATTAAACTAGCATTGTTACTAGAATAGCTTTGCCGTTTTCATGATATTGTTGCTGGTGTAGCCACCAATAATTTATATTTATTTTATGCAATTTGTAATTCATTCTCATTTAAAGTCCCCCTTGAGTCTCAAAAACACGCTTTGAAATCGCTGGTGTTTCTGACGTCACAAACTACCTTGTAACCAATCAGATCAACGTGTGATCGTCAACCAGTGGATAAGCAATCAAAAACATGAACGTCTCTTGCCCTGATTCTCAGCATTTACTACAGATGCACGATTAATCGTTAAAAGATGCCAATCTTGATTCAAACATCCATGCGATCTCATGACAACGATTCATCTATGTCTATTAAACCTTTGACAAGTACGATCACGTCGATTCAGATCTGCGTTCTGATCCAGAGAGCCGTTGCCATCAAACAGCTTTTTAACCACACGGTCTCATTATTTCAGATAATCATTCAAATTATCACAGAAGTACTGGGATAAAAGTATATAGTTCGGATATAAACACTGATGTCTACGGGAGAGATCAAAATAGAGGGAATTAACTTTTGGAAGTAACTTGATGCTTCAAATGAAGATTGTATCAATTTCATCGTTACACCAGAAGGTGGCGCCAAGTGACTGTTAAAAAATGGGTTTGTCATTGAATCATTCATCAAGAGATTTGTTCCAAAACGCTGATTCATCTAGTAATAAAAGAGTCTTTATGAGTCAGTCATTGAATTATTCACTCAACCTGATTTTTTTTTTTATATTTCAAATTAATTAAGCATTTTTTTAAGGCTGCATTTTGTCAGAACCTCTAGTAAACTAAAACTTTTTTTTATTTTTTATTGTCTATTCATAATGATGTGGGAGAATCATGATCCCTATTTGAACATTTTTTTATAAAAAATAATGTATCCTCAATTTATCCAGAATCGTGCAGCTACCTAGCATGAGAATAACAACTGAATGCATTTTATATGTGGCGTGTACTTCACTAGTGGCAAAGTCCTTTAGGACAAGTCAGGTCATTTGGCGCTCATCTTGGTAAAGCAACTAGATAATAGTCATTAATGCTTGCATTGTAATGTTACAGTAGCTTAATAAAAGCCACTACATAGTGTTTTGTTTTGACAGATTTGGACGTAATCCACCAGCAAATGTTTTGTCAGTAAATTTTCTGAAATCATGCTAAAGTACTGTATTTTTCAGACTGGTCCGATTAATGTGCATAACAGCAAATAAACTCAATGAAAAGGCTCTTGTAACTGAAAGCTGGCACTTCCATTCCTACAGCTGCCATACTGTTACTCAGCCGGAGAATCTGATTCAATTCTTCTATAGTTGACCTACGTAAAGCAAGATAAAACAGCGCAGTCATTTCAAGGTTTTATTGCCAGTTTGCTGAACCTACAGTATCTATATATATATATATATATGAACTGTTACAAAGGTTCTGTTAAATTCTCTACGCTTTCATTAGAGGTTGAATGGGACCTTGAGATTAACTGGAAAACCTTGGAGTCTATAAGACCCCACAATCATAACATTAGCTGGTGGATTACATCCAAAATCTGCTAAAACAACACTATGCTTGGCTTTTGTTAAGCTAACATTACAATGCAAGCATTAGAATAGACCATAACAAATGCTTCCAATGAAATGTTTATTATCCGGAGAGGATATTCAAACTCCACCACAGTCTCTAAGGACTCAACCTAAATTGTCCTGGCTAGAATAGTTTAAATAAATAACATGAGACACCATCCAACCATTTAATAAACATCTAAGTTACTCGTGCTAAGCGAGGATATCCTAGCCAATCAAATCATTAGGATTTGCATGGGCTGTTTTTTCAGTGGTCCAGAAAAAATAACAGTTGGCCAGATGTGAGAGTTAAATGATTCAAGCACGACACAGACAGGTTCACAAAACTATTGACTTTTAACAATAACTCTGGCGACTTTCTCCATATGTTGGGATTCTCGGAGTGCGGAGCGGTAGAGGCTAGTACACACTGACAGAAGCAGAACAAGGTTTGGGAGAATTTCTACTTTTTTTTACTCAAATCTGATGACGCATCTATAATCTGGTTTGTTGAAAATAACAATGCGTAAAACAGACAGTTCCGCTAATGTATGTTCCTGTCGATGGATACACATGCTGGCTCCCCAATAATACATTACAACAGCGATAATCAAGAAAACGCGAACAAAACGGTCACTCTTTGTAAACTTTGTTCAATGCGAGTGCCGTTTGCTCGAACATGACCGGTATTTACCCTGAACTGCACACGTCGCTATCTGTGTTTAATCTAAACTCATTTAAGCTTTGCCAATTTAAACATTCAAGAGCAAGACGCGAAAGAGAACTCGCGTGCGCTGTGAGAAGATTAGTGTGTGTGTGTGTGTGTGTGTGTGTGTGTGTGTGTGCGCTCATCCGAAGTGTGCACACCTCTCAGACAGCGCACAAATATTACGTTTTCTATCAAGTCTTCTGCCAAAATGATGTCAACATGCCCGTCTTGGTGAGAATCCTAGCAGACATAGTAGTTTATGAATCAGTCGAGGCGTGTGTATCAGTGTATTGGATCCGTGCATTATGTCTTAAAGGGACAGCAGCCTAATATTCCTGCTGTCGGTGTTTTATAATGTTAATCAAACATCAAAAGACAAGGAAATCACTCACAGCTCTGGACTGAATAGCTTTTGTAACTTTAATAAGGATTAATCTTTCATTTATACAGTCGAATATGCAACGTTATTTTACATTTGATTACTTCTGTACTTAAAAAGCTTTGTTTATTTTATTAGTATCTTTGCTCTATTGTATTTATTTGTGCTGTTGCTAGTAGTTTGATTATTTGTTCTTAATTTCTTTATTTGTATTTGACAGTAGTCCTCTTTTCCCTGAACATAGCACA
>FLSR01004884.1:7603264-7622426 GCA_900092035.1 Leuciscus waleckii
CCACCCACACCCCCCCACACCGCGTCTCTCTCTCTCTCTCTCTCTCTCTCTCTCTCTCTCTCTCTCTCTCTCTCTCTCTCTCTCTCTCTCGAAACAAACCTCTTAAATCTTGTTACACTCTTTGAAGCTATCTGTATACCTTCATTCCCGGTAACAAAAATAGTTCTAAGAGAGTTATGAAAACGTTATTTCTGAATGTTGTCTAACGCTCAAAACGTTTTTATTTTTTTATTTTTTTAAGTTCATATGTTAAGAAAACGTTCCATTTGTTTCAGGAATAAACCTTCCGTGAATGACGTAGGCTATTAATAATGTTTTGAGAATGTTATTAAAAATAAAGTGATTATGATTTCACATTAGTAAAATTAACCGTAGCATTTCTGTAAAGCCATTTTTATCAAAATTATAGTCTATTCTACATCACATCACATTTTTGGCCCTCTTTTGTGCTGCTTTAATGTAAAATGATAATTTATACACTTTTCACCGCCATTTGATATTTAGAAATAAACTCCTCACAACCATTTCATCAAATAAATCAATATCCGTAAGAGACCATACGGGAAGTTGGCATGTCAGTTAGTGTCTCTCAGTCCCTCATGCTATTCAATCGACATCTTACATATATTACCATTAACTATCATCATAAATACAGATTGTTATGAGCTCAGATTATAAAACAGCATGGAATATCTCAATGCAATATTAAAAGTTTAGACAAAATGCATTGCTTTATAACCTACATATACACAGTCAAACACAAAATATTAAAAAGAATACAAAAAAAAATGTGTTTACCCAAACACCATTAGACTTTATTATTAAAAGAACAACTTTGAGAACCCTTACCAGACATTGATCCCTTTGATTTTGAAACCCCTTCCCAGACTTTTACCCCTTTTTTTTTTTTTTTTTTTTGCTAACCTATTGCCTATTATTGACCTGCAGCTCGACCCAGCTCGACCCAGCCCTACTCCAGCTCTACTCGTGGTGTAGTTTTACCAGCAGATGGTGCCGGCTCTTCTCCCGGGACACACACACACACCACTGAAGGCATATGTGCTCTCCTGGGAGCAAACGTGATTCTGCTGTGAACACGGTGGCCTGGATGAGCTAATGACAGTCTCTGGAGACACGTCATGTCAGAGAGAGTCAACTGTATTGGAAAATGTTTCAAGAAAACATTTTTGCCGTTCATTCATCAACGACTTGCAACTCCAAGCACTTCCGAATCCGACAATCTTCAACAGAAGATGGGAATAATCAGACATGTTGGGATTCCTGTTTGCACCACATGCAACTTTCACCAGTGTTGGGGCATAAATGCATCAAAATTTGTTTTATTTAATATATTTAGTTAGAGTTTTGCATAGAATTCTGATTCAGCATTTCACTGATTTTATAAATTGAGGAATATTTAATCTTTTTTTTGTGCATGTGAGATTAATAAATGCATACTCACATTTAGTCTAGAAGTGCAATAACCATCAGGTTCACACACACACACAACGCCTCGGCACTTCGATTTGTCTCAGCATAAGGACAGGAGAGCTGTCAGACAATAAATGTTGAAACATAGTAACTTGCGTTAAAAAGTCATTTTTAAAAGTAATGCATTATTAGTTACTTGAAAAAGTAATCTGATTACATAACTCAAGCTACTTGTAATGAGTTACACACAACACTGCATCCGACTCTCTTCAACAGAAGATGGGAATCATCATGCAACGTTCACAACCTCTCCCCAAAGGAGATGTGCACAAACACTCGAGTCCGCTCGCTGAAACACTGTCCAGATGTGGTCACTCAACTCACCCTAAGCTAAACTCCTCGCTTCGCCTTTCAGTCATAAGTCAAACAACACTCTCTTCCACCACATCATTCCCTGCGCTACATTAAACAGCTCAGCCGCTATTGTAAACGCTAGAGTCGGAGTCGCGGACGAGAGACTCGGATGGAGAGACGTCCTCCAGTGGAAACAATTCTGAGGGCTTAGTTTGCTCAACAAGACAAATATGGCAGTAAAATCATTTATTAACAGTCGCTTTAATGGAGACGGAGAGACTGGGAAGGAAACTCTTATGATGTTTGAGGCCTACAGCGAGAACGAGGGACGGGAAGTGAAGATTCCCACTGAACACAAACGTCTGCCTTTGGATGACACCACGAGATCAGATATTCTACTCTATCCACCTTATTCTCGATGTTCCTCCCTATAAATGAAGGAGACTTGACGAGATGTGGCTGTATTAAAGTGAACGACGAAGGAGAGATCTTCAGGAGACTTTTAATAGAGCAATCCAAACAATAAACCAGAATCAACAAGGAGAAAAATACCACATACATACCCATAATGTTAACTTAAGCTTGACCAAAAACAGACAGAAACTGAGTGCTTATATAAACTAGGGGAGCTAACGAGACTGATTAACAACACACAGCTGAACCAAACGAACTAATGAAGACGTGGTCATGGAAACGAGGAGTGGCGGGAAACTGAACACATGAACAGAAGGAAGTCCAAAAACAAAGACATGTCACAATTCCTGATGATTTTACTGTGTTTTCAATCATGGGTGGCTCTTCCAGATTGGGGAACGTTCATTCATAAAGACTGAAATGAATAATTTCAAATCATAAGGTTGCCCTACAAATAAAGCTTGACTGGATGAGCTGGATTTATTTTCAGACATCATGAGAATAACGTATCACTTGGTATTTTAACATGACAAGAATATCTATGGCAAGAGCTCTTTTCAGTCGCTGCGTTCTTTTCCTCATGATCATTCTTTTCTTTTTACCCTTTGCATTAATAATCCACTGGAATACACAAAGAATCTCTACTTTTTCTCCTCAAATCCTCACGTCTCTTTCCAGGTTTGTTTTCACGTGTAAATACAGTTTATTATCTGTCACAATTACGGATATCACTTTGAAATAGTATCACGCAATGCTGAAGTTAATGAACATTTTTGATTAAGGCTCAAAATATGACATAGATCATAGATGATGTATGTTACATAATACAGATGTATATTACAGTGATAGGTCCGTTATTGCTGTGGAAAGAATCGTGCTTTTGGGATTATTTGGGATCTCTTGATGAAAATACCTTGTTGATGCTTTTACATTTCTAAATGTCCTTTTAATGTTCGATGGTTGTAGGGTGAGTCGATAATGTCATCTCATTCTACCCAGTTTATAAAATATATATTATTGCGTTTATAGAGCGAGCGTTTCACTGATTTTTTACAGCTTAACGGAAGTTACAGCCATAATTCGGGCAAAGCATCATGGGGCGAAGGAATAACCATTTACATGTTTCTGTCTTATCAAGCCCTTCTATGCAGAATCTCATTTTTTACCGATATCCAGATGAAGTGCATGCAAAAAAACAACAACATAAACACGGGAAATCTAAGAAAAGTCCCAGTTTGAAGACAATTTCTGTGTTGACCATTCACAGGTGTGTTATCCGTGTTTTAAATTACGCATTACTGTTACGGTTGAACAGGGATGATCAGAGGTGAGTATCTAATAGCAGCAGTTTATTAAACTAACACATAATCAAAAATAATTACAGTTACAGGAACGCAACAGCTTTACAAAACACATGAAAGGACAACTGACCTAAGACAAGTGAAACACAGGCTAACAAGACCCAGGTGTGGGTAATCAATAACAAGGGTAACTATAGAAACAAAGGCTGTGTCTGAAATCGTCCTTACACTCTTAAATAGGGCACAGCCATTCACAGTGGTGTTCCGAAACCATATTGGAGTCTATTGAGTGCTCTCATTCAATGCCACAATGCACCACAATAAAGTGTACAACCGATGTATGTCCATCGGCTAGAGAATACCCATAATGCACTGTGAGAGTCGCATGCTGAATGAATTCCCGCGTCTGACCAGAAGATGGCGCTGCATCTGAATAATCATCATCATCTGACGACTGCTGGTCCAATGTGGGTGCAGCGTAATATCATACAGGTATACATGCCTTTTTATTGATTATTAATTAAGGTTTATACATGCTAGTTTCCATGACAGAGTTCAAGATAAATTTTTTAATTTCTACTGGAGAAGTTTGCTAAGTTTCAAATGATTATTAAACAGCACAAACTATGTAAAAGCGACGGCTCTTCCAGCGCACCAGTGTCCGAATTCACTCGTTTTCATTCACTTCTTCAAGTATCACAGGAATAAATTACATTTTAAAATAGACTAAAATAGTTATTTTAAATTATAACAATACTGTTTTTACTGTATTTTTGATCAAATAAATGCAGCCTTGGAGAACATGAGAGACTTAAAAACATATAAAAAATCTTACCGACCCCAAAGTTTGAATGGTAGTGTATGTCTATTGGGTACAAATGTCTCTCCTCCAGACCCATTTCTTTCTTTTTTCATCCTTCTGTTTGTCTGTAGCTGCGGAGGGCGTTCAGGAGTATACGGAATGCACTGCCTCAAATCTCCTATGTGTTTCTCTTATTCATGTTCAGCGTGTTGGTCTTTTCTCTCATGGCTCTTAAATTATTTGGGAAAAGGTAAACCTAAATAAAGTATCATCCATTTACACCTCTGTTTTTTCATTCATCTCAATTGTGTCCATTGGAAAATAGTTTACATAACCTTTTAAACTGCTTGTCATATCTTTTATTATTTTTTCTCAGGGGCCTTCTTACCATTGATGGTTCTCCATATTTCACAGACTATTTGGATATTGTTTTCGATCTGTACGTTTTGGTGACCACTGCTAATAGCCCTGATGTCATGTAAGTCTTGAGCTATTGCATTTTGTGAATCTTTGTTGTGTGCAATTGTATATTCAGCAGTATAAAAAATATCAGTCACCCATAATATGCTTTACGCATGCATTGTACACAACACAAATGCTTCTGTAATATTTGATGTTTTTATGTTTTCTTTGTAGGATGCCGGCATACAACTACAGCGTTTTCTTTACTATTTTCTTCATTATATATATTGTTATCAACATCTATACCTTCATGTCCTTCTTTCTGGCTGTCGTTTACAATAACTACAAAAAGTACCTGAAGGTATTCACATTTTTTTCCGTCAACATGCACATTTTTATTTCTCACATTTTAAAGAAGTTATGAATCTTAGAATAAAATAATCTCGAATTAAAATGTATATTATTAAATTTAAATAATTTAAATATTAAAATTAAATTATATTAAAATTAATATTAATGATCAGTTAATTTTTTTATGTAATACCACAGATTATGCTTTTTTACATTTTCAACTTTCTTTATTGTGTAACGTTGCTGTTTGACCATGAAGAAGATCTGCAAAGTTAGAAAGCACAAAGTCCACTTGAAAGGGAGTTGTTCTCTATATTAATAAGCACTGGCTCGATTGTAGTCTTGAGTTTTCTTCCGGGAACATACACGTTACAATATTCCTCATTTAAATAATTCCTACCTGACGCATACACAAAATAAAGGGGGCAAGGACTGGTTTAGTAGTGTGTTGTCGCCATGCCATTACCCAATTACAGCACACTTGTCCAACCGACCAATCAGAGCACATTGAGCTTTTTGGAAGGAGGGGCTTTATACTAGAATGGAACTAAACAGAGAGTTACTGACAGACTGGGAAGAGAGGTGCTGCACTACTGTGAAATATATGAAAAATAAATTATTTGAACATTCAAGAATGAAAATGTATTCTAGTAGACCCCAAAAACAAAATCAAGACTTTTTAAAAGGGCATAATAGATCCTCTTGAATATTATTGTTCACTCCAATAAAAATACTTCTAGCTATCTATCTAGCTGTAGTGGAACACTGACTTGATTTCTTTCATGTTTCCTAGGAGGAAGTGCGGCAGCTGGTGAAGGCCAGAAGATATAAGATGTGTCGGGCGTTTTCTTTGCTTCAGGAGACCCGGGGTGAAGGTGGGGAGCCTGTGGTGACCCAGGCCAAATGGAACCTTCTGGTTAAACTCGCCAAGCCGAAAATCAGTATTGCTCACCGGGAACTGCTCTGGAGCGTCTTAGATGATCAGAATAAAGGACACATAGGTCAGATAGGTTTTTCTTTTCTATTTCATATTTGACTTCAGTTTTATTGACTTTTTCACTTGATCTTTTTTTTCTGAGCAGGAAAGTTTGCATTTGTCCAGCTGGCTGATCTTCTAAGTATCCAGGTGATCACAGTGAAGTCAAAGGCACACCCCATTCAAATCTGTTTCCCCTCTCTATATGATTCCTCAGCCAGCAGATTCATTCGCCACATGGTTCATCACAGGTATGTGGACACAAAGGGCCAGATTTACTAACAGCTTGCATCACCACAAACCCTCTTTTGGCATTAAAAAACTACTGTCAGGATATTTAATAAAGATGCGCAGTAAAAAAATTGTGATTAAAAGGCATGGACAGTTATTTTTGCATGGACAGTGAACTTATTGCATATGCATTTGTAGGAGATTCCCTTTTAGACTATTTGCAGTAGTCAATTTTCTGGTATTTGTGCCTTTATTTCATGCCCAAAAAAGCATGTCTTAACCCATTTTGCGCTTGACATGACTGTGACGGTGGCTTTTTCACTTTTTTCACCAACTGAACTAGGACTGAACTGAACCAAAAAATAGGGGTGTAACGATACCCTCATGTCTCGATTCAATATATATCACGACTCTGAACTCACGATATAATATTATTGCGATGCTCCTAGACATATGGACATATAACAAAAAATGTACTGTTGATTAAAGTGCAAAATGTGGTAAATAAAAATATTCATGATTCTAAATGCTTAAAATACAGAATTATTTTAGACCAATATGCTTGCACTCTGTCACTGACTAGATGTATTTAAAATAATGTAGGCCATTTGCTTATATATCTATGGGGTGTTTTTAATATGCGTTAAGACAAACCATGTGAAAATTCATAAGTCAACACCATTGCTGAGTATTTTCTCCTTAAATCTGCAGTGATCAAAGCAAAGTCTCAAAAACACGGTTTGAAATCGCTGATGTTTCGTACCAGCTACCTTGTAACCAATCATGTCAAGGTGTGATCGTCAACGAGTGGATCTTTGAGCTGGTGTGAGTGAGTGGACGTGGGACTAATTTGCATATTCATAGAACCGCGTATACTAAATAAGGCAAAGGTGTAGAGTTACATTCAAGCTATTTTAAGGCATGAAGAAGTTTTTTCAAAGAAAAAATTAGTAAATATGTAATTTTGGTGATTAAAGATGAGTTTTAAGGGATACAATGATTGACTAGGGGGACTTTAAATGTTAAATGTAAAATGATGGTCAGCACATTCATTCTCAATAAATTCAGGTTGTCTCATTTATAAGAGTAGCGGATCAGCCACTGAATGCAAAGTTTACAACAAGGAGCAAAACAATTAAGCAGACAGTCTACTAATACTCTAATGACTGCTAGTTGACATGTAGTTGCAAAGTTACTTATATCTAAAGTGGACCATCGAAATAAAGTGTTACCAAAATACCCGAATAATGCACTTAAATATCTGAAAAAACGAAGTGTGAAATGTTGGACACTTCATGCACTCGACAGTCGTAGTTTTAATTATGTAGAAGGAGGAGGGGGTTCAGACTCTGATGATGAATGACTAAATAACCTTATAAAGTTCATAAACGACACTGTGCAGTACATTTATATTCATTTTTAATAAATATGGGGAACAAGACTTAAGTCAGGACTTAAACTTGGCTTGTCCATACTGTATCTGCCCAAAAGGCTATGGCTTAACAGTGGAAGTTTTGTTAACAGAGAAACCGAAATTCAGGCAAAGAAGCATTAATACCGCACACAATTCATATTAAAGATAAATATTTGGAAGTTCAGAATTCAATCATTTTTCTGGCTTCCATCAACAAATCTGCTCTCAGCAAAGCGTTTGCTCATCCCTTCACGGGTTTATTTTTAGTAAGAGGCCTTTGGAATAACTCTTGCCTTGAAATGGAAATTTAAGATCAACACAATGGGAACTTGGCTCTGCAGTTCTTTCCCCTGTGGGAATGTGGGACTTATACAAGTACTCAGAGTGGAATGTGGGGCTTATAAAAATACTCAAAGTAAAAAAAAAAAAAAAAAAATGCAATTCTTGAACATCCACACATCCACAAGGGGATCTCCGAATACTAACAGAGGAAACTGGATTTCCTCTGAAGGGATCTGTGATATGCATGATCCTCTTTTTCCTGACAGTTTTGTCTATGGTAACTTCAGACCGTGTTTAAGGACTCGAAGCGAATAATGGGTGTGCTATACTACAAATGACTGATTGAGAAGACGCGTGCATTTATAATGCATGTGCCATTGGAGATTTGGAAAGTCTCTGTAGGCATGTAACAAATGCTAATAGAAATCATATATCAAACATGTATCCAAAGCATTCAGAAGGATAGGAAATACTTACAAAGCTCTATTTTCAAGAGTGAGTGTAATCACAGATGCTGTTAACACCATTAACTTCATGCATTTGCATAATAACACTTTCACTATTAGCTAAACAAACCACCCAATCTACAATATTAAGAATAGTTCACCCAAGCATGAACATTTTTCACAGGTACTGTAACTTTGACCGGTTGTATGGCGAGAACTGCCTAATGATTTAAAAAACAATTCTAGCTTTCATTTTCCAATGACAAAGTTACATCTTAAGGTTTGGAACGCCATGAGGGCGAGTGAATAGACTTAAAGGGATAGTTCACTTAGAAATAAAAATTCTGTCATCATTTACTCATCCTCAAGTTGTGTGAGTCTTCTGTTGAACACAAAAGTAGATATTTTGAAGAATGTCAGTAACATAGTAGGAAAACTGGAAGTCAATGGTTACCAACATTCTTCAAAATATCTTCTTTTTAGTTCAACAGAAGAAAGAAATTCATACAGATTTGAAATTTGAAGTAAATGATGGCAGAGTTTTCATTATTTATTGAACTATGCCTTTAATAAAATGAAACTGTTGGTGGTGAAAAGGATGTTCACTTCTAAACTAGTTTAGACTGTAACAGCTGTTTTATGTTGGCTAATATTACTCATGACCCAGATCTTCTGAAGTGAGGTCAGGGCAGCGCTGTGGCTTTTGTTTTATTTTGTTTTAGGGAAATTGTTACAAGAAAAGGACATTAAGTGTCATTTATGCACACATTTGTTTGTGAAATCTGCATACGAAGGTTTTCAAGAACAAATCACGGTTCACCAAAAACTTTCGTAGTAAAATTAATTAAAAATGTACGAAAAAAATGTAGAATGTACGGAAAATATATGAATAACAGAAACCACACGTATGCAAAAAAAGGCTTTCTCTGTGAGGCCTTATAATCGTGAATATTTCATATATATAATTAAGACGAATATAATTACGAATATAATTAATATATTATATTATATTAGATTTATATTAGATTATATTTGTATATTATATCATATTATAAAATTAATAAACAGTCATTTAATTTAATCTTAAATATATTTCATCGTATGCATGAAAGCTGCGTTACAGCTTCAATATCGCGGTTTCTCTGAATAATGCAGATTTATGCATATGTACAGCTGGCTGATGAGAAGTCTGTAATCTGGCTCAGTATAAAAGGTGTTTATTGTGTTTTTACTGGTTTTTGAGTTACTCGCTCGTCATTGTTCGAGGATCGTGCGAGAGCGCGTCTGTTTGACGAGTGTGATGACAGGAAAGCGTGTGCGGAAAGCCCTTATATGGACATGGTTTGGGCGTGTTTTATGCAAATAACTAACCTCGTGCACGCGGACGCTCATTTACAATACTCCAAATTTACTACGTTAGAACGAGATTTGAACACATTCATGTGCGTACGCTTTTTCGTGAGAAGTTCTCCTGTGCAAATATGAAATGACCCACGCACTATTAGTGAAATATATGGATCCAATACTAGTGAACCAATAAAGGCAAGAAAATCCAACTATAGGTTACTCACACAGCATTAGCAGAGTATAAAGAAGAAGCAGAAACAAGTGATAAAAGCATTGCTGACGCACATGTAAAATAACACAATCGTCAAACATGAAACAGCATATCAATCAAATTTAGTCTTTGACAAAAACTCAGCTTTTTGTTACATTTTTTGTACACTTTTTTAATGAAACTTACCCACATTCAAGAGCTAATAAGAATACATGAAGCTAGAATAAAATTCATAACAATAAAATACCAAAATAGGAACATAGTAGTATACTTAAAGATCAAAAGTAATATAAATAGTAAACTATAAGTATGATGTTAAGTTCAATTAAAGAAACTTACAAGTAGCTTAAACTTTTTGTTTCTGTTTGGGAGAGTTTAGCTCGTTTTAATTCTGTTCCCTGTTTGAGTTTGTTTCCTTGGTTACTCATTGTTTGATTATCGTGTACACCTGTGATTCATTTCATTGATTGGTTTGTTTGTTCAAGATTCTTTCAGTTACAGTAATTGGTTGTTTTGTTGTTTCTAGTCCTGAGTTTTGTTAAATAAAGTCTTAAAGTGATGCGTTTAGATCCTTTCACTCATCTTTATTTCAACCAACAGTTTCTCTCTTCGGTCCATCAACTGCTTGGTTACAGACACTCTTCAAAATATCTTCTTTTGTGTTCAACAGAAGAAAGAAACTCATATAGGTTTGGATAAAACTTGAGGGCGAGTAAATGAAGACAGAATTGTCATTTTTGGGTGAAATATCCCTTTAAAAATATACTTGTATACACTAAAAAGAAGCCCTAATGAGTCCCAAGCAGTATTGAAATAGGGCACTTACAAGTATAGCATATTAGATATTAGTATTGATATTAGTATACTTAAAAAATACTTGAACTTTACAAGTGTACCTAATAAAATAAACTTTATTTATTTTTTTGTAAGGGTTGTGTTGACAAAAAGACCAGTTGAGAGTTTTCATATCCTCAGTATGATTCTAAGAAAATCATAAACAGAATAAATGATATGTTTGTTTCCTTATGTTGTTACATAACCTCCAGCTCTGACAGAAGGCCTAGTGAAGTAATAAAGTGAGTAACACACACACACCCACCCACACACACACACACACACACACACACACACACACACTCAAACTGATGTCGAGAGGTGTATCAATCACCTCACAGCGCTGGAGCTCCTGCATTCTGAGATATTACTCACATTTACATAAACATGACTCAATTATGTTACAATTAGGTTTGTACACAATCACGCATGTTCAACTCACCCCATGTTGAATCTTCAGATGAAATATCTCCAGTGAAAACAGTGTCCTTTTCCTCGCTCTCCCTCTTCCAACTTTCCTCTTGAACGGAGGCTTCAAGTAGAGCAGCTTTTATTTATGTCCTTTTTTGGGATGAGTAAATGGAGAGAGCTTGCAGAACACTAGAGTACATTACTCCCTTGCTGTTTTACCCCGAGAAACTTTGCTCTCTCTCTCTCTCTCTCTCTCTCTCTCTCTCTCTCTCTCTCTCTCTCTCTCTCTCTCTCATGAATCTACTCCACCCAAGATATCCAATAGTCAAACCAAAAATTATTCAGACACCAGATATAATTTTTTATCTTTTTTTTTTAGTGGGTGCAGGACACTATAGTTCATTTATGTAAGTGAGGAGAGCAAAATAAAGTAAACTATGACATATAGCTAATCGGTTGAGCTAAACTGGTATTATCTAATAGTGTAGTTAAATTTAACATCTGACAGATATTCAACATAATTCATGTGTGAGACAGTCTAACAGAAGGAAATATCAACTGATTTGATAACTCTGAGTTCTTGTCATATTTTATTACCGTTTTCTAAACTATAATGAATAAACTGTGAGAAATGTTGAAGGTGTCTGAGTAAATTTAGGTTTGACTGTATATATAACCGATCACATTCAGGTGTGTTTGTGTGAATGTTACCAGCCTGTGTTTGAGAGATTCACCGGCATTGATTTAATATGTTTATGAGCTATTGCGGTTTGTGTATGTCTCTCTGTTTGTCTTATGCCATTACACACTGGTGAAATATGGCAAGGAAAGGGTTCAAGTTCACTTGTCCAGGACACAAAAACATACCCGGTCATTAAGCGCTCTCAGAGGCTTGGTAATTTGGAGCAACTGGGACCCAGGGAGGATCAGCTTTAACAGATCCAGGTAACTAGACTCTAGGGTCGAACAGCGCTGGTAAACATGTAGGAGATCAGGCCACGGTCTCTGGAGAGAAGAACATCTTCCTCATCATTATGAAGAGAACAATCTGATCTGGACTTTGTCATTCATTTTCCTTGGCATGGTACCATTACTGGTGCATTTATACACATAACTTTTACTTTTATCGCACAATGTGTCATATCCCTTACACAAAATAAATGAGTAACACTTTACAATAAGTTCATTAACATTAGTTAACTACCTTAATTAATATGAGTTAACTATCTTAGATAACATGAACTAAGAATGAACAATACTTCTTCAGCATTTATTAATCTTAGGTAATTAATTTAATAACTAACATTAACAAAGATTAATAAATACTGTAAAAAGTGTATTGCTCATTGTTAGTTTATGTTAGTCAATACATTAACGAATGTTAACTAATGAACCTTATTGTAAAGTGTTACCAATAAATGTATTCAAGTGTGCTATTAGTATGCTTATTTGCTTATTAAAAATAAGACACTTTCAATCTGCATTATGTACTAATTGTTTAGGTTAAATAGGTTAACACCAGTCGAAGTGTAGAAACATCTCAACGATGATCCAGTGAAATAGGAATGCTCCCAAACTCAGTTTCAAGTGTCAGAGAAAAGCGTATGAATACTTATGTAATGTAATTGTTTTAGTTTTTCAAGCTGTCACAAATCTGTTTCATTATGGAGTGTGGAGGAAAAGTAAAAGTTGAAAATATTTTTTTTTATACACACACACATTGGGTTTTCATGTTTTGTGGGGACTCTCCACAAACAATGTTTTTTTTTTATACTGAACAAACTATATTCTCTCTCCTTACACTAACCCTTGCATTATTTCTGCATTTTTACATTTTCAAAAAAACATCAGTATGATTTATAATCTCTTTCCATCAGGGAGCAAAAAACTTTCCATATTTTGTCTAAAATGTAGAGTTTGCCACACAAACGCATGCACACACACACACACACACACACACAAAAAAGATTCAACTTTTTTATGTTATAAAAGACTCAACTATTTTTTTAAGTCTTAATATAATTCAAGTTTAAATGACTTAAACATCCAAGTTGATTGTACTGAAAAATTAAAGGTAGCAACTCTTTTTACCGTCTGGTTAACCGAGGCCTTACCATGATATAAACCAGGTTGAATCTATATGGATTTTCAACTCCAAACCTACTCTGAAACTCAGAGTTTGTTCAACTATCTTCATACAACAGCCTCTGGCCTACAAAGGTCAACTCTTACCCAGTGTTGGGGAGTAACGGAATACATGTACCGGCGTTAGAATACAAATTATGAGTAACTGTATTCCGTTACAGTTACAATTTAAATAGTTGGTATTTAGAATACAGTTACATTGTTGAAATCAATGGATTACATGACAATACTTCTCTGTTTCACGAGTATATTCACTCTCTAAATAAATTAAGGCAACTCCATGCATTTCCCAAAAGCCCCAATATGAAAACGAAAAAAATGCGCGGTTTGCGTGACCAGTCACAATGAAGTCGGAAGAGGAGCAGCGGGAGCTAGAGGTAGAGATGGAGCCGAAAGAACAGAGCAGGGCAAGAATGCGTTTCTATCTTGGAAATTCAAACAGCATTTCACATTAAAGAAAGAGAAGGGAGAATGAAATATAACTGTGCAGTGCAACCTCTGCTTGCCAGCAACAAACCTCCTTTCAGCGCCGTCCAAAGACTCCACCTCAAACCTGAAGAAGCATCTTAAAGTAGGCCTACGTTTTTTTCAAATACGCGCAGTCAAAACTTGAAATATAAATTCTCAGAAAATGCATTAATACCAATAGTGAAACGTCTGTTTATATATCCATACTCCCTTAAAAAAAAGGAGTCCAGACATTAGAAAAATATCGGTCTACATGCGTTTTATATTTAATATGAGGGAAATAAACATGCGTGACACAAAAAATCTTTAACTTTTAGGTGGCAAAATATATACATATATTTGTAATTCTGTGAATTACACTGCGCAAACCAAAAGTAATACTAGCCTTCTCACTTTTTTTTTTCTAAAAAAAACAATTTTACGGTCGTGACACTTCTCCGTTTCGGACGTGAGCGCTCTGAAAGCGCCACTAAAAGACTGCTTTAAAACTTTCACAGAGACCTCAAACAGAAAGCACAAAGCCTTTCTTTAAAGTGAATTTCGTTTTGTATTAATTCATCTTAATTTTAATCAATGTTTCTTTAACCAATTGCCTGGATTTAATAAGAAGTAATATAGCAGACAATAATCAGGACACGAACGCCCGTTTCACACATACTCTGTTTGCAGGGCGTTTTTTTTTTTTTTTGGACCCATGTTAATAAACAATTAAAATATCTCCTTTCTATATTTGACATATTGATAATTATTACTTTTGCCGGTTCTTTGTGACAGCTTTTAGGTGCTTTATTGGCATACACCACCGCATCACCGTACCCCCACCCCACAAGAATAGGCCTGTTTATTACGCAGGATTTGATGGCCGACACTTATAAAATGCATTTCAATGTGAAAGTAATCCAAGTATTCAGAATACGTTACTCAGATTGAGTAACATAACGGAATACGTTACAAATTACATTTTTGGGCATGTATTCTATATTCTGTAACGGAATACGTTTTGAAAGTATCCTTCCCAACACTGCACTTACCTCCGTATTATTTCCCCAAGAAAAATGACAAGTCAGAGTCAATTGGTTATATTTTTACAGTACAGTAAATGGATTAACTGTATAGAACACTCAATGATATGTAATTGTCACACAGTTATGCCATTTACAGTAGTAAAATATCTCCAGCAGGAGGTGGCTGTGGTGAAATGGTCAGGGCAAGGGTGTCAGGTTTAGGTGAAGGGATGAGGCGAGGACTAAAACACAGATTACTCAATGGGCTTTTATTAATTAAATAAAAGCTTCCTCATAGTGTAAAACAGACTGGAAAAGCACTAGGCAGGACAGAAACAGCAGGACATTAGGGATTCACTCGATAAGGAACTATCAAAAGTTGTCAATGGTACCAAAATGCCGAACCGTACCGTACCACTTTTCCGGTACCCTTCCTAGTCTGGTACCTAAAGGGTGGAGCTCACTGCAGAACGTTGATTGGTTGACAGAGAATCGTCACTTGCGCGTGCTACAAGGGGAATGACAACATAAGAAGCGCCGTTTTTTATTATACAGTTGAAATATAATACTACTTTGTTGTGTACTGTACTGTACCGTACCGCATGGTGGAAACGAGCCATTAAAGGGATAGTCACTTTGAAATTAAATTTTGGTATGTTTTAGCTTACCTCAAGGGCATCCAAGATATTTTTTTCCGCAGTAGTTTCAATTTTGATATTTTTAGGTCAAACCGTTCTTGTCTGTCAGTCATATAATGCAGGTCTATGGTCACTGTCTCAAAGAGCATGCACAGAGTCCAAATTAAAACAATTCCCCATCGTCCAAATTAAATAATTCCCCATCGTAAGTACACATTGATGGCCCAAGACACGAAACGAGCGGTTTGTGTGAGAAAACAAACAGTATTTATATCGTTTTTACCTCTTGTACACAGCCAGGTCCAAGTGATCTGAGAGCGCGGGTGGGTATAGATATAAACAATAGAAGTCGCCTTGGCTACTGCAGTTCATTGGAACGAAACCGTAGCCAATGCGACATCTAGTGTATATATCTATACCCGCCCGCGCTCTCAGATCACTTGGACGTGGCTGTCAGAGAGGCTGTTGAGGAAAAAATAAATGAGCTGCTCCACATGGACATTATCGAGAAAGTCAATGGAGCAACTCCTTGGGTAAACCCAGTTGTCATTGTACCCAAAGCGAATGGGGAAATAAGGATGTGTTTGGACATGAGACAAGCAAACACGGCAATCATTCGTGGGCGGTTCCCGATCCCCACAGTGGATGAACTGTTGCAAGGAATGAATGGGTCAGTCGTTTTCAGCAAACTAGACCTGAAATGGGGGTACCATCAGCTGGAATTGACCCCAGAATCAAGAGACATCACCACGTTCGCTGTTCATAATGGTATATATAGGTTCAAAAGACTGGTGTTTGGAATGTCATCAGCTAGTGAGCAGTACCAGCATGAAATAGCCACTGTTCTAGCTGGCATCGAAGGAGTAGAGAACATATCAGATTACATCATCATCCATGCACCTGACAAAGAGACTCATGAAAAAAGAATGCATGCAGTACTAAAGAGACTGGAAAGCGCGGCTTGACTCTGAATGTAGAGAAGTGCCAGTTTAACATGGACAAATTGGTGTTTATGGCATGCTGCTGTCAGTGAAAGGCATACGCCCGACGGCAGAGAGGGTGAGAGCAGTTGTGGAGGCAAGAGAGCCTGAAAACGTTTCAGAGGTGAGAAGTTTCCTCGGTTTAGCTGGCTATAGTAGCCGTTTCATACCTCAGTTTGCGAGCATCTCAGAACCTCTGCGCAGACTGACAAAGAAAGACACCAAATTTCATTTCGGAACTGATCAGAAGAAAGCTTTCAAAACTCTCAAAGATAAGTTGGCCGAGGCAACAAAACTGGCTTACTTCGACAAGGATGCACCACCAAAAGTCATTGCTGATGCTGGACCAAAAGGCGTTGGAGCAGTACTAGTTCAGGAACAACGAGAAGGAATGGTTCCTGTCTGCTATGTGAGCAGGAGCTTGACAGAGTTCGAACAAAGGTATTCACAAACTGAGCGCGAAGCACTTGCTCTGGTGTGGGCATGTGAACGATTGCACCCTTATGTTTATGGTCGGAAGTTTGATCTCGTCACAGACCACAAAGCATTGGAAGCAATTTATAGCCCTCGCTCAAAACCATGCGCACGAATCGAAAGGTGGGTCTTGAGATTACAGCCTTATGACTTCCGGGTGATTCATATGCCTGGGACACACAACATTGCAGATCCTCTGTCACGTCTGCTGGGCCCATCAGCAAAAGGTGAGATGCACACACATAAAGCAGAGGAATATGTGCGGTTTATAGCAGTTTGTGCAACACCCAGCGCCCTCACAACCAAGGAAGTCAAGCAGATCTCAGCAAATGATGTTGAATTACAGAGACTGAGAACTGCTATTCAAACAGGTTGTTTTGATGACTGTCCTGCATACAGACATATTGCAGGTGAGCTATGTGTCATTGGCCAAATAATACTCAGGGGAACAAGAATTGTTTTGCCACAGTCGCTGCGAGGAAGAGCATTACAGTTGGCACATGAGGGCCATCTTGGTGTGGTAGAACAAAACAACACCTGAGAACAAAGGTTTGGTGGCCTGGAATGGACAGGGCCGCAGAAAACTTGTGAGGACATGTCACGGTTGTCGGTTGGTAGCGAAACCAGATGTTCCTGAACCACTGTCGCCCACAGTGATGCCTGAAGGGCCATGGCAAAACTTAGCCACAGATTTACTTGATCCTTTACCGGATGGACATTCGATTCTGGTTGTTGTCGACTATTACAGCAGGTACTATGAATATGCAATCCTCAAGTCAACAACGACGGAAAAAGTGATCGACCGTTTGGAAGACATTTTCAGTCGTCACGGACTTCCTTTAACAATCAGGTCAGATTGTGGCCCACAATTCAAGTCCAGTCCGTTTCAGGCTTTTTGTCAGGAGAACGGAATACACCATATCAAAACAGCTCCAAAGTGGGCGCAAGCAAATGGAGAAGTGGAAAGACAAAATGCATCACTGATGAAACGAGTACGGATTGCCCAAGCTGAGGGCCAGGATTGGAAAAAAGAGCTACACAAATATGTGACTGTCTACAGGTCCATACAACATGCCACAACGGGCAAAAGCCCAGTAGAACTTCTTTTTCAGAGGAAGATCAGAGGAAAGTTACCAGACATCACAACTCCACACAGTGACCTTGAAGCTCGAGACAAAGACGCAGAGTAGAAAGGAAAAGCCAAGATATACACAGACCACAGACAAGGCGCTAAGACATCAGACATAAAGGTTGGAGATCAAGTGCTTGTGAAACAGGATAAAACAGACAAATTCACAACAACATTTCACAGCACTCCTCACAAGGTTGTAAGCAGAGAAGGTAACAGCGTTGTCGTTCAGTCACCCACTGGAGCAAAGTATGCATGGAATACAACATTTGTCAAGAAGTTTCTGTCTGCGGAAACACCAACATTGGATGGTGAAATGATATGTGCTCAAGAGCCGAGTTATGATAAAGAGCAAAAGGGAAGTTCAGAGGAATGCAAAGAGAACTGTGAAACATTTCAGAGAGAGGAACAGATTCTAAACCTTGCAGACCCCAGAGACTAATCAGATTGCCTGAAAGGTTTAGAGACTATGTTGTGAGTGACTGATAAAGGCTAGGTTATGTAAGAAGGAAAACAAGTAAAAATCAGATTAAGAGTTATGTTGTGGTGTGGTGTGGTGCACCTGTTCAGAAAGCATTGCTGATGTTCTATTAAGATGTACAGAGTTACATGTACTTTGAATGTTCTGAACTGTCTTAAGTTGTAAGAAAATGTGACTGAGAACTTGTTTAGTTGGGGTAAGTTCATATTCAAGTAGAGGGGGGATGTTGTGTATTGAAAGTGAAAGTGAAAGTGAAAGTGACACGTGACGGCCAAGTATGGTAACCCATACTTGGAATTTGACCTCTGCATTTAACCCATCCAAGTTAATGCACACACATTAGGAGCAGAGTAGTGAGTAGTTAACACACACACACTGCAAACGTGGATACACACACCCAGAGCAGCGGGCAGCCTTTGTGTGGCGCCCGGGGAGCGATTAGGGGTTAGGTGCCTTGCTCAAGGGCACCTCAGTCATTTCCCACCGGCTCTGGAATCGAACCAGCAACCTTTGGGTTACCAGTTCAACTCCCTAACCACTAGGCCATGACTGCCCCCACTAGGCCATGACTGCCCCTATTGGAGCAACACTACCACCCAAGTACACTTCAAAGTGCTGTAGTGCCATCAACATTGC
>FLSR01004884.1:7622651-7636131 GCA_900092035.1 Leuciscus waleckii
TACTTTATTTCTGGGACAGATACAGTGTGCTAAAACAAAGAGATGTATGGTGTACATAAGTATTAATAAAGTTAAAATTAAAGAATTTGTTTATAAAATGCTTATTATAGCTTTCTGAATGTATTCAAATTGAAACTACTGCGGAAAAAAAGACACCTACATCTTGGATGCCCTTGAGGTAAGCTAAAAACATACCAAAATTTAATTTCAAAGTGAACTATCCCTTTAATATACATTACCGTGGTTTGCTCAAACTGAGGAGCGTTATCATTGCTGTCAGTCACAGTAATAACAGCTGTGCCAGTGGTTACATAACCTTCTCCAGCCCTGTCAGTAGCCGTAATTAACAAAGTATATCTGGAAAATGCCTGTAAAGAAAGATGTTTTCTGGTGAGTTTGTTTACATTAAATCATTCCCCAATGTGAGATCCATTCATCATTTCTCACCTCTTTGTCCAAGCCCGAAGCATTCACACGAATTCCTCCAGTAACAGGGTTGATTGTAAACAGGTTTGGTTTTGGCAATTCTGGATCTTGCTTGACGATTGAGTAACTGATAACACCATTGTCAGTAAACTCTTGATCATCTGCATCAGTGGCTGTGACTGTCATAAACTCATGACCTTCAGTGAGAGAAGAAGAAAGACTGATTCGGTGAAACTGAAGAGGCATTTGGGGAAAAAACTGCTAAACATTTCATTGAGAAACTGCATCATACACCTACCTATACCAGCAGCTTCAGTAACACTTCCACTGAATTGATTTAGTGTAAAAACAGGCTTATTATCATTTTGGTCCATCACATTTACAATAATTTCCATTGGCGTGTCTACAATATTCACATCAACTCCAGTCGCATGAACTATAAGCTAAAGACAGGAGAAGAGATACAGGCATGTTAAAGGTGCATTGTGTAATATTTATGAGGATCTGTTGACAAAAATGCATTATAATATACATAAATAACATGTTTTGAGTGGTCTATAAAGACCTTACAAAATTAACCGTTATGTTTTTATCACCTTAGAATGGCCATTTCTATCTACATACACTGCGGGACCCCTTACATGTTAAGTCGCCATTTTTCCGTCACCATATTTCTACAGTAGAAAACTTAAACGGACAAACTTCTCTACAGAGCGCGTTTCGTCACTCTTTTGTTTTTGCTTGTTCTTTGTTGGTGTTTTTAGAGGCAACTTGCACCATCAGGGTGAGCGGTGGACTGAGCCATTGGTTGCAATTCACAACCGAACCGCTAGATGCCGCTAAAATCTACACACTGCACCTTTAAGAGACAAATATCTGAGGTTGTTTGAAAACACAAATAAATTAGAGTTGTAGTTTTTTATTTTCATGTCTGTTAGCTTTGATACATCAATATGCAAGTGTAGTTATGACTTAAATTTTAGTAGTTAATTACAATAAATGTACAGTATCTTCAAACATGAAAAGTAAACTGTGTATCAAGCTATTTCACAAGGCCTTTTTTCTTTATATTTTTTTATCTTTGCTTTCAAAGAACTAAGAACGAGCAGATAATCCAATGCTGAAATGCACTAAAAGATCAACTTACTCTGTATGAAGCTTTTTTTTCTCTGTCGAGTGGTCGAGTCACAAACACATTCCCTGATAATCTGTCTATAGTAAAAGTCCCCTTAGGCTCCAGATCCGCTCCTTCACCTGTGATCCTGTATTGCATCTGAGCTTCCTTATCAAAGTCTGACTTTATCTAAATACAGGAAGCAATAAGATACAATAACAGAACATGTTAATAAGAGACAATATCAAAAGTTGTCAATGACAGACAAATCTCTTTCTCCTCCATCTAATTTTAACATTCCCTTCATGACTTTCTCTCACCTGGTGCAGTTTCTGTGGGAAAGGACCTTTGTCATCCTCAAGTATAGAGAATGGAGGAATAACCCAACCTCTCTTTGCTCTCTTCAGACCCGTTGAAGACTTTGTACAATATAAAACAGTATAAAGTTTAGGTAATCTTAGGTTTTAGGCTTTAGCTCTGCATAAATACAACTTTGGAATTTTGTATTTGAGACTGATCAGAGAGAGCTGAGACAAATTACATTCATCAGCAGGGATTGGAAACATCATCAATTTAACACAGGCCTCCAATAATTAGTCCTAAACATGTACAGAAATTGAATTGTGCATTTACAGAACCATAAACCACACATAACAACTGAAGTGTCCAATAGAGGTCAGGCTTGTACTGTATTGACAGCAGTTTCTGGAAGGAATTTGTTTGTACCTGTGGAGAGGAGATGTTCATGACCGTGTCCATGTGATGGTCCTCATGATGATGATGGACACGCTCAACTCTGACAGATACCGTGTGCTTCTTTCCACTGGAGTCCCAAGCGTCCACAGAAAACACCTTGTGGCCTTCATGAAGAGTCACTAGTCTCTTCAGACTTACAGTCCCATCCGTGTACACATCAAATCCCTTGTCAGAGGACTGGAAGAGCGTTCTTGTTCTTCCATCGCATGGATTAAAAATGACTGTCAGAAAAAGATATTCAATTGGCTCATTAAAACATCTTGTCACATGTAAACCTGGTTCCCTGAGTTTTAAGGCTACATGCTAATCTCTTCATGTATTATTTACTTATAATTATTAAAACATTGTGTTCAGAGTGGAAGGCAATGGTATTAGTGGAAAGAGCAAGATGAGCAAATATAATAAGACATGGACAGAGGGGAAGGGAGGACAAGGTGTAAGACGAGGGAGGAGAGGTAGAAGGATAGAGAACAGACGGGTTTCATATTAAATCACAGCCACCCTAATTGACCATGTCATAAATTATAATTTATAATATGGTCTTTCCTTGAGAGAAGCTGGAGAGAGAGCACATCCCAATAAACACATTGTGTCACAGTCAATGTCCCTGGACAACAACTTCTGCAATCTCCTGGAGTTGTGGCACACAACACTAGCCACGTTTCCATTACTCTTCAAATTGCGCAAATTGAAAATACGCCCAATGGAAACGCGTCAATTTCGCAAAAAGTCCCATTTATTGCAAACAAGTTTTTACGCTCGCATGAGGAGGTTTTTCAGGCAATTCGAAAAAGAAATATTTTGCAAAACTGGATTGCAAACAGTTTTTGCGCATTTACAGGTCGCCTGACGTAGACGACGCAGCGTTTTGGACAGAATACGAGACAGAGTTCTTTATTTAATTCATAAAAGACCGAAGAATTACAGGAATAATGGATTCTAAACCTCAAAGAAATGCCACAATCAAGACTTCAAAGCAGAAATGAGTGAGAAACACCCAGAAACACCTCATATGTATGGCGTTATATGTGTGCCTCATTCCGAGCGAGTAATTGTAAGTTTTGAGCACAGAGAACTATATTTTGCAAGCACATTACATTATATTTTGAACAGAAATTAACAATCGCAAAATATAGTTCTCTGTGCTCAAAACTTACAATTACGCACTCAGGATTGAGGCACACATATAACGCCATACATATGTGCCACTCTCAAGTATAAGGGTCTTTCCTTGCCATTAATGATTGGATAACACACATATACGTCTCCTTTGATTAATAACAATGGCCAGTGCAGTGGCTGAGATGCATAAACCTACCAACGTCTGTTGCTATGATTTGTGGAATGACTTATCACAAGAGGAAAAAATGAAGTTTTAGTCGCATAACATCGGTTAATAGAAACGCAGACATTTCACAATAGTTTTTTGTCGACATTTAGAAAAAAAAAGCAGAGTTTTGCGCAAATCTGTAATGGAAACGCTCCTACTGTCTTGGGTCTGCACAACAACAGAAAGACTTCTAATTTTGTTTTAACTCCCTCAATGAAATCCACTTTCCTCAGGGTGATTAGGAGCAAGTTGAGGGAAATTGTGTAGATATTTGGGACAATTTCCAATTTCACCATTCAGCACACGTGCAAGAGTGGTTTGAGCATCACCCACATTTCAGAATGGTGTTCCTTCCAGCATATTCTCCTCATGGAGATGGAAGGTACAGTGCATCCTGAAAGTATTCACTTTTTCCACATTTTGTTATGTTATTCCAAAATGGAATAAATTCATTATTTTCCTCAAAATTCTACAAACTATATACCCCATGACATCGTGAAAGAAGTTTGTTTGAAATCTTTGCAAATGTATTAAAAATTAAAAAATGGGGGAAAAAAAATCACATGTACATAAGTATTCATAGCCTTTGCTCAATACTTTGTTGATGCACCTTTGGCACCAATTACAGCCTGAAGTCTTTTTGAGTATGATGTTACAAGCTTGGCACACTATTTTTGGGCCGTTTCACCCATTCTTCTTTGCAGAACCTCTTGAAGGGTTAGTTCACCCAAAATGAAAATTATATCAGAAATTACTCTCCCTCATGTTGTTCCAACCCCTAAGACTTTCGTTCATCTTCGGGACACAAATGTAGATATTTTTGATGAAATCTGAGAGCTGTCTCACTACTTCATAGGCTGCTAGGTAATTGCATCTGCCGGCTCAGAAAAGTTAGTAAAGACATCGTTGCAATTACCTAGCAGCCTATGAAGGAGTGAGACAGCTCTCAGATTTCATCAAAAAATATCTTAATTTGTGTCCCGAAGATGAACGGAAGTCTGACGGGGTCGGAACAACATGACGGGGAGTAATTACTGACAGAATTTTCATTTTTGGGTGAACTAACCCTTTAAGCTCCACCAGGTTGGATGGGGAGCATCGGTGCACAGCCATTTTCAGATCTCTCCAGAGATATTTAATCAGGTCAAGTCTGGGCACTGGCTGGGCCACTCAAGGACATCCACATAGTTGTCCCGTTGCAACTCCTTTGATACTATCCTGATAGATAATACTAAAAATATTGTATTATTTTCAGATGCTTCAGTGTTTTGTGTAAAGAGATCAGCTTACATCTTCCTAGTCTTTTTCCTTGGTGAAGGTCATCTCTGTGCACTTTAAAAACCAGCCACTCCGACTCAAAGCCTGGAGAACATGAAGACTCCTCCGCAAATCCACACAAAAGGACCTAATTTGAAGCATATTAAATCTCTTTATGTAACGCATATACACTTAAAATGTATGGTATTTTGATTATGTAATCTCTTCCAGCACAACAGCAGTCCATGTGAGCTAAACTGCGGATCATTTATCATTGCTTTGGCACAAAATGCATTCAACTACTAGCTCTCAACTTCATTAAACCTCTTAAAAAACACATTTAAAATGTCAAATAAAATCAGATTCTCAAAAAATAAAACAATTCTCTGAACATGATGAGTACAATCAAACACTAAAGAGATCCAAAGTTTTTGGAAAGTGCCCTGAATAAAATCCTACCTTACAGAGGAAAATAAGAACTCCCAATCGCACAATCTCATTGTCTCAATTTGAAGCTAAATGTCTTAAAAAGGTCCTTTAGGTAATACTTCCTTGTTGATCTTTAAGATTGCACAGCTGTTTAATTGCTTGAGTTGCACATTTATTATCTTTTTAGGGGGGTGGGGGAGGGGTCGCCTAAGGGAGTGGCAGTAGAGATGTAAATTTGCTAGAAAATAAAAAATAAAATAATTCAACTTAGAATTTTAAATACCTGCCTTTTTCAGTGAATGAAGACTACAGTATATCAGCATTTCACAATTTAGTACAGTATTTTTATGACTTGACTGGATCTAAGGGGGTCTATGATATTGAAAGCTGTATCTGTTAGCATTTTAAATAACCTCAAGGGCAGTTTCTGGACTCACATGTTTTTCAGAAACCTGGTGAAACAAGTGTTTGGTAACACAAAAGGATTTCCACAGAGAAATGAAGTCCAGGAAAAGTTTAAGTGTGCAGTAGAAGTACAACTTTTACACAATTATATATTATTTACCATTATTTGCCTACACAAAACATTCTGGCCAAAACAGCAGTTTATTTTTTATTTTTTTATTTCCTAACAATATTTCAATTCTGAAGTCACTTTGTACAAAAATCTTTATACAGTCTGCATTACCATCATGATATGAATCTTTGCTAACACGCATCGGTCAAACCTGAAGCCACAGTCACAACTCTTCTCACAGTCAGAGAAACAGAAGACTGTTACTAAACAGTGAATAATTTTTCATTTAATGAAATGACTGCATCTTCCAAAAACCATAAACTCTTTAGTCATTCATACTCCACCATCTTCTATGCAGTTTGTAGTTAATTCGCCTTGGTACTATTTTTTAAAGTAAAGTGTAAAACTGTCGCAGAAGAATGAAGGGCTTTTATTAATAATAAAAAATACAAAACTCAAACAAAGACCATGAGGGGGAAAACAAGAGACTTGACCTGACACATGAGGTTACATTCAACAACAATTCTTTTTTATTTGTTTATTTCATTAATATTTTTTTTATATTAAGTGTTATGCAGCATTTTGTATTATATAGACATGGATAAGTCTCATAATGTAGGGGATGTGGCCTAAAACCTAAATTCACACCACACAATTTTCTTGTGTGTTTTGTATTTTATTTTGATACATTTGATGAGCAATGTACATGATGCACTTGATGTACTTTTCCCCTCATCTCTGATTATAATATATAATGAGAACATTTGGTTTAATCATTAGAACACAACAGTCTGATCTTCTTTCAATTTAGTACTTTTAACAAAACATTTATTCAACAGCAAACAATGTCAAGTCATGTCGCCTTTACTTATATAGCGCTTTATACAATACAGATTGTTTCAAAGCAGCTTTAAATGGATAAACAGGAAAATAATGATTAAATGATGCAAACAGAGTTAAATTATATATATATATACACACACACCACACACACACACACACACACACGCACACACACATTTGAACTTTTTATGACATTGACAAAAAATGACATCAAGATTGTGTATACTGAATTAAAGTTCAACTTTGAAAAACAATAAAAATACATGCAATGCACATTACAATGCAAGATGTTTCAAATTACCCTGGTTGGTGAATTAAAGATGTTACAGTAATTTAGCTACAGTTGTCACATTGGAAAATATACATTACCTAACTCACATTCTAAGAGATATACAATTCATTCATTATAAACGTGTCGTTGCAGTGTGTTAGAAAATGTTTTATGAAGATAACATTGCCATTGGGTTGTATGCTAGAACAGATGTTCTCAGTGTGAAATGTTGAGATATTAGTAGCCTTTAAAGAGTGGTAAAAAAAATTCCACTTGCTTGTGAAAATATTACCAAAGCGAAACTGTAGACAGGAAGAGACTGACCACAGTTATGTTTTCACATGCTCTGTGGTGTTATCTAAAATAGATCAGCATGAGCTAAATAAATTCAAATAGTGGTGCAGCAGTTCCAGTAAACCATTGACCATAAAATTAAAATCGCCATACAATTAGCAGAAAATTTATATAGAATTTCTGTCATCCAATTTTAATAAATACTGATTATTTTACAAACATATCTCAGGCATCAAAGCAGAATTTCCAGGTATGAAACAGTTAAAAGGGAAGGTAATGAAGAGTGTGCTCTGAGGACATAAGGACTGATTTTTTTAAGACTAGCAAGTATTTTAGCAAGAAGATCAATGACGAGTGAATTTCAATGGTGCGTAAGTACACAAAGGCATGTACAACAGCTTCTGCACACTTAACACTGAGAGAGGTGAAGAAATGACGTCTTAATCAAATCAAATCCAAATCAAATGTGAGGGAGAAGTCAAAGTTTACTACTTACTGTAAAAATGACAAAAAAATGTCAAGCATCATTCTGGGTTCCTCAGATCAGCAAGAAGAGCCCTCTTCCGATCCAGAGGAGAGCATGTTGTTTGCGGTGTCTACTCAGGGGATGTAGTTGGAGAGGACAAAGAGAGAATCAGTTGAGCCCTCTCCTTCTGTCAGCCTCACATCCAGGAAATTATTGGGTGTAATGGCCCATGCCATGGCCAAGCTAAACTTAACCTGGTCACGTGAGAAACAGACTCGACAAGTGATTTCTGGTGTGCCATGACCGTCCCTTGCCTTGCCTTGCCTTGCCTTGCCTTGCCTTCTGTTTCTTCGTGATCTTGTCCAAAAAAAAGTCCCACATTTGAGTTACACGAATGTGGAGGGATTGTGCGAGTAGGGATTTGCTGGCTAGCTATCTCTCGCAGAGTGAGGCACACACTTTGAAGGCTCCGGTTTTGCCATCTAAGCCATTACAGACCACCTCGCAGAAGATTGTAAAGGCGTATTGTATTCGGCAAAGATACTTTCCGATAAGGTTGGAGGTTTGGCATATGTCTAAGGACATCCAGCCCCCTTCACTTGCCCCCCAAGTTGGGAGTGTCATTTGTCAGTGGCTGGAAACAGAGGTAGATCTGACAGCGTCTCGGTTACGTATGTAACCCTTGTGAACGGAGACGTTACGTTGTGACGACAAATGTGGTTTCGCTTCACACCTTCGAGATTACAAAACCAGCCAATGGCAAGGAAATGCCATGGGTCTGCGGAATTTGCATAGCGTAACTCCGCCCCACCTCATGGGTATATAAGGAAGTACGCTGGCAACACGCAGATATGTTTCTTCGCTGAGGAAGTGGCAGGGAGACGTAACGTTCGAGTTACGTCGTGATGACGAATGGGGTTCCCAGTCTAATCACGCCACCTCGGCTGTCTTCCAGTGCCCTGCGTAAGTCTGAGCTCCCTGTCGTGAGACTGGCACGGACGAAGGACTCCTACTTAACATAGGAATACCAAGGTACACTGAGGAGCATATCTCAGTGGAAAAATGCAAATAGTGCCTGCTGGAGGATATCTCAGTGGAAAAATGGAAAAAGGGGCTGGTTGGGGGGGGGGGGACTTACAGAATACACATATAAGATATACGAGCGGGCTGCATATGGAGAAACACTGTGGTGTCAGCACGCAGGGTGGAATGTTTCAACCCCAGGGGTGGCAGGGTGGCTTGCCAAGCGAAAGACACATGCTCACAGAGGCTTACAGTGGAAATACACATGTGGGGGTCACCCAAGGGGGGAACCATGCACATGGAGGCACCTAGCCAACGCGAAAGCTGCCGGTGGCATAACTCTAGCGTTGACGTCAACGGCGCTGGAGGAACACAGGGCTTCTCGGGGAAGCTCACCTGAGGAGAATATCGCACGTATCCAGTTCGAGGAGTGGAATAGCGAGCAAGCGAAGACACCAGAGCAGATCCCAGTTACTGGCTAGTTGAAGCGAGTACACGGGTGGACACTAGCTCCACTCGGAGATTGTAGAATCTCGCGAATGTGTTGGGTGTCGCCCAGCCTGCAGCTCTGCAGATGTCTGTTAGCGAGGCACCATGCACTAGAGCCCAAGAGGAAGCCACACTCCGGGTGGAGTGTGCCTTCACACGAAGGGGGCATGGTCGACCTTGCTGCTGGTATGCCAAAGCAATGGCGTCCTCTATCCAGTGAGACAACCTTTGCTTGGAGAGAGCCTGTCCCTTCAGCTTCCCACCATAACAGACAAAGAGTTGGTCTGAGTCCTGAAACACTGCGTTCTGTCTACGTAAGCACGGAGGTGCGTACTGGACAGAGCAGTGCCAAGGCTGGGTCTGTCTCCTCCAAGGGCGGCGCTTGCAGGTTCACCACCTGGTCTCGAAAGGGAGTGGTGGGAACCTTGGGCACGTATCCAGGCTGGGGTCTCAGGATCACGTGAGAATAGACCGGCCCGAATTCCAGGCACGCCTCGTCAACCGTAAATGCCTGCAGGTCCCCTACCCTCTTGATGGAGGCCAATGCAACCAGGAGCGCTGTCTACATTGACAGGAACTTAAGCTCAACTGATTGCAAAGGGCTCAAAGGGAGCACTCTGCAGGGTGGATAGAACCACTGCGAGGTCCCAAGAGGATACGAAAGGAGAGCGAGGAGGATTTAGTATCCTCGCTACTCATAGGAACTGATGACCAGGTCGTGCTTCCCCACGGACTTACCTTCGACTGCTTTGTGATGTGCGGCAACATACACTTTGAGGGTGGAGGGAGACAGTCTTCACTCCAACCCATCTTGCAGGAAGGAAAGCACAACACTGATCGGGCATTTTCTGGGGTCTTCTCGGTGAGAAGATCACCAGGTGACGAAGAGGTTCCAACGCGTAGGCATGTCTCGTGGACGATGCTCTAGCGGAAGTGATGGTAGCTACCACCGGTAGGGGTAGGGCGACTCAAACCTGCCTCGTCCCATCCAGGAGCCACACGTGGAGGTTCCACAGATCGGGACGAGGGTGCCATAGGGTGCCCTGTCTCTGAGAAAGGAGGTCCTTCTTCAGAGGAATTGGCCAGGGAGGTGCTGTCGCGAGGAATACTAGTTCGGAGAACCAGGTCCGGATGGGCCAATGAGGCGCAACCAAAATTACATGCTCCTCGTCCTCCCTGATCTTGCACAGGGTCTGTGCAAGAAGGCTCACTGGGGGAAACACATACTTGCGGATGACCCGCGGCCAGCTGTGCGCCAGTGCGTCCGTGCCGAGCGTGCCCTCGGTTAGGGAGTAAAACAGGCTGCAATGGAAGAGTTGTGGGAGGCATACAGATCTATCTGTGCGTCGCCTAACTGTTCCAAAATCAGTTGAACTGTCTGAGCATGGAGTCTCCATTCTCCAGGAAGAGACTGAAACCGTGAGAGCTCGTCACACTGCATGAAAATTGGGATTTCCGACCCCGTAAACGGCCGTAAATCTCCCTAATTTTCGGCAGTTAACGACAATTTACAGCCTGTGAACGTCGCGTTCGTCTGTGCCGAATATTGTCGGAAACGAACCTTGACGTATGCAGAGCGCTCGCGCCGGAGGTGTGAATGGCTCTAATTACCATATGAATAGCAGCTCCCGCCAGAGAAAGGCTTGAATTTCCTCACTCACTATTGGTTGAACCCACGTGGTTTAAACAAGAAAAATCACTCGTGATTGGTTGGCAGATCTGTTACTATTGGTCACCCTCGCTCATTATAAATTCAAAAAATTATAATATTCATATAAATAATAATATATAAATTATTTTTTTATATTCATAATATGCTATTCTGTGGTATATTCATGTCATTGTTAACCTATGGACTACACTATTATTACCATCAAGGACATGAATTTATAAAGGAAAGGAAAATTTGCCAGGGACATGCTGTTTATTCAAAGAAAGAACTTTATTAGCACAAACACAAAACAATATACACCTATGTACAAAGCATAGATCATCTGCACACACAACAAATTGGAAGCTCAGTGTCTGTTTTCATCTTCGGAGCTGTAGGTGACTAGCGGCGTACTCTCTGAATTCGATCCACTTTGAAAACGTCTGTGGTGCGTCGCCCTGTATTTAGGAGTCGCCTCTAATCTCGACTGCAGCGTAGCACAGAGCTCTGTGAGCTCCTGGCTGGTGGTTGAACTTCATCGGACATCAGATCTATGGTGGCGCACTTCCAAATGCCCACGTCATCCTCACCTAGCACACCGTCTCGCTTCTAGCAGCTGTAAAAACAACCAATACAGACAATCAGTACTGTGATGCACTGTGTATGGACACAAAACATCTATTAATGCACGTAAAAAATAGTCACATTGACAAAAAATCTTACCCTCTTTCTTCTCGCTCGACTCCGAGCTGAACTCTTCACAGCTTCGGCCTGCAATGCCAGATCTGGTTGTTTGTACCTGAAGCTCCTGCGTACTGTCTCGTAGTACGTCTTACAGGCAGCTGGAAAACAATTAAATGAGAGTGATATGAAAAAAAACAACGCAAGTCACAGTGAAATGAAACAAGGAGAAAATAGTAAAAGTTACTTACAATGTCGTCATGATCAGCGTCATGAAAATATGGACTTGCAGACAAAGCTCTGAGTAAATGTGAGGTTACGCCCTCATTATGAGGCGAGGTTACTCTATGGAAACAAAATGTATGATTAAGATCGTAAACTATAACGGATCTATTTTCTTATACAAGAGAATGAAAGCATATTCTTTGAATCATACCTTTAAAATGTTTGTAAGTTTTTATGAAAGTAAAAAAATAAAAGAATGTAAGATTCTTTTATTTATTTTTTTTACCTTGATCCAGTTTGTAGCGCCCACAATTTGTCTCAGAGTTGTGAAGATGGCATACTGCTTCCTGTAAATTACAGGATTATTTACAATTATTAAACAAATAATAGCCATCAATCCCATGACCTCTTGCTTTATGATGAAATCATGAAAAACAGAATATTCTTACATTTCACAAGGCCTGACAAAATACAAAAGTGACCGATGAGATGAATACTTACTGGGTGTCAACAGGTATTTGCTCAGAGGTGCGCTAGCATCTTAAGGGCGAAAAAAACAAAGAATATTCAAAAATGTACAATTATTGAAATCAAACAAAAAGGTAAGAATTGCCACACTCTGCTCTTCTAAGCAAGACTGTCTGAAACATGTCATTAAGCCAATAAAATAAACTGTTACCAAACTTGATTCTCAAGCAGTAAGTAAAGACCAATTTATAGTTATGCGTCGACCTCCCGCTGTAGCTACAGAGTAGGCTGTCTACATAGCGTACCCTTTAGCACACCCTGACGTGCACCTCTCCCAAAATGTAACAATGCGTCAATTTTACGTGGACGAAAGCGCTGTGATTGGTCTAGAACGCCTCCCTCGGGTTTCACAGGCTTCTTTCTGCATGTGTAATTGTGCGTCAACAATGCAGAAGTATAAATGAAACAGTGTAGCCTATAGCGTAGAGGCTCGGGCTTCGGTCTGACGCAAAAGTATAAATCAGCCTTAAAGGATTAGTTCACCTCAAAATGAAAATTTCCTGATAATTTACTCACACTGAGTGACAAGATATCCATGTCTGTCTTTCCTCAGTGGAAAAGAAATTAAGTTTAAGGAAAACATTTCCATATTTTTAATGGCATATACTTTAATGGCAACCAAAGATCTCAATGTTCCAAGACGGTTCAAATGTCCATCTCAATGCAGCTTCAGAGTCTCTACACAATCCCAGTCGAGAAATCAGCTTCTTATCTAGCAAAACCATCTGTCATTTTCTAAAATTATATATACACATTTATGTATTTTTTAAACAATTGTTTGTCTTGTGCTAGTCTGCTGGCATTACAGACATTTGAACCTTCTTTGAACATTGGGATTGTCGGTTGCCATTAAAGTCCAATCTCTGTAGAAAAATACTGAAATGTTATTACTCAAAGCTAAATTTTTTTTCCACTGAAAAAAGAAATAAAGGTTGGGGCAACAGATAAAGTGAATACTCACTGGAAATTTCCTTGCGCTGAAATCTGGCTGCACATTTCTCCGGGTCAGAGAAGGCTTCCACAAGACATTCAAAGTGTGACTTAGAGTCTGAAACACATGAGTCAGCAAGTAAGTACGGTCATGTTGCCTATACTAAATTAATAATGAAATACTGGAGTCATTACTACGCTTAATTAAGAGTGAGAAGAACCTACTCATCTTGAATGGACCAAAAAAAGC
>FLSR01004884.1:7647729-7660229 GCA_900092035.1 Leuciscus waleckii
CTGACTCTCTGTGGTCATTAAAAATCCCAGGATGTCCTTCGGGAAAGAGTAGGGGTATAACCCCGGCATCCTAGCCAAATTTACCCATTGGCCTCTGTCCATCATTGCTCCTAATCATCCCCATAAATACTGATTGGCTCTATCCCAGCTAACAGATTTTTTTTATAAGAACGTTCCCATAATGGTGACGTCAAATGAACCAATAATTCATCAACATCTAAACCTCTGTTAGTTCTCAATAAGAACTTCTGTAGACGTATGATATAAATAAAGTCAGTCTGGTTAGTAATAAGTGAAGCTGGTAATGCTGTAGTTTAATCCTCCTCTGATGAGATCTTGAGAGATTTAATGAATTTTATCTTCAGGTGATTTCATCTAAGGCTGTGGCTGAAGAAAGTTGTAGTTTGTGTTCTTATTTCTCTTTCTTTCAGTGCTTGTTCACAGCAGGTCTTTGAATGAATGAAAGAATGTTTCAGGAACATAACTAACCTTTCAATAACATTCTATTAACATTCAGGAAACTGGACATTTTTATGTTCTTGGAATGCTTCAAATCAACGTTCCTAGAATGTTTAATTGTTAATCAAAATTAAGTTGAAAGAATGTTTAAGGAACATCATACCTTCAAAAACACGTTCCTCTAACGTAAGAAAACTGGAAATTTTTTCCATTCCCAGAGACAACACTGAATATTTGGAGAAGGTTCTTGTAACAAATCTCTGTTAGCTGGAATCACTCTGTCTCCTCTCCACCAATAAGCTGGTGTGTGGTGGGCGTTCTGGCACAATATGGCTGCCGTGGCATCATCCAGGTGGATGCTGCACATTGGTGGTGGTTGACAAGATTACCCCCTTCCACTATATAAATGTAAATGTAATGAAGTATCCAACCTTGCACTGGTGTGTGATAGCAAAGTCTGTTTTCTCAACAGTGGAGCAAAACCTATGGGCCTGTGATGACGGTGTACCTCGGGCCTCAAAGAATAGTGGTTCTGGTCGGTTATGATAGCGTGAAAGAGGCTCTAGTGGACCAGGCAGATGACTTTGCATCCAGATTCCCCATTCCCTTTCTAAACAGAGTTTTGAAAGGCTATGGTACAAGTGATGCTGGTTTACTTTTGTTTTATAAACACATACTATCAGTTCGAAGTAATTTAGTCTAGATTAAATGTTTGTAGGTCTGATCGTCAGTAATGGTGAACGCTGGCGTCAACTGAGGCGGTTCACTCTCACCACACTGAGGGATTTTGGAATGGGCCGTAAAAGAATGGAACAGTGGATTCAAGAAGAGAGCGAGCATTTGCTGAAGAGTTTTGAAGAAACCAGATGTGAGGAACTGACGAATACATTCCATTTATTATGTACTAGGATTTGTATATGTTGACAGTTCTGCGCTAAAAATGATAATGGCAAGGTTTTCTACTTCAGCTAAACCAGTCGACCCAGTCTTCTTCCTGAGCCGGGCTGTGTCCAACGTAATCTGTTCCCTGGTGTTTGGGCAGCGTTTTGATTATGATGACAAAAGCTTCCTGCACTTGCTCCAGATCCTCTCCAGACTTGTGCGATTTATCAGCAGCCCTTGGGGTCAGGTAAGCAGAAGAGACAGGACACAAGAGAACTAAAAGAACAGGAAAGTATTATTTCAATTCTGTTTAGGACCACTTCAGCTGTGCCCTGGAACAAATAACTTGATGTTTAAGAAACATAAATAAAAAGATCGAGAACGGAGGAAAGACTGAACAGAGTAAATTAGCTAAACCTCTTTAGCTAAACCTCTTCTAAACTTTTTTTTCCCCCTAGCACAGGTCAATCGTCAAAATCCTAACATTTTGACAGACAGCACCCAAACTGAAATTTAAACCCTGTATGATTAATTTGAAATGCCCTTCATAAGGAGCAGCTTCATCAACAGTCACTCTTATGCTCTCACATGAATAACACAAGATTGTTGCACAAACTCTTTGTAAGGGTGTGTTCACACTTGTAGTTCGGTTCACTTGGTCCAACTGTATATATGTATATACAGTTGCAGCAGGTTTGAACTTTACATGTACTTTTGTCCATTTGACAGACACCTTTATCTAAAGTGATTTGCAATTCATTCAAGATACAAATTTGTTACTATCATGTGCATTTCCAGACCATCAAACCCATAACCTGGCATTGCTAAAGCTATTCTCTAAACCAGTGTTTCCCAATCCAGGTCCTGGAACAGTCCCATCTCTGCACATTTTGTCTCCCTTATCTAACACACCTGATAAGTGAAGTGTGTTATTTGACTCTCCTAAATTTCGAGAGTCAAATAAGAGCCACATACTGTAGTGTAAATACATTTTTAAAAATGTATTACAACTCAATTTTCTCATTCTCAACAGCTGTGCAACATCTTCCCTCGACTAATGGAGCTCTTGCCAGGGAGTCATAACACCATCTTAAGAGAGATAGATGACATCGGATCCTTCATTATGATAAGGTTAAGGAGCATGAGCAGAATTTAGACTTCAATGACCCAAAGGATTTTATTGACTGCTTCCTTAACAGATTAAATCAGGTATCTAATGTTTACAATGATTGTATATCAGCTTTTGTCATTGTCTTTTTGCTGTGTGACACAAAAAAGCAACAGTAGTGTTTGTAAAATTCTGGTGGGTTTGCTCATCAACCATACACTCGATGAGAGAAATGTTGCAAGTGGAGTGATACAAATGGCTTAATGGGTGATAATGGTATCTCTCTCAGATTCGAGAACCAGAACGAACTGTTGTATAAATAAAAAATAGAGTATATGCGTGCGTGTGTGTGAGAACAATAAATTGAAGAACTGTACAGCACAAGTTAACGGTACATTGAAGGACTGTACCCTACATATAATTTCTGTTCTACTGTTTCTTTGTGTGGTACAACAGGAAAAAGACAATCATGACACAGAATTCCACAAAAATAACTTGACGGCGACTGTTTTAAATCTGTTCTTAGCTGGTACGGAGACCACCAGCACAACTCTCAGATATGCCCTGATGCTGTTGATCAAACATCCCCACATACAAGGTAAGACAAAGGTTACACAATTAATGTCAAACCTAGTGTGATGCTATTATTTGTTGGGGTCTACATTGTCTCAAGTAGCCAGATCTTTGAATCATGGCAAAAAGTCTGGGTAGGGTTGCACCTGTCATTCATAAGTTCATACTTCTAATGAAATTTAAAATGTAATTTAAATTCCGCACTTTGTAGCCTCACATAGCCAGAACTTTGAGTGATACCACCCACCTAGAGGTATTCTGACTGACATGTAAAGCGATCAGTAACAGTTTGTCTTGTTTAACGTCATGTTTAGTAGTGGGTAAATGTCACTACAATAACAGACAGTGTTGGAGAAGCTATTCTGAAACTGTAGTTTGACAAGCTACAAGCTTCTCATAAGTTAAAGTAGTTAAGATACAGTCAAGCTACCATATTGAAAAAGTAGTTAACTACTTTACAAGTTACATTAAAAAGTAGCTAGCTACATTAAAACTACATTTTACAATGACATTGTATGTTACAAATAAGTAAATCATTGTTAAAGAAGAATGTTTTAAGGTAAGATTTGGGGTTTAAACAACTTAATGCAATACAATTAAGATCTCAAAGAATATTGTTTAATTTTGTAAACTATCTCAACTGACTGCAAGAATAAATGCAAGTAAAAATGTAAGCAAATTAAATTGGATACACAGGAGTAGTCAAAAATGCACTATAAACTCACAGCACATGCAGTGATTGGGCTCGCAGCATTTACTGTGAATGGAGCCGCTCTGAGATGCGAATGAGCTTCTTGTGTGAACACAGTGCGCTTCACTCTGAAACCAGCCACAATCTATTTAATTAGATCACAGCCTTTGCCGTGTGACAAGCGCACTAAGCTACATGGCAATTTTGTTTTCTGTTCGATTGACAGATGCTATGCCAAAGCAATGGTGCAAAACACAATGTTAGTGACCTTTTAGGTTTATTACAAAACTGTGGTGGGACAGAAAAAAACTATGACTGGTCATTATTGTAATTAAATCAGAAATAGACATTTGAAATAGAGTGCAATAAAGCAGGATAATTAAGCAAGCAACACCCAGAGTGGAGTGAGCTCTCACCCCTAGGGGGAACGGCTCGCCTTGGGACTGGTACGCCAAGGCAATAGCATCCACTATCCAGTGGGCCAACCTCTGCTTGGAGACAGCCTTTCCCTTCTCTTGACCTCCAAAGCAGACAAAGTGCTGTTCTGAGCTTCTGAAGCTCTGAGTATGGTCCACGTAAACATGCAGTGCACGAATGGGGTGCGCAAGGGCTGGGTCTGCCTTCTCCGGGGGCTTTGCTTGCAAGTTCACCACCTGGTCCCGGAAGGGAGTGGTGGGAACTTTGGGAACGTATCCAAGCCGGGGTCTCAGGAAGACGTAAGACGAGGTCGGTCCGAATTCTAGCCACGATACGCATACTTGCAGGTCCGCCACCCTCTTGAAGGAAGCAAGTGCAGCAGGAGCGCTGTCTTTAAAGACAGAACTTTAAACTCAACTGACTCTAGAGGCTCAAAGGGAGCTCTCACCCTGATGGTTGAAGTGTTGTCCCTCCGGACCAGTTCTTGCTTGACTTTGGTAAAGACCTGGGGAGACAGGGACAGCCCGAAGGGGAGGACCTTGAACTGATATGCTCGACCCTCAAACGCAAAGCGAAGAAGGGACTGTGTCGAAGGGAGAATTGAGACATGAAAGTTTGCATCCTTCTGGTCGATTGAGAAACACATGGACGGAAAGACATCTTGAAAAAGATGCTTACCGCCTGTGCTGCTCTTTTAGGGAAACTGCTCTTTTAGCTTAAGCACCCAGGGATGAATTCTGCGCTCTCTTTGCCCAACGCGCTGAACCATCGCTGGAATGTGGCTTCACACCAGCCGAGTAGAACCCATGATGAGCTGAGAGGAAAGCCAACAGTAGCAATTACAATTGCTGTTTTCGGAGGAGAACTCCTAATACGAGAAAAATGAGCGATCGCTTGACAACCGCTTGGCTCCGAATCAAAATATGAATGAAGTGAGTGTGCCGATCCTATTTATACCCGTATGTCTGGGTGGGTGTGACTAAGCATGCAAATCACACTGGCCAATGTCCATTGGCTCATTTTGTTACCACTTGGAGGTGATTGGGCTCCCAGACGAGACCCCATTACGTCAGTATCAACGTTACGTCGAATGTGACTGACTGAATGACTGGGAACAGACTGGGATGCAAACATATGTCTTTCACTCAAGACTGACGTAAAAGTTAAAGCAAATTGTTAGCGATCGTGCTCGCGATCAAAGGCATAATAAGACGAAGGCGACAGGAAATCCCAGTTGAGGTGAATTTATTGTGCAGACAGTGCAAATCCCATATCAAAAAATAAATGTAAAAGTAAATAAATAAATAATATTTATAAGTCTTTTTGTGGGAATGTAGCCACAATAGCAGTTGTAAAGTTTGGAAAACAAACCTTCTTAAACACAAGCTTCTATTGCTTTATTCAACTCCACACAACCAACCTGACCCTCTACTCACCATGTACTAACTCTGGCAGCCATTCATAGTCTAGGCCATACACCTGGAGTGTATGTAACGGTACTATGTTTTAGCCAACAAGACAGTTATTAAGGTAATATAAAGTTAGATTTGGTGGCGTACACACCCAACTCAGAGAGCAAAAAAAAAAAAGAAAAAAAACCTATGATGAAAAAAATTTACTTGCATGGGAAAAAAAACCTTGATGAAAAAAATTTACTTGCATGGTGTCAAAACACTCTTTGTCCAGTATCTTCACAAAATCTTATCAAAACTTTCCACAAATCAGCAGGAGACTGTCTTCTGGTAGCGAGAGAAACGCTGATTGGCCTTATACCAATCCGATGGGATGCCGTCCGGGCCGGGAGACTTATTCGCCTTGAACCCAGAGATGGCGCTATTTAACTCTGTCTGAGTTATTGCAGCTGTTAATGTTTGATTTTGTTCCTCTGATAAAACTGGTAAATTGAGGGAATCAAGGAGTTTTCCGATCTGTTGCTTATTTTTTCCCTTATTTTGTATCCGCTTGTTGTTTTTGCAGTTTCCTTGGCAGAATTTGATTTGATTTGGAGCCTGATTCATTATTTCTGTTTTGTAAATACCATCTTCCTTTCAGTGTCCAGTGAATACAATATATTTTTCATTTCTAATGTTCTTTATTTTAGTCATCAGATTTGTTTTTTTGTTCCTTTTATGTTGAGTCTCAATATCTTTTAGTTCATTATTGAGATTCATTAGTCTTAATTGCTTCAATTTCTTTTCATAGGCACAAAATCATATAACTCTCAGTCTCTCCCCCTAATGACTGCTTTTAAAGGGTTAGTTCACCCAAAAATGTAAATTCTGTCAGTAATTACTCACTCTCATGTTGTTTCAACCCCGTATGACTTCATCGTTCATCTTCGGGAACACAAATTGTCTGACTGCTTCATAGGCTTCTAAGCAATTTCATTCTGCCGGTCCAGAAAAGTTAGTAAAAACATTGTTAAAATAGTCCAAGTGACTACAGTGGCTCAACCTTAATTTGTCAAGTGACGAGAATACTTTTTGTGCACAAAAAAACACAAAATAATGACTTTATTCAACTATTCATTTTCTTCTGTGTGGGCCTCTGAGTGAGTTCACGAAAGCCATGACGCATGCACGAGAACTGAGATACCTTCCCTTCACACAGATACCCAAGACGTTCGCAGGGCAGTTGGATTCGACAGCAGGTCAATTCAAGCCAAATACATGCTTTTTTTATTTCAATAGCTACAAAAATATGCAAGTATTCAGCTGTTTATAATAATGTTGCAGACTGGTCTAATTATAGTTGGTATCGGCTACACTCACATCATCCGACCACAAGAAAGCTTAATCCTGCTTTGTTTGCATGATACCTATTCATTAAGGTAATATTTCAATTTATTTTCTTTGACCTGGTTTGCCTTTTTTGTTGTTGCACAGAACTGTTGTTAATGTCTGTCATGTTTTCTAATAAATTTTAGTACTTTGTAATTTATACTAAGTCTAGTGCACTTTTCAACAACTTATCCAGAAAGCCAACCATATCAGTTCCTTCTTTATTTTCAGGTATTCCATAAATTGTCTCTGCGTGCACGGCCCTCCTGATCTATTAACCTGGCTTCCAGGTTAGCCTGGCGCTGTGTTAGCCGCTTGATTAATATTGATGTTGCTTGAAGATCGGAAAACTCTGCCTTCTCCAGTCTGTCGTTTGTTCTCTTCAGTTCTTGTTTAACGTCGGAAAGCTGTACCCTATTGTCCCTTCTGACCTCCCGGAGTTTGTTGAGAATACATCGCCGGCTAACTTCGGAACCATCTTCACCATGTGGAGATGAACTCGGAGAGCTACTTCTGCTACCTTGCCTCACTTCAGGGTCAATTTCGATCACATTCATCGTTGTCCTACTTCTAGTAGTAACCCCTTTCTCCATTGGTTACACAAAATACTCACTAGGGTTTACAAAACTAAGTTTTTTGGGGTTCTCACAAAACCGTCGGGGAGCTTGAAAATTACGCTGTCATGCTCTTGGTGGCGTAACGGAACCAAAAAACAGCGTTTTCATTTCAAACCGCTCTCCGTCCACACTAACATTTTTCAAGCGTTTTCCAAAAGTTTCTCATCCACACAAAAACATTGGAAAATGCTAAATTCACCTTACTGCACATGCGTAAACCAGCGTAAACACTCATAAAAGCTCACGGAGATGATATATGGAACATAATAAAGTTATCAAGCTTCTGTAGGATCATTTTATTTAGCAAAATATTTCACCATTTACATGCATCCAGGTCGCACTCAGTCACTGTCATTATTTGTTTGGTCTAAAACACAACTGCTCTCATGTTTTGCCGCAGGACAGTACGTTTTCTGTCATCTTTGCAGGACTGTGATATGAGGAGTGTGCAAAGTAACATTTTAGCAACTGTGTGAAAGTGAATAGCACATAACGGGCACAATAGTTTACACAGTCCACTACATTTTGAAAACTATGTTTTCAAATTTATCCACTCAGTGTGGATGGAAGGCCAAAACGGAGAGAAAAAGATGCGTTTTCAAACGAAAACGTATTAGTGTGGACTAGGGCTTGCATAGACTAGTCGAGTAGTCGATAGATCGACTACTTCAACCACTAGTCGACACTGTCGGAAACAATCGACTACTCGAGCGTCCATTAATCATAAATGAATTAAAAATGGCGAACGTCACCAACAGACACCACACGTCAGATGTGTGGAAGTATTTCATCAAGGATGACAAAAATATTGTAATTGGCCAAAACTGCAAGAGGCCGTTCACATATTGCGTCTAAAAATATGCGGAAAGCGCGGCCGTGCCGCTGTCTCCTACAAGCGCTTGCGCTCCCTGGCGTCTGTCGTTGTTATGCAACCATGAACTGCGCTCTCCATGATAACGACGAAGAAGTATCATTCTGCAAAGGATTAATTGATTTCTACCCCTTGCATTAGCTTTACTACTAGATATATTTCTGGAGATGAGAACTTGAGCGCAGAAAAGACGCGATATGTGAACGGCCCCTAGAAGCAGAAGTCTGAAATGAAAGGCAAGAACGGCTATTTATTTGGCTTTAGACTGTTACATGAAAATTTAAAAATGAAATGTCATAATTATAATGTTTTGAGAGTTTACTTATGTAATTGTTGCATTAGGCTATGAATTATAAATGTTTATTGATAAGATCTAGCTATTTCATGTCTTTTCATTTACAGTAGCATGAACCACGAGTAGTCGAGTAACTCGAGTATTGTTTTGATAAGAAATCGACTAGCAGAAATCAGTAGTCGTGCAACCCCTAGTGTGGACAAGGCCATAGTCGCATATGATAGCAGCCTTTCCTTACTTGAAATACATTTATTTTGTGCCAAGTATACTACAAAGAAGACTGTCATACTGATAGTGACCAACCACAATTCTCAGCCACAGACTGCATACCTCTGCTTTGAATCAAATGTCCACCTATGTGAGACAACCTTCAAAATAATTCTTGATAAAAATGCAGAAACAAAATATATTGTTTTGCATAGAGGTAGCCTGCTCACTTAGTGTACATTTTCTATGTTTATGTTACTTTTGTATTACTTTTCTTTTTCTTCATTAATTGCATTGAACTTTTCACAATTAAGAGAGAAAAAAAAAGTTTGATCTTTCCAAAAACGTTTTTTATTGTGTTGCTTTAGGGCAAATGCAAAAGGAGATTGACAGACTTCTTGGAAGGAACAGGGTCCCTACAATGGAAGACAGGAAGTCCCTCCCCTTTACTGATGCTGTGATTCATGAAGTACAACGTTTTCTGGATATTGTCCCACTAAATGTTCCCCATTATGCCATGAAAGACATCACATTCAGAGGTTATGTAATTCCAAAGGTAACAATTAACCACATAATACTCAGCTGTTTATTTTATTGTATAGCTGTTGAGTATTGTTGAGTTTGGAAATATTCATATCATTTTAAATAAGCTTTCATTCTTTCAGGATCAGTGATCATTCCCATGCTGCACTCTGTCCTCAGGGATGAGGTACAGTGGGAAACCCCTTGGACATTTAACCCAGAGCACTTTCTGGATGCCAACGGCAACTTTAAAAAGAATCCAGCCTTTATCCCCTTTTCTGCAGGTAAACTCTGGACTGTCTACAATCTCACACCAAACAAAAGTTTTAAAGTCGTTAATTTAAAAAATAAATTACATATTGTGAAAAAAGTTAAATGTCTTTTAATATTCATATAAAAAAGGCATTATTAAAATCTGTTCTTTTGAAAATCAGTCCTTAAAATCAAGCATGAGTCAAATGATGTTCAACCCAGACATATAGCACTATAGAATAGCTCCAGATGTACATGAAGCTTCTTCACACAATTTAAGCTTGTTTAAAAAATTACTTCAGTCAACGTGGCTAATTCTTGTTCCACACTTGTTCAACACTTGTTCAAGTTCAAAAAGCTTGAATCCAATGTGACATTGTAATAAGAACCAAGTAATGGGCACCAAAAAATGTCTGGCCCAATTAAACAGAGGCAGAGTGAATACAAAAAGTTTGAAGTATAAATGACTATTTATCCAAATGTGCAAAATCATGAAAAATCCTAAGGGACTGTTCTGTATTTAGGGAATGGACCACCGGAGGAAAATAGGGGAGGGTCATGTTTTTTTATTCTTTGTTGAGGGGAGGGTCATCCAACTTTTTTTAGTGTAGAGGGAGGGTCACCCAACTTTTGTGTTCATGAAAATAGCAAAATTTCAAAGTGGCTTGTTTGGTGCATATTTTTTCCATGTAGCTCCATGTACCTCTCTCGGTCTGGGCCCCCCTTCGATATCAGATGGGTCTGACCCAACAAAAATCCAGTTTGGCGCTGTTTGACAGTGCGCGCGCACTTCAGTATGCACTCAGAAAAAGTGCATCATGTCAGAACAGAACGCCAATGAAATGTTTACCCGGCAAAGCTTTATAGCACGAGCAAATAATGAACTTTTGTGATTGCAAATAAGTGAGAACTACAAACTACAGCTGATAGAATGTGCGCTGTAGCACGATACTACCATATTTTAGTTTCCATTCTTATTGTGTATCCACAACAATGTTAGTGAGTAAATCTACTGAAATTGCCAGCATAACAGTGGAGTGTGATGTGTAAGATATAGGGCTACCACATCTTTAAATTAGCCTACTATTAATATTATTTGAAGTTAACATAATAAAATACATGACCTACACCATTAATTGTATCTTAATTTTAATCAACGTTTCATCTACCAATTGCCTGGATTTAATAAATAAGAAGTAAAATAGATAATCATGACACGGAGGCGCCGGCGCAAGAACTGGACTCTCGTCTCATAAATGAACCGAAACTCAGCGTATAAGGCACTTGCCTCACAGACCTGAGAAATATATAGAAAGCTTGAAATGTCTACTTTTAAACAGAACAATTCAAAACGAAAGAAAACAGACAGCTCTGCTCTCTGCTTATGTAATCCGTATGAAATGTGCATTTCTCTCTGGCACGTTCACTACTGTGAAGATCGTGAGTCGGCATCGTCAAATTCATCTTTGCAGCCGACACTGACACAGAAAACACTTGTTTATTAATAAACAATTAAAATGTCTCCTTGCTATATTTGCCATATTCATAATCATTACTTTTGACGGTTCTTTGTGGCAGCTTTTAGATGCTTTATTGGCAGCGCCACCCTTACATGTTACATGAACGCGTCACCACCGCATCAGCACCGAAAACATGATTTTTTTTTTCAAATAAAAAAAATCGTGATACGAACCGAATCGTAGGTTTGGTCTATCATTACAGCCTAGTAAGATGAGAAAGCAGGAGTTTAGTCGTTTGTCATGGTTGTAAAAAAAAAACAATGACTATCTGAACATCTTTGCCAAGCACAAACCAGTACAGAAGTAATCAATAAATGATCGGGGAGGGGATCGGGGAATGATCTTTATTGCTGGCGAAGGGAGGGTCAAGTCTTTTTTGACTACAGATCTAAAAACTTCTCCGGTAGCCCCTTAAATAAAAAACGAACAGTCCCTAACCCAAATATATAACATGGAAAAATTAAACAAAAAGGGAAGAATCTTATCCAAATTAGATTTAAAAGCAATAATGCTCAATGCAAATTTTCCAAAAAAGAACTTCTTAAAAAAAGAACATAAAGAAAGACAAAAAAGACAAATCAACAAAGTACAAAATACCTGCAGCACTCAGACCACACTCTCCACTGCAGCAACCAGCACAGACTAACTCCATTAAACACAGAGCACATTTATACTGGCGGCCAGCACCATTACCCCATGGGGATGGACAAACTCACATACTACACTTTACACATTTTCTCATAAATATAGAGTCATACTATTCAAAATAGATAATCTACTCTCTTATGCAACAGTTGATATAATTTACAATACATTGAACAGGAAATAACAAAAGCAACTCGGCCACGTTCTTCCTGAAACCCCCATCCTCAATTAATAAGTGGTAGATTCCAATCCTTAGCGGAACAAAAGATTCCCGCCACCGTTTCCCCGTCGGACCTCTAAAATATTGGGACAAACAATACTGCATAAAGACAACAGGTATTTCATTCACTCATTTCGATCGATAATCATAATAACTCTTATGTCAGTAAACAGTCTCTCTGTGTGTGCATTTATAAACTCAAGTCCATGTTAAATATGCGGTCAATCCGTGACCGTCACAGACATCAACACAGGGAACGGATGCTTCACGCAAAACTCTAGACAGCAATAATAGACTAGGCAGAATTTCTGAAAATGTGCTTATTTAAAGTGCTGGAGGCATTTTGTGATTATTTATATTGATCATCAGATACGATCTGTAAACAGAGGGCTTTAAGTGTAAAATACCGAACTTGTCCTTTAAAGGGACAGTTCACCCAAA
>FLSR01004884.1:7687676-7785157 GCA_900092035.1 Leuciscus waleckii
GTTTCTGAAATAAGGCCACAAAACACATACTAAATATGTGTCACAAGACTTCTGAATAATGGGTGTTGTCGCTTAGAGTTTTTTCTTCAAAATGATGTGAAAATCATCCTGCCTAATCATTTAGATAAAACAATACATTGATTTAAATTTTGTAAGACACTTTTTGTTTGGAAAGGCAATATGCATGGGGGTGTGAATGATCATGAATAATGCTGTGATTCACACCTGAGAAGACAATGACCCGCATAATTTACCACAAGTAAAGACTTATTTTGAATGCAAGCAAATTGCATAATATCCAAGGTAAACAATTCTAGTAACTATGCAGTTAATTCTCATACTGTATTTTCATAAAGTTTTGGAATATGTCCTCTCCCCAAATGTGTCACTAATAAAAAACTATAATAAATAATTTAATGAGAAGGTTTATATAGACCTATTAAGATGTTACTTACATCTACCATTTTATTAAACAGTTTTCACATATAAATCAACTTTAAAATTAATCATATAAAATTAAAATTTTAACAATATTTCAAGTGTAATCTTTCTTTTTTAAAAGTATACATTGATTTTATCATACGTATTTCAAAGTTAAGGATTCATTGAGTGAACGCTGGCGCGACTCGCTGCCGCTGCTCTCTGATTTAAAAAAAAAAAATTGGACTTTTAACTTCGGCTTTTATTGAACTTTTAACTGTTTATTGCCCTGCTGATATACATATATATATGCTGCGTTCATACCAGCTACACCTGGCTCTTTTGCTTCTCTACCTGACCTTGTTGTGTGAGCCAGAATGTGGATCAGCAAGTCGGTCATACTCATGTGGACTGCTGCGCTACTCCTGACAAGTTCCTCGTCGGCCCTGCTCCAATACTCGGCTGCTGAGCTTCTCAAACTTTGCTTCAATCCGACTGTCTCAGCAGTTCTACAATCGACGCTGCACCCTGGCCCGGGAAAACGCTCGCATACCTCGTCGGAGATATTTTCATCGCGGGTCCCAACGGAGTTTCAACATCGATGCCTCCACTTCAATCAACTCCTTCTGGTCCTCATCCCGCCTCAACCGAGATCATCCAGCAGGAGGGTGGACCATAGTGTGCTAACCAGTCTACCCAGGTCTGCTAATGCTAGCTCTGTCTCCCACAAGAACAACCTTAGTGATCTCCACTTTGGATTATACAACATCCGATCACTTTCGGGCAAAGGACTTTTTCTCCAGGATTTCATCAATGATCGTAAATATGACTTCTTTAGTCTGACAGAGACTTGGCAGCAACCAAATGACTTTTCCCAGTTGAACGAAGCAACTCCCCCCGGGTTTGTTTACAGCTGTCAACCCCGCGCTACAGGTCACGGGGGAGGTCTCACGATAATCTATCGCGAGAGCTGTAAAGTCTCGCCTGTCTCTGTGCCACTTTACCAGTCATTTGAGTCTCTTGTCATTAAACTAAATGATCCATCCCCTATCATTGTAGCCACCGTGTATCGTCCACCTAAGCCCAATTCAGAATTCATCAATGAATTTTCTGCTTTTCTTACACTTATTTCACCTCTCTCCCCTAATGTTATTCTGTGATTTGTGATTTTAATATCCATATTCATAATGGCAATAACTACCTCACAAAAGACTTCATATCATGCCTTGATAGTTTTGAGTTGCAGCAGTTATTAATTTCCCCACCCATTCAAAAGGCCATACCTTGGATCTACTTTGCTGCTCTGGTGTCACTCCTTTTAACTGTACTGCATTTGACCTTCCCATCTCTGACCATAAACTTTTCTCATTTAATGCTAAGGCGACACTGCTCAAAACGAAACTGTCACGTACAATCTCTTTCCGTAACATCAAGTCCATTGACCCAGCAGCTTTAGACTCTGGTATTGCCAATCTTCCCAATATTGACTTCACATCCACCCCTGATGAACTGCTCAGTCACTACGATTGTGGCCTACATCATCTCCTCGATACCCTGGCTCCAATAAAAACACGGACTGTTTCCTTTTCTCAATCTGCACCCTGGTTTACTTCTGAACATCGTCAACTGAAAGCCAGAGGTCGCCAAGTGGAACGCCTCTATAGAAAACTGGTTTGACCATCCATAAACAAATGTTTTATACCCATTTACTTTCCTATAAAGATTCTCTTTCTACTGCAAAGTCCAACTATTATACAGATTTAATCAGATCAGGCTCTGGTAACTCTCAAGCACTTTTCTCACTGGTGCATAAAACACTACGTCCACCTGATTCTCTCCCACCTCATTTTTACTCCACTGACTCCTGTAATTCCATTATGACATTTTTTACTACTAAAATTGATCGTATACATCAACAGTTACCCCCTCAGATCTCACCCCTCAAACTATCCTCTGATTTTCAAATAACTTCTTGTCATCTTTTCTCTGACTTTGCTGCTGAAATAACCAACCTTGTCCGCAAATCTAAACACTCCCGACTACACTGGTTAAAGCTTGCATTCACTCCCTGACCCCTCTTATAACTGCAATTATCCATTCCTCTCTTATCACTAGTATTGTTCCGTCACCCCTCAAATCAGCGGCAATAACCCCCATTCTCAAGAAACCTGGAGCTGACCCCAGCAACTTCAAAAATTTCCGCCCAATTTCCAACCTCCCCTTCCTTTCAAAAATCCTGGAAAAAACAGTTGCCTCTCAGATTCATGACCACTCACCCACAATAGTCTCTATGAACAGTTCCAATCAGGTTTCCATGCCCTTCATAGCACCGAAACAGCTCTTGTTAAAATAACCAATAACCTTCTCACGGTTGCGGACTCTGGATTTCTAACAATCCTCATCCTCCTGGACCTGAGTGTGGGTTTTGACACCATTTCCCACACCATCCTCATCGACCGACTAGCTTCCCTTGGATTATCTGATACACCCCTGCACTGGTTTAAATCATATCTTTCTGGCCGTACTCAGTTTTTACAACTTAAAACTTTCAGATCCCATTCCACCCCCCTTTCCTCTGGTGTTCCCCAAGGTTCTGTCCTTGGACCCCTTTTGTTCATTATCTACCTTCTCCCTCTTGGCCATATTTTTCGTAAACATAACACTCAGTTCCATGGCTATGCAGATGACACCCAGCTCTACCTATCCATTAAACCCACTACATCCCTCCCTCCCACCTCTCTATCCAACTGTCTTCAGGAAATCAGATCCTGGTTCTCCCTTAACTTTCTCAAGCTCAACAGTGACAAAACTGAACTCCTCCTTATTGGCACTAAATCCATCCTATCTAAAATAAATGACTTCTCCATTTCCATCGACAATTCATCTGTGTTCCCCTCCCCTCAGGTCAAGAGTCTGGGTGTCATCCTAGATAGCACTCTGTCATTCCAGTCCCACATTAATAACATCACTCGGTCAGCATATTTCCATTTACGTAACATCTCTCGCTTACGCCCATCTCTTTCCCCCAACAGTGCTGAAATTCTGGTTCACACCCTGGTCACCTCTCGCCTAGACTATTGCAACTCTCTCCTCTATGGTCTACCTGACAAATCCATCCATAAACTACAACTAGTCCAAAACTCTGCTGCCCGTATCATTACCAGAACCCCCTCCATCAGTCACATAACACCAGTCCTGCAGCACTTCATTGGCTCCCCTTCAAATACCGTATAATTTATAAGATCCTCCTCCTTACATTTAAAGCTATCAACAATCTTGCCCCTCAGTATCTCACTGAGCTCCTCCATATCAAGATACCCACTCGTTCTCTCAGGTCCTCTTTCTCCATTTAGCTCATCCTTCCACCTGCTCATCTGGTTACCATGGGGCTTAGAGCTTTCAGTCACTCAGCCCCACACCTCTGGAACTCTCTGCCCCACTACATTCAACACTCCACGTCCATAACCAATTTCAAAACTCACTTAAAAACTCATCTTTTCAGACAGGCTTACTCTCTTTAATTTTTTATTTGTTTTGACTGTAATGACCCCACCCTTTCTCTTGTGTTTTATTATTAATAGTTATTAATATTATTATTAATATTATCATGTTATTTATTGCCTGTTTTCTCTGATTGCTTGTTTAAGATTGAGTGTTTTATTCTTGATTTTGTAAGGTGACCTTGAGTGTTGAGAAAGGCGCCTATAAATAAAATGTATTATTATTATTATTATTATTAGTTTGAATATTGGAACAAACACTATAATAACATCTTAGTTGATAATTCAATACACCTACGTTATTTTTAACAAAATATCACATACTATATATTTAACATATGAGCAGAAATTGGCAAACAAAAGCTTATTTGATGTGATGTGACATATCATAAAAACGATATGTTACAGACGAAATATGAATGTTTAGACAATATTTTGTTGATTAGGTTTGGATAGATTATAAAGTTTTTACAGTAAAAAGACTATTACTGTAAAAACTTTATAATCTATCCAAAACTAATCAACAAAATATTGTCTAAACATTCATATTTCGTCTGTAACATATCGTTTTTATGATATATATGTTCATTTGCAGTTTAATACGTTGCTTATACAAAGACATTTTATTTCAACATATTTCAGTAGTTTTTTACTCATCTCAGTATAGCAATATAGTTTGGTAAAAGCTAAACTAGTAGATGTGTTCATGTAAAAATAACATGTTTCTAATGTAAGTGCGCGCGCTGTTTACAGCTGGAGTAAACATCTGTGCCATTCATTCATTCACACACACACAGACACGGTTCATATTCAAACAGTCTTTTTGCATTTACGACACTATTGCATATGGCGATTAGAACAAAGCACTTAAGAATAAAAAACTGCTAATTGAAGAAAACCCAGCATCACACAAGTTGCATTAGATAAAATCATCTAGCACAGACCATGCGCTCCACCGCTTTGGGGGGGTTCTACAATTTCTTGCTGCATCCTTTTCTTTCTTTGTTATTTTGACTAAGCTGAACACATTATGGTATTTGCTCAGCCTCATGCTTGAAAACTTAACACTAACCTGATGGGAAATATATTTCATGTTAATAACTAGAACTTTTAATTACATTGTTAATGTAAAACTAAAAATATAATTTTAATTTGTTGTTGTTTTCTTGATAGTGTATAGTATTTTTTTTTTTTAACCTGAATAATGTGACAACATTAATATGATATACATTTTTAAAATCTTCCCAGTCTACTGATATTTGTTATGGCATCCGCATCAAACATTACAATGCTCATGATAACTTTTGCTAACTCTACAATTAGTAAATCCTCTTGATGAATCAGAAAAAGGAAAAAAATATTTCTTGCTTATGTTGCATCATTTGCTTATGTTTTATCATTTAATCAAATGCCATCATCATTTTAAGAAATCATTATTATCATGTTGATGTGTTTCTCATTACTATCATGTGTTGACCATTCTTTAATTTGATGTTTAATGCTTTTCTTTTATTAATTTTTATGCCTCAAATCTAGCTGATTGACTCAGGGTGAACTTTTGTATTTGCGGTTTAGATGAGGTCAAGAATCTGTAAGTTTCCAATAGACAGACCACAAATGCTCTAATGTCTCAGAATAAAGTGATAAACAAATGTTATCTTAGCTAAAGATCTTGCAGAAGAGACATGTTGTGCAGTTGTTCTGTATTGTAGTAAGATGAACAACTTTCGGACACCTTTGGGGTACGAGACAATGTGTATCCGGCCCCCCTCCATGGTGTGAAACCACAAAAGAACGATATGTCTTTGTCGTTAGAGTCTGCTCAATGTGATAGTAAAGAGGAACTAAGCCCTGTGCATCAGCATATGTGTGTGTGTGTGTGTGTGTGTGTGTGTGTGTGTGTGTGTTTGTGTGTGTTTGTGTGTGTATGATTGTTTTCATTACACAGCCAATATTATCAGCATTACAGATTCTCTGGCTGATTCTGAATCCCCTCACTGAGGCCAGAGCAGGATTTGATCTCAGAAGAACATTTTACTGTCAGTGAATAGCAATTAAATCAATCATTTATTTTATACCATATTTATAGCCTATATTATATTAAATTAAATTAATGTGGCAGAGTGGGGGATAAGAGCCAAGCTAAGCAGCAAGGAAGTTCACATTTAAAGGGGGGGTTAAACACTCATTTTCACTCAATCTCATGTTAATCTTGAGTACCTATAGAGTAGTATTGCATCCTTCATATCTCCAAAAAGTCTTTAGTTTTATTATATTTATAAAAGAAAGATAGGCTGTTCCGGAGTCTTTCCGGAAAAAAAACGAGCGGCTGGAGGCGGGCCATGTGGGCGGAGCTAAAGAATCACGAATATTGTTTACTTGCTGTGCTTACGCGATAGCTAACAACACACAGACGTTGAAGCAGTTTTACTCACCGCCTGCAGTTCCAACGCACGACCGTGAACCTTTATCGTTGGGACTGCTCCATCCTTAAGCATTAGACGATCTGCAAATCCGGCGTAGAACTGGGCAGCGCAGCCGATGACTTCCCTAAAGTCGAGCACAGCGCTTTGATGGGCGTACTGCTTTCGCTCTCTCGCTCTGGTCTACGGGTGCGCGCCCTTCCAGGAGAAGTGCCTTTAGGACCCGTATAAGGAAATTCCGCTCCATCTGACGTCACACAGGCCCATACTCGGAAAAAAACTTTCCGAAACTTGTGACAAACCGGAAGGAGTATTTTTGGCACAGAAATACTCCATCAAACGTACAACTTAATTTTTGAAACTTTGTCCATGTTTAGCATGGGAATCCAACTCTTTAACAGTTAAAAAACTCAGTATGCATGAAATAGCATTTCACCCCCCCTCTTTAATAAAACTCTAACAAGATTTTCAATGTAGCCAACTACGCCACCTCTGGGCTTTCACCCAAGGACTGTCACGGGTCAGGGTGTGTCACCGGCCCCTCTCTGTTCTTTGTTTTTGTCCTGCTATTTCTGCAGCTGGTGATGTGGGCAATTAGCACAATTAGCTGATCTTCCTCACCAGTCGCTCGTTTCCCCTAACCTTTATATTCCCAGCTGTGTCTACCAGTGTTGTCAGTGGATTGGTACATGTCACGTGTGTGTTCCTTGGCTGTTTGTGTTTTCTGTTTTGCTTACCTGTGATCTGTGATCTGTGATCTGTGATCTGTGATCTGTGATCTGTGATCTGTGATCTGTGATCTGTGATCTGTGATCTGTGATCAGGAAGCCTAGACGTGGGGGTTGGTGTAGGACTGTTCGTCTGCTGGACTCGTCTATTGCTGGACATTGCTGGAAAGGAGAAGCTAATCGTCTATTGCTGGACATTCCTGGTGTAAGGTAGGGATGGGCAAATGAAGCCTCATGAAGCACTGAGGCTTTCCCCTAATTGATTTGAAGCATCAAGAGTGTCGAAACAGCACCATCTTGTGGCAGGTCAAATTTATAGCAGCCATAAACCCGAGTGCTCAGCACAGAGCTCCGTTGTTTTATCCTTTAACACAAACAAAAGCCTGACTATGCTAAATGTTCAGTTTTCTGATAATAATATTCACATATTAAAGTGTGGCAATAAATTAAATGTAACGGTTATATTAATACTAATTATAAAAATATCAACAGAGTTGCTTGATGCAAGTAAATGGTGGTCTAATTATTTTATGGTTTCTATGCTGTTTATATGTCAGAATATATGATCATGTAACATGAAGCACTGAGGCTATATATAAATGTTAGTAAATTGACTTAAACTTCCAAAAACCTGTAGAGTAGTGGTCTTGGTGATCAAACATTCCGACATGCAAAGTGAAGCATTCACGTGGACTGAAAGAAAGTGAGGCTTCGTTTCTCGTTTATCACTTGTTTTTCTGAAAACAATACGCGCTCCGGCACGGAGCTTCATGAGAAATTGCGCTGCGTCCTCGATACGCGCTTTGAAGCTTCAGTGTCAAATGTAACATCACAAGTGTAAGGACCACACGTTGGCCCAATGACAGAATCAAACGCTCTGGGCGAAGGTATAATGCGTGTATGTCTTTTCAGCGCTCCAGTGAAGTTCACTTAATTTATTGGAATTTAGTTTCAATATTACTTTACGCTTAATCTGACTCCAATTTCAAATGATAATCAAATTTAGATTGTGTTTCTGATTTGAAAATAGTCATAAATATTGATTATGAATTAATTTAGATCTTTGATTATTCTGAGTATCCCATGCTTTCAATTATTCATTCATTGAGGGACCCGATGCCACACAGAGTCACACGCCCTGGGTTTACGTGGATCTCACAGACACAGCCTCGCCAGTCTGATCTTGGTCAAAGAGTGCAGGGTTTGCTTTTACCTCTTAAGTCGGTTGCCTACTGCTCACGCATACAGAAAAGTGTAGTTTATTTAGCCACTTCCGTACAACTTGCCAAGTCAGTGATAGAGGGAGTCTAGGGAGTCGTGAACGCGGATTGACAACAGACCCGGAAGAGAATACAATGCTGAATAAAGTCGTAGTTTTTGTTATTTTTGGACCAAAATGTATTTTCAATGCTTCAAAAAATTCTAACTAACCCACTGATGTCACATGGACTACTTTGATGATGTTTTTATTACCTTTCTGGACATGGACAGTATACCGTACATACATTTTCAATGGAGGAACAGAAAGCTCTCGGACTAAATCTAAAATATCTTAAACTGTGTTCCGAAGATGAACGGAGGTCTTACGGGCTTGGAACCACACGTGGGTGAGTCATTAATGACATCATTTTCATTTTTGGGTGAACTAACCCTTTAAATACCCAGACCAGAACAAAAGGGTTATACCAATGTTGTTTAGAGTTGTTTGGGCCAATCATGTATCCACAGGGGGTAGCACCTGGTTTCAGGAGATATCGTAAAGAGATATCACCCAGAAGTTCTCAATCTTTCTTATTAAACCAATGACTGCAATGAAATTAAGACCATTTTACCAATCGCACTGAGACACTTAAAATGATACCAAACATGAAAAGGAAAAACAACATATTCACAAGATACACCATATGTGTTATATAGACATTCTTAGTGAACTTTCAGTGCCTTGAGGAGGGAGAGGGGGGATGAGTTGAAGTCAAACAAGGGGACAAGGAGATAAGTTTGGTCAGGGCCATGTCCTGTGCTCGATCTTTGCTATCTGCTGTCCAGGGTGCATTTTATGGCTTTATTGCAGGGTGAGTTTTGTTTTAGCAGGAAAATCAGTTCTTACACTGGGTTCTCTCTGTCTGTCGGTGGTCTCCTCTTCTCTACACGTCCGTATGTGTGCGGGCTGTGCTCACAAGAACCACCAATCGGAGAGGCTTAACATTTGTTTACTGTGTCACTTAATATTGTTCACTAATAAACTTTTCACTTCTCATCACTGCATTTGAGTCCTCCTCATCTCTATACACCAGGCCTACCTGACATTGATATACTCAGACAACACGGGTTGTTCTTCACAAAGAGGACTGAGACTGTTCTGACAATTAAAAAACAATTTATTACATAAAATCTTTTCACATTGAGAAACACCACGTTCACTAATAAATACCTTCCATACATTTACCTCTTAATTACCTACAGAAGTTAATACAAAAAAAGAAGGCATTTTAAATAGATAAAGAAAGAAAGACAAACAAGAGGAAATAAATAAAGACTGGGAGTTACTCGAAGACACTAACAGGAGAAAGAATCCTTGACCCACCTCGTAAGTAATCACTCACTACACTAGTGTCCCACACTACTAAGGCAATGAAACAAATCCACACTCAAGTGTGTTTAACACTACACCAAATACAGATGTCCCAGAGAGAACCCACAGCACTTAAATTACAGATTCCATAAAAATACATATATCACAAAACACAGCAAATTTATAAGGGAGACTGGACAAATAAGCGACCCAAACTACACAACTCCATCAGGAAAAGGGAACGCAAGGGGGTAGCCAGAAACAGCTAAACGCAAGCTCCCCTAACCCTAACCCTAACCCTAACCCTAACCCTAACCCTAACCCTAACCCTAACCCTATCCGCTACTTGTGCGTCATGTTGTTATTATAAGTGCAATCATGATAACGATTAACCAGCCGCTATCTGACACAGCTGAGCCTATGGGGAAATTACTCCCACCAGGGGGAGTAATGGAGGGAAATCCCCAATCTGCCACATTAACATATATTTTGCCATATAAACAGAGAACAAAATACTGTGAGGAAAAATGTATTTAAATACAAATACAGTATTTTGAAATTGGCCATCCAGTGCAGGTGTAGGTGACTGAAGAAACCACACAGGCCTACTGACTTTACATTCCTAACCTTATCTCTGCCCTCTTTCTTTCTGTCTTTCTGTCTGTCTTGCTGGCAATTACAAATACACTTATGCAAAATAGCAGCCATTTATATACTTAGTTCTAACCAGGTTACAGTGTCGTCTATTACTTGTGGTGAACACCATTAACAGATTCATACTTCTGTAAAACTGTGGGAAACTTTTCTGCTATTTAGCACAGAATATGGATGAGCGATATGACCAACATCTGGACGGCCAGACCCAGTTTCTGCCAATGTCTTGTCTTCGCCATCGGGTTATGGGGCGGCCAGTCGGTCTTTTAATGTCAAGTGGCAGCCATTCGGTCACGTGTCCGGCCCAGCGCTTCTTGGCTTGTTCGGCCTGGTTGACGGTGTCCTTGACCTTGCTCCTCTTCAACTCACTCACAAAAATAAATGTTTTATTCCCTAAAGATATAACACATTTATTTTTGTGAGTGAATGCAGCACAATCGCGAACATAAATGGACAACTTTAAAGGCGATATGCTCAATGTTTCGATTATTTTGCACCCTCAGATTCCAGATTTTCAAATAGTTGAATCTCCCCAAATATTGTCCTATCCTAACAAACTACATCAATGGAAACCTTGTTTATTCAGCTTTCAGATTATGAATGAATCTCAATTTTAAAAAAATTGGCCCATGCTCTTTTTTTTACTAGATTTACCTATTGTCACTGTCACCATCATATGTTAGTCTCCGTCTGCACTACATTTCCCAGCATCCTCCTTGGCCCACACCTGCACCTCCTTCACCATTACCTGCACCTGCCCGCCATCATCATCATCTTCACCTAATCGTCTTCAGCTGTTGTCTCCATTGTTCATCTGTGTATTTAAGTTCATCCTTGTTCAATGTTCACTGTGGTTATTGTTTGTGGTTAGCACACACTGTTGTGGTTGTGGTTGTGGTTGTGGTTGTGGTTGTGGTTGTGGTTGTGGTTGTGGTTGTGGTTGTGGTTGTGGTTGTGGTTGTGGTTGTGTTCTGCCGTTGGTGTATGAATGAGTGAGTGAATGGGTGAATGTGAGGCTATGTAAAGCGCTTTGGTGGCCATAGGTCTGTGAAAGCGCTATATAAATGCAGTCCATTTACTGAAGACGACACGTTCATCCAAAGAATATGCAGAGATGAGGGAGTCATTAAAACAATGAAGCAAAAGGTTATTACTTTTACTTTTATCTTCCAACACTTTTGGCTTGAAACGTTTCAATCCATTCAATAAGTTTGTACGTATTTTTTGGCCCACGTTTTATTTTGAACTGTTTCCACGAATGTACAGGATCTGTTGTTAACTGATTAAATTATGTATTTTCATATACATGTTATTTGTTTGTGTGTGTTCTGAATTTATACTTCATTAGTACTGTGTGTGTGTGTGTGTGTGTGTGTGTATACCGTATATAAATATGAGAAATTCTTCAACTGTGTATACGGGCCATTCTACAGAACTGGTGCAAACTGCTGTCCCACAACCAAAGAGCATTTAAGTATCACACTTTTAGGTGTTTACTAAGATCCCTCTATTATCTATTGAATCCCTCAATAATATTTAAAATATCAGTAAGCTAATATATATAAAATCATAATTTATTGATTTATTTATTTGTCACATACATGATCATCAGCAGTACAATGAAATTACAACACTCCTGACTGCAAATTAACAAGTAATGAAAAGTTAAATACAATTAACAAAGAGTACTACACATAGAAATAATGTCAAATCAACAACAGTAATTATAATACAGTTTTTTTATACAGATTTTTAGTGAATAGATTTTAAGTTTAAACCATGAGATGAATGCTATAGTTTGAGTATACCTCACTCTGAAGGGGAGGAGGGTGTTTGACACCGGGGCTCTGTGCAGTCCAGGGGCCTCATTTATAAAGCTTGCGTACGCACAAAACGGGGCTGAAAACATGCGTACGCCAGTTCCTGCGCAAAAGGTGGGATTTATGAAGAAAAACTTGACGTGAAAATATGCGCACCTACACGCAAACTCTGACCCATGCGTACGCACATTTTGGAGACGGAGCAGTTTGGCGACACCGATGGTGAGTTGGAGTTAAATGTCTTTTTGGTCACTTTTAGAATTTAGAATTAAAATTAAACATAATACAGAAAGATAATACAAATATAATTTCCCTCACCAAGCCTGTCACTTGAAGCAAATATCCATTCCTCTTATGTCCGCGCCAGCGAGCGCGTTGGGCCGTTTAGTGAAACTGACGCAGTTTAAATAAATAAAATAATGATTTAAACTATGTTTTACTTCTGATATAAACATTTAGATTAAATATGCCATTCAAATTATGGAGTTAAACACTTAAACATGAAATCATACTGAAAAGTTACAACATTTTTTTATATTCAATTCAATCAATAGAAATATTTGTTGTGGATGCGATTGTTTTTGAACACTTTTCCTGTGGCGTGCTTTAATGTTTAACCACAGAGATAATTGCTTATCATGATAATACCAGATCTGAGAAAATAGTTTCGTGCAAATAATGCCCAAGGCCTATCTGTTTCCATTAAAAATATAAATCAATTAAAAATACAATTCGGCAAGTGGAAAAGATTGAGAAAACTTTCTCTGAAATGTATTTTACACTATTTGATTTATAGGCTATTCAAAAACAAGGCAAGGATAACTACTTGATTTGTATTAATATAATGTTTCTTGTACCGTTTATATCATTTGCATATGATTATTCATCCACGTGATTACGTTTAAGTTATCACGTGGATGAATAATCATATGCAAATGATATGTAGATGAGGATCTGCATAGTAAAACTAGGCGTTGTAAGCTCCATATATGGTTATTTCGGGGGGAGACGCATGTACGCACAATCTTCCGCTGACTGGGATTTATAAAGTGAATTCTGCGCAGGTTCTGGCGTGCGCACGGTTTTATAAGTCTGAATATTTTTTTGCGTACGCCATTTTTGGCTTTTGTGCGTACGTACACTTTTAGCAAGGTTCCTACGCACAGTTTTATAAATGAGGCCCCAGAACTGTGTCTGGGTAGTCTTCGAACTCTGATGGCAAGTGCTCCTTAATTTTGTCTTGAGTCATCCAAATGCATTGTGAACCAAGAACAGAGAAGAAAAGATTGCTCCAGGTCAGAATGATTCTGCGTACAGTAGACTGATGCACCCCACACCGCTCAGCTACTGTAGGTGCCTCTGCTTCAGGCCAAGGCCAGGTAGTTCAGGAAGAGGAACAGTCCATCAGCTGACGTCCCCTCACAGCGCTGAGATTTAAATGCCTTTTTCATTTAGTTAACCTAAGTTATCATTACTTTATTTTCACGTATTGAATAAATAATAATTTAAATAACTTCTAGTTCAAACTTTGTCTATTAAAAACCACTAGAGTCTCAAGGAGTCTTTACCTCACGGATTTGAAGGTGCCGCCCACTAACCTAAAAGTTGACGAGCTGGCTTATCTTTATGCGGAAGTTCTGAAGAACGCTCCGTGCACATAGTCCATCGGCAAAGTGATAGGGAACTGTGATGCGGTCAAGACCTATGGAGACACATCAGTCTCATAAATAATTCATGCAAAAAAACATGATTCATACATGTGGCCAATTTCACATCATGAAGCCAAATTCATGTGCACGTGGCCAATTTCACATGCATGAAGCCAAATTCATGTGCACAAAAAAAAAAATTCACAAAAAGGAATTCATATGCGCAAAATAACTATATATTCATAAAATACATTTCACAAATGCAAAACACAATTCATAGATATACAGTTGTGCACAAAAACATTCTAATGTTTAAAATTTACGAGTTTATCCTTGAATATGAATGCGCAAATCGTCATTCACGTGTGTGTGTTTTTGAGACTTTCCTGGCAGCGCTTTCCTCCTACACAGATCAGTCGTACTCTTTAGCCAATCAGATTTAAGCGTATCAATCGACCAATCATCATCATGTGAGGGCGTGCTTACCTGCATTTGGTTATATTCATTGGTGTTCGAAGGCTCCCCTCCAGTGGCTATTAATGGTACTGCAGACAGTGTGTTTTGTCGCTCTTCTCTTGCCGTACCGCAGCAGATTCGAGTGTCGCTGCTGTGGGTATGCACGATTTTCCACGCTCTAACTCAATGACGAAGTAATTATAAAAATAATATGTTACAAGTGAATCTTTTAGATGCAATTGATTGCATTTATGTATTTGAACATGAATGGAATGCATTTAACACTTTAACGCGATTGTTGAGATTGTTATGTACTGAATTTCCACATGCTACATATTTAGTATGTGTTTTGTGGCCTTATTTCAGAAACTTTAGTTTTTAGTTTTTTCAATAACCATGCATAAACATTATTCTCTCAAAAATACAAACATGTAAATGCATGTTGCTCACATATTATGGTATAGCCATGTTTGTGCTAAATAGAGTGTAATTATACCTTTGCCATTAATATGTTTATAAGCAACTGAAAAAAACACAAATGTCAGGGCATGTCAGAACATCTCAAGGACCCCAAAAACCACTCAGACCCCAGAGGGTTATGGTATTGCAACTTCTAGAATTATAGAATGTAATTATTACCGCACCTCCTTGTTTCTGTAAATAATAATAATAATAATAATTGAATTAATAATAATAATATTTACTAATATCTCAGTAAACCTCATTATTGCTATTATACTGCACCACATATTTATGCATCACACATTATTAAATAACTGCATTAAAATGAGTGATATCTGTATTGTTAGATGGGTTGTATGTTGCCTCCAAGATACCTGTGCTTTTTTTGTTTTAGTCTTGGTGTGAATAGACCTTTCGTCATAGATTTAATTGGGTTTATCATTTTGTTCAAGGAGGCCTTTATGAATAGTAGCCCTGAACAATATTTTAATGAGCTGGGCATGTCTCAGGGTGGATGATGGCTCTAACTGGGATCCTACCACTGCAGCATTGTAAGCTTTGAATACTAAGAATTTGAGCACATTAATGAGGTATAGGAAGCCAGAGGGCTGTGGGTCTTAGTGCAGGCAGGGTGCAGAGAGGCCACAGTGAAGTTTGCCAGATAAGGGGAAAAAAAGCATGCGAGTGTATGAGTTTGATATGTTTTCTGTATAGCTTGTCTTGACCTTCTGCTAGAGGAGTGTTGCTCCTTCCTGTTCTAGGAGTCCAGCAGTGTGGTTGTGATATAGCCAAGCCCTTTTTTCACACACTGTGAAGAACTTCTTGCCCTTACGAAAAATAAGTATACTTCAAGTTCATTTTATAAGTATACTTTAGTAAAGTTCAAGTATATTTATGTAGTAAGCATACTTAAATGTACTAGAATTATACTTGTAAGTGTACTGTTTCGATACAATTGGGACTAAATTGTCACTCTTTAGTAAAAGTATACTTTTAAGTATACTTTAAGTGTAACAGTAGTAAACCGAGTAATTATTATTATTTATTTTTTTTTCATTTGTACTGCAACTATACTACAGTTGAACTTATAGGTATTCTGATAGTTTACTAGTCATTGTTTTGTTTGATTATGAAAGTACACTTTGAAGTATACACTTTAAGCGAACATAACGTCATACTTACAGTTTGCTAGTATTTACAGTATTATTTTTACACTTTAAGTATACTACTACTATGTTCTTATTTAGGTATTCATTTTTATACGTGAAATATACCTTTAACTGTCCTTGAACTCTTTCCATTTTAAAAAGATTTTATTCTAGCTTCATGCATTCTTTTTTATCAACATTAAAATCTGAGAAAATCACAAAATATGTTGTTTAATGTTTGATGATCACGTTGTTTTACATTTGCGTAAACAATCTTCTTTCACCTGTTTCTGCTTCTTCACCTGTGTTTTGATCCAGAGATAAATCAGATTCTCAGAATTAGGATGATCTGTTTTCTTCATAATTCAATATTTTCAAACAATGTAAGTTTATAAGACAGTATGTAAAACTATATGCAAAATATTTAATAGGCTTCTCAATCAAAAGAGTAAAAACAAGCCAAGTACACTTAGGATAACACACATTATACTTTTAGGTATATCTCAATCAAAAGATTGAGTACAAGCATAGGCCAAGTATGTCAAGTATACTAAAGTGCAATTTTAAGTATACTCCTGAGAAGTACATAAAGTATATTTCTGAGAAGTACACTGTAAAAAATGTCTAACCTCTCCAAGTAAAAATTTTCTAGTGACTGGTCACATCTAAATTTTTTAATTGGCCCAAGTGCAATTCTTGTTGCAATAGTCTGTTAACATTGGCTCAATGAGAAATATACGTCAGGCTAATTGAAAAATGTAGATGTATCAGTCACTAGAAATTTTTGACTTGGGGATGTAATTTTTTTTTTACAGTGCAGTATTTGGATGCATTTGTAGACATGATTGAAGGCATTGTATTGATATTCTTCAAACATTGTGGTTAAAGTTTGCTTATAAAAGTATAAAACTGCAATTAATTCAGCTAAAATTACTTAACGTATTGATGCCATTCACACTTTGCAGATATATCAGGGTACAGATTTGCTTTATACTTCAAAAATGTACACTTTAAGATTGGACATTCTACATTTGCCACCAAAGAAAAGATTTTAAAAAATCTACTGGAGTGCATCTGTTGTCTTAAAAAAAAAGTAAATTTTTCAATAATATAATTTATTCTGAAAGTACAGGTGTCTGTTAACTAAACTAATGTATGTGGCACCAAGGATTCTGCACCTTTCATCATTAAAACATCTTCTTTTCATAGCTGTTCCCATTACTACCCTTAAGAAAAATATGTTTATTCACGTGTGCTGTCAGTATACTTCCTTTAAACTAAAAATAAGAAAGTATACTTTCCGTCTACTTGTTATGTACACTGTAAAAAAAAATGACATCCCCAAGTCAAAAATTTCTAGTGACTGATAACATCTACATTTTTTCAATTAGTCTGACGTATTATTTCTCATTGAGCCAATGTTAACAGACTATTGCAACAAGAATTGCACTTGGGCCAATTCAAAAATTTAGATGTGACCAGTCACTAGAAAATTTTGACTTGGAGAGGTTAGAATTTTTTTACAGTGTAATGATAATATTTTAATATTTAAATTAATAGGTGTCTCTCACATTGTCCCACAGCAACATTAAAATAGTGTAGATTAGTGTACAATGTTTTATAATAATAATTTATTCTATTTAGTGTCCATTTTATTGTTGTCCAAGTTATTTCACATATTTAAAAAATGAGCATTTATTAATAGTGGAACAACAAAACACAATAGATGGTTTAGAACTTTTAATATGTATTGCACGACCACAACTGGCCAACAAATAAGTCAGAAATAAATGATGCTTCTTAAGAAATGTACCAAAAATAAATAAATAGTAATAAAAAATATACATACACATACACTCTTGGTAGTGCAAATTAAAATGATAAAACTCACACACCTTTTGTTACATGTATGATCTGTGTTTCGCCCCTTCGTTGTGTTTTTGGTTCAGTCCTGTGTCCTAGTGTTCCATGATTGTTCTAATTAGTTATGTCTATCACTGGCAATTACCTCATTAGTTATCTTGTTAGTCCCTGTGTATGTATACCTTGTGTTCTCCTTCAGTCTTTGTGAGCTTGAGTGTTTGGTGTTTCCCCTGAGAGTTTGGGTAATGTTATTTCTATGTAGTCCTTGTCTCCATGAGCTTTGTCCTACATGTTATGTGAAAAAAGTGTGCAGGCAGTGAGGAGGCCAGCGGGGGATCCTGAATTTAGGAGTCTGGTCCGGGCCTTCCATGCCTTTTTGAAATTGTTTCATTGCACGGTGGAGGTTGAGGACGGCCGGGAGGGCCCGCCGGGTAGATTGGCGAGTCTGGCGGCCCAGGCGAAAAAGGTCCAGCCGGCCTTTCAGTCAACCAGGACTGAGTGCAGGCTACAGGACAACACCAATGAGTGGCTTCAAACGGGGCTGACGATAATGGAGGAGCATTATCAGGGGGCCCTAAGAAGGGCGGGGAAGGAGATCTTACCAAGCCCAGGGGTGGATTGGAAGGAAGCCTGGCAGGTGGCCATAAGATGGACCAGAAGGAGGTATAAGAAGTTAAAGGAGCAGACGATTAGGCGGGCTGGGAATGTGGTTAAAACCATTATGACAAGAAGAAGGTCTGAGGAGAGGGCAGGAGAAGAGATGAGGGGGGGCCCAGAGGTTGAGCCCAGACCTGAATTTGCGCGTGGACCGGGACCGGGACAGGGACCGGGACCGGGACAGGGACAGGGACCGGGACAGGGACAGGGACAGGAACAGGAACCGGAACCGGAACAGGGGGAACAGGGCGAAGTGGCCCCATGGAGGTGGACCATCCTCGGGGACCGGATCCCCAGTAGTACCTGCAAAAGCCGAGGATATGGGGGAGAAGATCCCGAAGGCAAAGAAGGGTTGGGCCCCTAGCACAAGCAAGGCTGTGGCGACCTTGCCGGCCCTGACTCCGTACCATATACCTCAGGAGGAGGGAGAAAAAACAGGGGGGAGCCCTCAGGTCATTGAGGTGGAGGAAGGGGCCTTGGACTGGCTCATTTCTGGAGAGGGGTCGGAGGACCAGGAAAGTCCAGCGGCTCCCCAGAGGAAGAAGTAAGAGCCGGGAAATAAGGATAAAGATAGGCCTTCGCTATCCTCAGGGTCGGATGCTCCACGATGGAGCATCCATGTAAATCATGAAGGTAGGGAGAAGGCCAGGAGTTGGTCCTTGACCCCGGTCAACCCGGTATTATTTGTGGGAGCCTCAAATTTGAGTCGGCTGCCGAGGACGGAGGTATGGGACATCGAGGTCCATAGTTTCCCGGGGGCCACAATAGCGGATGGATATAACATCATTAAGCATAGGACAAAGACGGTTGGGAACACGGAGCAGGTGGTTCTTCCTTTTGGCCTGAATGACCGGGCAAACAACAACACAACGGCCCTGGGAAAGATTTTGGAGAAATTGGTGGAGGCGGCCAAAACCATTTTTCCGGGGGCGAATATTTATGTTCCCCTGATCAATTTTGATCGGGCGTTGCCGGCAAACCATAAGGCGAATTTGGCTGCCTTAAACAAAAAAATCTTTCAGCTGGTTTGCAGCATACCGTTGCTCCCAGAAGAAGATTTTAAAGTAGGGCAAGATAAGCTGCATTGGACGCCATCGACGGCGAGGGCCATTTTGCGTCATTGGCAGCTAAATTTAAACATCTAAGCGGGCCGTTCTGCCAGGGCCCAGGATGGGATTTCAAGACCCCGGAGAAGTTATTACGAAATAAAGAGAGGCATTCGGTGATTAATTTGTCTCAGAGTTTTCAATTGTCGTCAGGGCAGGTTAGCCTATTGGGAAGAGGTTTGTCTTTTATCCCTTCTCATTTAATGAAGAAGGTGGATAGGGGGTCTCTTCTGGCGGACCTGGGTCGGTTTCATGCCAAAGTACAGAGAGCGGTATTTTTTGGCCCTAGGGAGGAGACGGAGGTGCAGATTTTGCCTTTTTGTGAGAGATCGGGCTGGGTTCCCAGGCCCCAGCAATTACCAGGGGAAGTTTGGGACTTTTTTGATAGAAATGTGGAGGGGGTCCAGATAGCTTTATCAGGAGCACGGACTCCAAGACAGAATTTATCCCGGGAAGAGGTTAAAGCTCTGGAGGAGTTGATTTCTAGGCGGGACATAGTTATTAAACCAGCAGATAAGGGAAGTACAGTGGTCATTATGGATAGGGAGCATTATGTGCAAGAAGCACAGAGACAGTTGACTGACGGATCCTTTTATCGTAAGTTAACGGCTCCTATTTTTATGGAATCAGTGCCTCGCATTGAGAGGGTGGTGGATTCTTATGCAAATATATACATGGCCCAATGGGAAGAAACGGTCTTTCCCAAGTGTGAAAAAACTCCCTTATCATACTTGCGATTTTTGGATGATGTCTGGGGGGTATGGAGTCATAGTCAACAGGACTTTGAAACCTTCTTGGGAGTATTAAATGCGCATCATGACTCGATTAAAGTACAAGCGGTGGTTAGGGAAAAGCGATTGAGTTCCTGGATACAATGGTATATAAAGGACCGGATTTTCTTTCCACGGGTCGGTTGGATTTTAAGATGATCTTTAAAGAGACAGATACCCATGCCCTATTGCATCATCAGAGTTATCATCCGAGACATACCTTTAGAGGTATAGTGTTATCTCAGCTCCTCAGATTTAGGAGAATTTGCTCAAGGGAAGAAGACTTTCAGGAAGCCAAACGCACATGTTTTGTGCGCTTCGGGCAAGAGGTTATTCTAGATCGCGGCTTAGAGGGATTTATAAAGAACACTGTCGGTTGCAGGTGAGCCCAGAGCCCAGGCCCAAAGCAGGAATAGGTAAGGTTCTAGTTCCGGCCATTTTTCCTTATACTCCAGAGGCGGTGGGGCTTAATAAAAAGATTAGGAATAACTTCGAGGAGACATTGGCAGGCATCCCGGAAGGCCAGGATATTGCTCTCATTGCAGCCTACAAGAGGAATATAAATTTGCGAGATTTGTTGGTTCATAACAGACTTCATAGACCAAAGGGAAGGAAACCGCCAGCAATAAATAGACCTCGGGTTATTAAAGCTCGGGGTCAAGCTAGGGCGTTCTTTCTCCCTAGAATTTCTTTGAAAACAAGGAACTGTATCTATGTGATTCAGTGTAGCCGGTGTGGTAAGCAATATGTCGGTCAGACAAAGAATTCCATCAGGACCCGTTTATATCAGCATAGATATGTGATCCGGAAGGGGGTGTTGAGTGCCAGCGGCAAGTACTGATTGAGCACTTTAAACAGCATGGACTGCAGAAGTTGAGGATAAGAGGTTTGGAGCATAACCCGAAGTGGACTTTAAGGCACAGACTCTACAAGGAATACATACAAACACAAAAGTGTTTTGTGATATAATACCTGTATACAAAAATAATACAGGGATCTCCTTTCCTCTCTAATTTATATTCTCTCTATTCTTTCCACATATTTCACAATTTTCCAATTTATAATAATTTTTACACTGTTCTTGAGTAGGATTCTTAATCAGAAGGAATTAAAAAACAAATTTTCATCTCTATCTCTGTATTATTCTTATATTTTCTTAAAAAAGGACTATGATTTTTGTGAAAGAGATTGTTTCCATCAGATCTATACATATCCCATCTTTGTAAAATTAAATATTATATTCGAAAAAAATAAATAAATCCATCCCAACTGAGAATTGGTCTACTAACATATTTACTACACATAAACTCATTTTGGTATAAAAACAATTTGATAATAATTTAAAATGATCATCTTCCATCTGAAGAGCATATTAAAAATTAAAAAATGACATGGGAGATTAATAATAAGTTCCAGCTTACCCTAATATCTATTGGTTGAGATCTGGGGGATATGTAAAAAACATGATTTGTGATATTAAAACCTTATATTGTGTTTAAAAATAATATTTTCCTCATAAGGAAAGCCACTTTTTTTTTTTTTGATCTAATTAACCTGTTTTTTTTTTGTTTGTTTTTTGGATCTAATTAACCTGCAGTCAAGCAAACTGAAGCAACTGTCGGATTCTTCTGATAGCGCTCACGATCACATGATTTCACTTGATTTGAGAAGAGCGCTCTGGCACAGCATGTGCAGACATAAGTTGGTCCCTGTTTTATAACTTCTCTGAAAACATGTAAGGCTCGTAACACAGTCGGATCTTGTACTGCGTCAGGCTGGTTATTTTGTAACGTGTCTCTCTGCTGGCGCATCAGATTCATGTTTTTGTATTTGTGCCATATGTCTTGTGCACAGCGTACTGTGTGAAGTACCTTGAGTGCAGATATTTTGTTTTTAAATTTGAATAAATTATATTCTTTCTGACGAGCCCTAAAATGTGCATCACAGTGATAACGTTGTTTAACCCTCTGAGGTCGAGAGACGCGCCGACGCGTTTTGCTGGATTTTTTTCACATAGCAGCAACATAAACTTAAATGGCTCCGTCATTTATGGTTATACAGAAAAAAGAAGTATAAAAAAATAATCTGTGATATTTCTACTTTTGTATGTGTCCACTTACAATCAAATCAAATCAGTGTGCTGTTGAAAAATAAAGAAAATAAACAGATTGTGCGTTCTGCCTCTCCGTCGCGGTGAACTTTTTTTTCTTGAGCACGTCTATAAACTTAAACATAACTCAGCGAATCCTTCTCACACATTTATGAGCCATATACCCTTATACACATTTAAGTGTTTACTTTTAAATGATCGGATTCAAACTGAAAACAAATATTCTCTGTTTAAGTAATTTGTATAAAACCGACAGGATGTCCAGTATCTCAAACGCTTGCTAATTATACCGGGGAAGGCAGTGGGGCCTGATGATATTGGGCCCAGACTGTTGAGGACATGTTCTACCCAGTTGAGTGGTATTTTTACATACCTATTTAACCTAAGCCTGCACCTACAAAAGGTCCCGAAATTGTGGAAAACATCTTGTTTGATTCCAATTCCGAAGAAGAGATATCCTTCTAACCATAATGATTATAGACCTGTAGCACTCACCTCACATATCATGAAGACGTTCGAGAGACAGGTCCTTTTTTACATCAAGGCCAGTATGTCAAGTTACGTGGATCCGTTGCAGTTTGCATACCAGTCCAACATGGGTGTGGATGATGCTCTTATTTACATGCTACAAAGAACCTATGCACATCTGGACACTCCTGATGCATCCGTGAGGTTCACATTTTTTGACTTCTCGAGCGCCTTCAATACGATCCAGCCCCGACTGCTGTGTGAGAAGATGAGGAGGATGCAGCTGGATTCATCATTGGTTCAGTGGTGTATGAACTATTTATCCAGTAGACCACAGTACGTGCGTCTGCAGAATAGTGTCTCTAACACTATTCTGAGTAATACGGGGGTGCCGCAAGGAACCGTGCTGGCCCCGTTACTGTTTACTATCTATACAGCAGACTTCCAGTACAATAGTGGCAGTTGCTTCCTCCAGAAATTTTCAGACGATACGGTCGTTGTTGGCCTAATTAAAGGAGGTGAGAGGAGGAGTACAGGAGAACTATTAAGGAGTTTGTGGGTTGGAGTGACCACAACCATCTCCAACTTAACATCTCAAAAACAAAGGAGATGGTTGTGGATTTTAGGAGGAGGAAGAAGACACTGTTAATCCCAGTCGTCATCCAGGGCAGTGAAGTGGAGATGGTCTCCAGTCACAAATATCTCGGCGTACAGCTTGATGATAAGCTGGACTGGAAGAGCCACATGGAGACAGTGTATAAGAAGGGGCGTCAGACAAAGAATTCCATCAGGACCCGTCTATATCAGCATAGATATGTGATCCGGAAGGGGGTATTGAGTGCCAGCAGTCGGGTGCTGATTGAGCACTTTAAACAACATGGATTACAGAAATTGAGGATAAGAGGTTTGGAGCATAACCCGAAGTGGACTTTAAGACAGAGGTTGTACAAGGAATACATTTGGATTGGGAAATTGAAGACTTGGACCCCAAATGGAGAAGAGAGGTATCGACAATATAATTTAGAAAACCGGGTGAAGAACGAAGATCGTTGGATTGAAGAAACCACAAAACACCCTCTCCGGCCCCTCTTCGACTCATTGGGTCGGGGTGGGGGCCGGATGAGGAGGATGAATACGGGCCTAAGCCGGCCCTTAGGGAGGTGTTGTTCCTAAGCAGGATCAGCATCTTCTGGTTCATCTTCATCAATCTTTTTTCATCACTTTCATCATTTTCATCATCATCATCATCATCATTATCATCATTAACATCATCATCATTATCATCATTAGCATTATTATCATCATCAACAAAGATCGTGGGATGGAAGAAACTATAAAACACCCTCTCCGGCCCCTCTCGGACTAATTGGGTCAGGGTGGGGGCCGGATGAGGAGGATGAATACGGGCCTAAGCCGGCCCTTAGGGAGTTGTTGTTCCTAAGCAGGATCAGCATATTCTGGTTCATCTCTTGCTTATAATCAGACTGGATAAGGATGATGGCATCTTGGATGGGAAACAAGTCAGTTCTTACACATCAGGAATCTCCTATTGGAGTAATGGGTTTAAATAAGGGCATGACATGATGATGGAGAAAAGTTCTTGGAAAAAGGTTCCAGAAATTATTTCTCAATCTGAGCCCTTTTATACAGCTTTAGTTTTGTGGGGTGCGCCGATTCCTGCTCTAAACCTACCCATACCTGCCTTAGGGATAATACACCTGGGGTCAAGAGTTTGGTCAATATTGATTTAAGCCCGTACCAGCTTTTGTTCTAAAACCTATCCGTAGCAGTCTATGGTTAATACACCTGGTGGTGTCAATGTTTTGATCAATGGAGCTAAGTCTGTACCAGCTTCTCTTCTAAAACCTACCCATAGTAAACCTAAGGGGTCCTGTTCCAGGACTAAGAAGTACCTGGCAGCAAGTCTGTTGCTATTTTGGGACTTCCTGGACAGGGCTCCTTGGGTTAAGTCAGTGGGACTGACAAAGGGCCCTAAGGAAGAGACCATTCCTCGCAGGCTTTTTTCGGGTAACCTGGATACCTTGCGGTGTTAACGAAGGGTTGCTTGGGAGGGCGGTAAGTATCCAGCCCCCCTGGGTCCACTTGGACAGCACTGCAGGGACGGTGACCTGGGGCGAACAGGTCTTAAATGGTGCCCAATTTTCTATGGGTGGTTAGCGCCTTCCATCCCAAGGAGTCTGAGGTACACCACTGACGAGAGTGTCTTGAATATTTCCCTCTCACACGAATTTGAGGGATTGGGAGATTTGTCCCAAGGGAGGCTTTAAAACTTGACCATAAGTGGATTTGGTGTTTAAAGAGCCGAAACACCCAAGGAGTCTGAGGTACACCACTGACGAGAGTGTCTTGAATATTTCCCTCTCACACGAATTTGAGGGATTGGGAGATTTGTCCCAAGGGAGGCTTTAAAACTTGACCATAAGTGGATTTGGTGTTTAAAGAGCCGAAACACCCAAGGAGTCTGAGGTACACCACTGACGAGAGTGTCTTGAATATTTCCCTCTCACACGAATTTGAGGGATTGGGAGATTTGTACCAAGGGAGGCTTTAAAACTTGACCATAAGTGGATTCATGTGGATAGAGTTCAGTTTTGCCTTGTCAATCTAGACTTAGGCCTATACCTATTACTATTGTTGTGCCCTAACCAAAGTTCTGTGGTTAGTATACAGGATTTTTGTAGATTCTGAGGTAGCATCGATCTATTTTTTGCTCTAATTTACCCATAGTGACTCATAGCAACACACAAGTGGTTTTCCAATTTGAGTCGGCTAGAAACTATGGGATCAAGCGGACCCCTGTCCAAGTGTAATGGGGTCCATACTTGGTCCAATGGTAGAATCACAAAAGCATGATGATTGAATACCCACAGGGGAGGCAGGGATCTCCCATTATAGTCCTGAAGTTGAGCCCGACAAGGTAGTCAGACAAGCGTCGGCCAGTGCATATCCCAGTCCCGGAACCCTTTTGAAAAACCAGGAGGGGGATGGGCTGTTGTAATAGCCTCAAAAAACCTCACAGAAGTAGTTTACCAAAAAGTGCTCTCAATTTAATACTGAACAATGTACCAACATAAATAATAATAATAGAATATAATATTTTTGGGTTTTATTTTTATAACCTACAGAGAACATCATCAGAGGTAATTTAAGCCAAATTCTAGTCGTGTTTGCCGCGTGTGTTCACAACCGGTCAACAAAGATGTTTTCTTTGAACGTTCCCTGCCAGTTATTTTGGAGTTTTATTTTATAACCATTTAAACTAATTAAAACGTTGCAGATGATACAGAGATTATTCTAATGCTGAAATGTGTTATTTATTTATAAACAAACTATATTATGCTCGGACACATTTTGGGCCCTATCTTACACCCAACATGATGAAAGTGTTGTTTGCTAGTTTCAGTCCGACGCAGTTATCATTTTCACGTCCTGCGCAATGTTGTTTAAATAGCAAATGCATTTGCGCCCATGGGCGTGCTGGGTTGCGTTCCAGTCCAAAATTGTCATGCCCTTCACTCACTAACTTCCCTCCGTCTCGTTCACTCAGATGTACGTCATTGCATTTGCATTGTTGGCACTTGGCACGTTGCTATTTTGAGGCAACAGAAATAGACTGCGCCATTGACCAACTGAAACCTGGTCTAAAGTCAATGGCGCAATATTTTTTTTGGTTATTTAATGAGCACGTTAGTAATGTGTGCCTATAGGCGGGTCCACAACACGCGTACACTCTGCTTGTTAAACACAAAGGGACGCACAGCAGCACACAAACATGCCAAATATTTAAAATAAAAGGATTACAATGTAAAAGATTATTATTGGTTACATAAAGATATGGTGGAATCCGGCTTGTCCCGTAGATGATCTGCTTGTGCACTTTTACCTCGCGCACGAGCAGTTCCGTTTGCGCTCTGGTGATGCGTTTGGTCTTTCCACTATCAAATTCCGTCATGTAATTAGCGAATCTGCCAGACGTGAGCGAAACTGGCATTTAAAGGGAATGGGAGATGAGACTCTGATTGGTTTAACGCACGTAAATCCCAAAACACACCCATTACTCATTAAAAGAATAGGGACAACCCTTCCCAGCCAACATTTGTATGTGGGGTCCATATGGGTATGAAATGTGCTGAAAAATGGGCCCCATGTAGGATTGTCTGCGGGTTACATAATGGCCCCATGTTAATTGCCCAGGTGGATTTCATGTAGGATTGACTTGGTACTAGGTGGGACCCAAGTGGGCAAAATGGACAAGACCCATCTCGGTCCCAGCTTTAACCCAGTTGTCATTTGTATGTGGGGCCCATGTGGGTTTGAAGTGGGCTGAAAAATGTTGAAAACCACACTTAAGCTAGGTTTATACTCGATGCGTCTGGCAAGAGCAAAAATGACGTCATTGCGGTGTGGGCTGTCGTGCGCGTTGGGTACGCAAGACACATTTCTTGACGGTGTACACGGCTTTTTTTGTAACAGCGCGCGCGGCTCTGCATCCCAAGATGAACGACTTTGAGCCGAATCTGGCCGAGCACGAACTTCTCATCACACCGGCACCCAGTTTGCACATCTAAATTAGTTGCTTACATTTAAAAATGAGCATACAATAGCATAAAAAGTATTTTTAATGAACATAAAGGTCCATGTTTAATAAAAATGTTCACAAAACTTAATGAAATGTTTAGTGAAATTAGAAAATATTTAAGAGATCGTTAATTTAATTATATTTTATACATTTTTATTTTCTCATATTCATATATTTTGTTTTAATGTCACGAGTAATAATCTCAGGGTTTACTGGGTTTTACACGATTCTTTTTGTAGTGTGGTATTGGTGGTGGTGTACTAAAATAAACTTTGTCAGGTGTGTAGCTTTCTTCTTCTCACCGCTGATTCCTGATGGTTTAGAGGACAATTTCTTGAGTCGCCCCGTCATTTCAAAGAATAGTACAAAGGCGAGCGCGTCAAGTATAAACGCCTTGTCCGTTTGAGGAGGTGCCGCGCAGTCAGTGGAGACTCGCGCTGCGGAGCCAGGCGAAAGTATAAACAAGGCTTCAGTCTCTCTCGTGCACTGTCGAGCACGCTCGCGGCGTTCGCCTCGCTTTTGTCCAGTCTAGAGCCCTGCACGGGCCTCAAATCTAGGCCCGAGCCCGGCCCTGGCCCGAGACGCTCAGGCCCTAGCCCGACCCGTGTCCGACAGCTCATCAGAATTATCAGCCCGAGTCCGACCCGAGGTGTTTTTTTACAGCGGCAGCCTGCCCTATTTGCAGCCATTAAAATATGTCCGTTTTGTTCGTTATGTTTCTTTTCTTTTCATTTCTTTATTAAGTTAATTTAGACAAATGTTTGGAGCATAAAAAAAAATAAAAAATAAATGACGATCAAGCAAGCCGAGCCAACAGCGAGTAAAACATGTTTGATCAATTTAGCCTCTCAAATCAACGCTAATACTTTACTTGGCTACAATAAAATCCATAGATATAAAACACTTCAAGCATATCACACAGACAGTTAGTTTAATGTTTATTTATTAAACCACAGTGAGTAAATTTTTTTTGAAATACTGAGGCAGGCTCAGGCTGCTCGCAACAGCGCTCGCAAACGAAATGAGCAATAGCCAATCTAAACAAATTAAATTAAATAAATCAAAAACAAACTTGCAGGTTATCTTACCTAAAAAATGCACCACAGAACATGGCCATTCTTTTTTCCAGTAGTTTCCAACAGTTAAACGGAAATAAAGTCCAATCAAACGAAAAGTTAGAACAGTCTCTACAGAGCATCGTGGAGAAAAAGAATAGCATCCACAGTGGAAGATTTTAACCCAGTCCTCTCTTCTATCACTCTGCGATTTTTCTCTTAATATTCTCCATTATTTGCACATGAGGTGAATCGTTGGTTGCGCTGACGGGAAACCTTCTGTGTGTGTGTGCGTGCGTGCGTGCGTGCGTGAGACTGTCATCAATCATATGTCACGATTATGAAAGTTATGAGGTTATTAAATGTCTTTCTATGTTTGTTTTTCTATCGTCGACGTCAACTTCTCATATTTTTTTAATTAATGTCTAAAAATATAAAAAGAAGGATAACCCAAAAAAGGCCCGAGGCCCGGCCCGCATGTGAACTATGACGTGAAAATTGGCCCGAAGCCCGGCCCTAGGGGTGTAAAAAAGTCGGGGCCCGTCGGGCTCGGGCTGAAATGCAGGGCTCTAGTCCAGTCCGGTGCCTCATAAACACACACACCAGATAAAAAACTTTGCAGATCCTATGGCTGAGAGAGAGCCTACTTGGATGAAAACTGCTTCAGTAGCTCAATTATAGTAACGCCTCATTTTATTGTCAGTAACGGTAAAGGCGTTGTAACAGAGGAAACAGTAATTAGTTTGATTACTCTTTCCTGAAAAAAATAACGCCGTCAGTAACGCCGTTTATTTAAACACCGTTATTCCCATCACTGGTGAACAGCTGTGAAATTTGTGTGTAACACATCAATGGAATTGATTTTGAACTTTTATAGCCTCGGACAGTGACGTCATTTGAATGCACGCTCTTAAGAGGCTATAATTAGATGTGCCACAGATGTCTTTTTGTCTTCAGACCATACTGTGTGTATGTGTGTGAGTAACTCCTAGCAGAGAGACAGAGAGAGCTTGTTTAACAAAGCAGTGTGCAGAAAATTCTCTTTCTCCTCTCACTCTTTTAAACAAGTGAAAAAGGAAAAGAAAAGAAAATATGAGCGATGTGCAAAGTTGTGTAAAAGTTGTGTGCCTCTGTGTTCACGGCCCATACCTGAATGCGATACACAACAGTTTTGTTTTTTGTTTGGGGGAAGAGCATGCTGCCCTTGCATTTGAATATGGTGAGTGCGGGGATGTAAAACGTTCACAGTTAAAGTGCTTTGAGGTTTGCTTCTTTGAAAGGGGTAGCACCCACAATGCGATCGGGAGGCTCGCGTGTCGATCTGGCTGAGGATCGCTCGCTCTCTCCAGATCGCGATGTCCTTTTGCCAGACTTCTGAAGCGTGACCCTGGCGCTACTTTGGCTCGGCCGGAGGACACTGAATCTCGTAAGTTCGCCGCCTCCGAGTGTCATTCCATGATGATAAAGCGCAGGGGAAACTACTCGAGGCGGTTACTCGTGCAGTGGCCAGATTACTCTGGCCATAGGAACAAAAGACCCCCAAATCCTTAAAGCGAGTTACATTTACATTTATGCATTTGGCAGACGCTTTTATCCAAAGCGACTTACATTGCGTTATCCTATACATTTATACATAGGTATGTGCAATCCCCTGGGATCGAACCCACAACTTTGCGTTGTTACTTACATGCATTATCCTATACATTTATACATAGGTATGTGCAATCCCCTGGGATCGAACCCACAACCTTGCGTTGTTAACGCAATGCTCTTACCACTGAGCTACAGGAAAGCGCACTCGCTTATAAAAAAATATACATTGCCTGTCTTTGTGCCCTCGACGTCAACCTATTCAACTATCATGGGTGCAAATGCACACGGTTATACAATGCTGCCTCAGATCGGAGAGACGCTCTCGGGCTATCTCTTCCCTGGGAGCGCATTATCAGAGGCATTTCAGCAGCGAATCATGCTGGTACTGCTCTGCACACCATGACTGTGTTACAGGCATATCAGGCTGATCTTATGAAAGATTTAGGCTTTCATCCAGACTGTGTTTACTTGTCTGATTTATACCTGGCTGCATTTAATGCTGAGGAATTTAATGATAATACTCATCTAATTTGAGAAGTTAGATGCTTGCATTAATATATTGACTGTTCTTTGGCTAAATTTAATTTTGAGGAATTAAATAGTGAAATAGCAATCTAAAATAGACGGTGAGAGCGCCGCCTCCGAGTACTCCTCCCGTTATGATAGCGTGTGAGAAGTTACTCGAGGTGGTGACTCGTGCAGTGCCAAGATTACAGCTAGACTGCCCCTTCTTGAGGACCTCCATGATGTTAACTCGTTCATGGGGAAAACCTTATTCTTTATGTGTCTTTGTGCCCTCGACGTCAACTTATTCAACTATTGTGGGTGCAGGGGCGTGTGGTTATACGATTATATGATTGCGGGCTATCTCGTTTTCTGAGCACATTGTCACTTAAAAAGTCAGTGCTCCCCGCCAAGCAATGTATAATAACATCCACGCTGGTGAGGAAGGAGTTTCGGTCAGCGGGTTTAGCTGGTGCTGCTCTGCACACTATGGCAGTGTTACAGGCGTACCAGGCTTATCTGCTGAAAGAAAGGCTCGAAAGCAGAGTGTGGAGAGTTGTGCTCAAAAAGTCCTGAGGGTTTTTTGTGCTTAGGTCTCTGGGGGTGTGTCCCCTGGGACAGGGCATGTAAAATACATCAATCACTGTAACATCCCCGCCACCTCTTGGTCTCAGCAGTTTCCAGCGAAATGTTGGATGTTCTGTCACTTCCCATTTGCCCAGGACACATAACATTCAACATCAACACCCCCCACCCCCAAGAGGAAGTACTGAAAATCAACAAGGGTCTTGCCTCTTACTGATAGAGCTGCGTTGGCCGTACAGAGTTTGGTTCTCGGAGATAATATCTCTCCTCGATGTTTCGCCCTGGGTGATACTGGAAAGGGGAGGGACCTTCCTTCACAAGTGCAGGGGCCAATATTTCATTCCCGGCCTGAGCTGTGGAACCTGTTTCACCTGAAGTTATAGAGACCATTTGCAGTGCTAGGGCTCCCTCCACTAGAAGAAGTTTTGCCAATAAATGGGGTGTCTTTGAAAGGTGGTGCACCTCCAGTAATGCAGATCCAGTTAACTGCCAGATTGCTTCAGTTCTTGACTTCCTGCAGGAAAAATGATCAACAGACAAATGCCCCACCACTCTCAGGATTAATGTGGTCACTTTATCGGCTTGCTACGCCTTGATTGACGGGGTGCCACTTGGGAAGCATCTTCTGCTCGCCCACTTCTTTGTTCGTAGGGCCAGATGACTGAGGCCTGCCGATAGAACCAAGCTCCCTTCATGGGACTTAGCTATAGTCCTTGAGGGTCTGGTTGAGACCCCCTTTACACCTCTAGAGTCAACGCCTGACAAGCTTCTGACTCTAAAGATGTTTTTCATTATGGCTGTAACTTCTTTAAAAGAATTGGGGATTTGCAGGATCTGTCTGTCTTGCCTTCCTGCTTAGACTTTGCCCCAGGAATGGTGAAAGCAATTTTATATCCTCATCCTGACTACTCGCTTCTTCCCGAGCCTTGGCGGCGGGGTGCCCTTCTGCAGCATATGTTTGTGATGCAGCAGGCTTGTCCTCACCGCACACATTCATAAGATTTTATAGTTTGGATGTTCATGCCACTCCGGGCTCACACGTCCTTGAGCGACATCACAAGCTAATGTCTGAGACCTTTCGCGTTCTTGTGAGCACACACTACACAACCGTGAGGGGTCCAGACACCCCCAATGTGGCGGCATGGGTATTATCGTCCCCATAGCTCTGAATCAAGCGCAGCATTAAATGTAGCTTTTGAAAGGGAACGTCTTGGGTTACTTGACTGTAACCCTGTTCCCTGAAAAAGCGGGAACGAGATGCTGTGCTTCATTGCCGCACTGAGGATGTCCCAGGACTGCTCTTCAGACATAAAATTATACCTGTCAATACACCTGTGGCACATCTAATTATAGCCTCTGACAAGCGTGTATTCCGATGACGTCACTGTCCGAAGCTATACAAGTTCAAAGTCAATTCCATTGATGTGTTACACACATTTCACAGATGGTCACACAACAAGTGCTCCCATAGTGCTGAATCAAGCGCAGAATCGTTTTTCCGCTTTTTCAGGGAAAAGGGTAACAGTCAAGTAACCCTAGATGTTTTGCTTTCATTCACTCTGAACCTTTTCCTCATCAACATCCTGAGATATCTACATGTGTGAAGCCTGAAAATCACACTCCATTGATTCTCATGGAGTTGTCTGTCAAAAGAAAGATGAAAAGGTAGAAGGACGGACAGTGTAATGGAGGGACAACCAAATCCTCAAGCACAAATCTTTTGATCTAGTAGCTTGTTAGTGGTGAACAGAGGACTGATTTCTCGCACACGCTTTCTTCTCAATGGGTTTGTGTCTGTCTACTTTTGACACCTCACATATCAGTCTCTCACTCGCTCTGGGAGTATTCATATAATCTCACAAGGTCACACTGTGAAATCCCCATAGACAGTGGCTTATTGTGCCCATTTATTTTTGTACCCATCATCTCTCTTACCTTTCCAAAAGGGCACTTTACACTCCTTTAGTACAGAATTCAGTGTTCTGTCATGTCTGCTAAATAAAAAACACAGTCCAGATATCATTTTAACGGTTCTGTCGCTGACACAATACTCTAATAGGTCAGAGCCAGAGGTATCCCAGAGCCCTCCTCCAAATATGAGAGATAATTGGGCAGCACAAACACTTGCAGAAGTTGCCATGGCAACGGAAAGGTTAGGGTTCAGACTGCAATATGCTTTGGGAGCCTGGAGGCTATTTTCATTCTCCATGAAAACTATTAAGCACAATGTAGGAGGCAGTCTCTCATCCCTCTAGCAGGTAATGAAAGGTAGCCTGCAGTGTGAAGACAGAGCATCTATACACACAGGGCTCTGTCTGCAGACAGTCTCTTTCTGTGCCCCTCAGTCTCCATAAAGATAGTCTTTATGAGTGTCCATTTTAGTGTAATGAGTATTTGGCTTGGTGAAACACCTGTGCCAGGACAAAACATATATATCTTGAACATGTCATAAGTGGAATTATCGATACAAAAGATTTTGATTTTAAAATAGTCTCTGACTTTCTAGTCTCTAGATATGCAACCCAATCGCACTCCCAAGGCATCAAAAACTGAAGCAAGGTCCAGCACCTTTAATGTTACAATAGAGGCTAAAGGTACCCCTAAACATCACTATATTGAAAAACTAGGAACTCCATTGCTTTCAATGAGAAATTGTGTCAATAAAGAGACGTAATACAAAGAGATCATTATGATATATTTTGTGGTATGATTTAAACAGCCATAATAATTTTATTTACATCAAGTACTTAGAAATGTTTTAGCTCATAACATGAACCATAGACATAAACCTAACCATTTATCAAAATAAAACATATTACAAATATAACAGCCAGATACAACTACAGTCACAGTTTTTCAAAAGGTACACATATTCCAAGTTATCATCATGTAACTGTTCTGATTTATCTTTTTAATGAGATATGACTGTTTTATTGGAGCAGGATAATTTTGCAGCAACACCATTTAAAGGGGTAGTTCACTTTGAAATCAAATTTTGGTATGTTTTAGCTTACCTCAAGGGCATCCAAGATGTAGGTGTCTTTTTTTCCGCAGTAGTTTCAATTTTGATATTTTTAGGTCAAACCGTTCTGTCTGTCAGTCAGATAATGCAGGTCTATGGTCACCACCTCAAAGAGCAAGCACAGAGTCCAAATTAAAACAATTCCACATCGTCCAAATTAAACAATTCCCCATCGTAGGTACACATTGATGGCCTAAGACACGAAACGAGCGGTTTGTGTGAGAAAACGAACAGTATTTATATCGTTGTTATCTCTTGAACACAGCCGCGTCCAAATGATCTGAGGGCGCGGGCGGGTATAGATATATACACTAGATTTCGCCTTGGCTACGGTTTCGTTCCAATGAACTGCAGTAGCCAAGGCGACATCTAGTGTATATATCTATACCCGCCCGCGGGTCTTTGCTCTTTGAGGTGGTGACCATAGACCTGCATTATTTGACTGACAGACAAGAACGGTTTGACCTAAAAATATCAAAATTGAAACTACTGTGGAAAAAAAGACACCTACATCTTGGATGCCCTTGAGGTAAGCTAAAACATACCAAAAATGTATTTCAAAGTGAACTATCCCTTTAATGGATCATTCACAAACTCTGCAGCACAAGTTATATGCCAATTGCGAATACTTAGGATTAGGAGTTTGTTCACCCCGCTATTTCGCTAAACTCCAATTTTTCCCTATAGGAATTTTCTTCTTTCCCCTTCCCCTTGTATGACTAACTATACTTACTTTCTGTACGTACTCTATCTGTTGTATCCGTTTGTCTATAATAAGTGTTGTATTGGAGTTTATTTATTATTATTTATGTATTTGTTTATTATTATTATTATTATTTAGTATGTGCGTATATAATTTCATGCACCTGGCGGGTTTGGAATGTATATGTCACCGCGTGTGGGCGGAGGAGGAAGTGACATGAAATAACTAATGTTTGGATTTGGGAAAGGTGCTTACTTACAGTTTTTTGACCACTTCGCTAACTTTGTTTGTTTTTTTCGTTTGTTGAAATTATGAACTTAATTTAGAAATGTTAAAGAAATAAAGCTTTTGAAATGAAGACTGCGTTTGGAGTGGAGTGCGTGCAAATAGTTAAAGGGATACTTCACCTCTGGAAAGATGAATGTGTATTTAAAATAGGTCATTTATGTAGAAGAAATGTGAAATTATTTTTGAATTTGGAGCTTTCTAGACTGAGAAAATGTATTTTTGGCTTATGTGGATGAAAGACAACAACTCCCAGAATGCACTTGCTCCGCTGCCCTAGGAGGCCACTCCCAAGCCACGCCTACCGGTAAGAGAGCGCAGTTAACTTAAAAAAAACAAAACAAAAAAAATTTCTGTTTATTATGACATACTGACCTGTGTATTGTGTTGGTTTCTGTCATTGGTTCTGGAGAAGGAGTGTCTCCATTGATGTGTTGATGTGTGTCCTGTGTTGTGTTTACAATGTTGTTGGCATCTGGTGGTGCTCTTATTCTGTTTTTGTTTTTAGATATCCTGCTGCACACTAAATTTCCTTTCTAAGGATAAATAAAGTGGAACTTGAACTTGAAAACAAAAAGACTCGGCTACTAGTGAGACTCCGTGACGAGTTTGCCCGGGATTTCGAGATCGCCCAAAATGTTGATTCGGCTTTTGCGTTCTACAGTCGCCATTCATCATGTTTACTGTGGCGAGCAGGACGAGGCTGAGGGCCGCGGGAGAACGGCGCGAGGCCGGTGGCGTGATTACTGAGATGCACTGGTCTCGTATCTCTCACGGAGGATACGGAGGAGAGATAAAACGCACATCAACCGATCACTTGTTTAGCGTTCATGTAAACACTACATTCAGATTCACCAATCGGAATGAATTCAGTTAGATTGAAACAAAAGTGTGCATGTAAACAATGAATGGTGACTGCAGAAAGCAAAAGCCGAATCCCGGACATTTTGGACGATCTCGACGGCCGGAAATGTCTGGGAAAAAGAGGATGGTAACCCCTACTACTCAGCTTTCTCCGCAGAACAAGAGCCTGCTAGCTTAGCTTCCAAAGAAAGACGGCTGATACTATGTGTACATTCTGTGAGTGAGATCCCACCCTCTATGGGCGGGCTGAAAACATGCGGACAGCTCCTCCTACTGGCTGTAGTCTTAGCCTCTGGCCAAAAAATCATCCGATGACGCAAAATGACGATTTTTGCGTCATCGGATGATTTTTTCCAGACAAAAAATACATAAATCTCTCATCTCAGGGGGATATGAGGGTAGAAAGCATGGTAATTCGAAAATACTACAGGTTTTCTACTAATACAAAGCTTAATGCTAAATCCTGAAGTATCCCTTTAATCGTCGTTCCCCCGAATCCATGGCCAACATCGAAAGGCCGACACATTAAAGTAAAAAAACTTGAATGAATTTGTAGTTTGCACCACGAGCGAAAGGAGAACGTGGATTGTGGATTTTTGAGAGTACATGGTGAACAGTTTAATTCAATAAGCCGCTGCGCTAATGTAACTTGGAAACGGAACGCTGAGAGACAATGTGTATGCAACGGAATATTGTTGAATTAACTTTATGCTTGATAGATAATGGATGATTTTGCTGAAAAAGCGACTATGGAAGAGAAAGAATTGTTTAAGTTGCTCGTGTCTCGCAGAGGAAAGCTTGGAGTTTTGACGAGAAAACGAAACGAAATAAATTGCCGCGATTGAAGATGGCGAAAATAAAGAAACTGTTGCTAAACATGTGGAAACCTTTAACGTGTTGGCGGATTTTATGGAATTGCAAGTGTCTGTGCAAAGTTTGTTGAATGATGATGAAAGGGAGGCTGACCACGTAGACTAGTATGAGCCGGAATTAATTCTCTTCAGGGAATTTCTGAATGGGATTGAAACATGGATGGCAGAAGATCCAAAAGTACAATTGAGGATGTCTTGGAAGGTGCTCTTGGGCCTAATGAAAGTGTATCTCAGGCCACTGATAAATCCTCTAGAGGATTTCCTCTAAATCCTCCAAAAATCATCTAGGGGCGGTTTCCCAGACAGAGTTTAAAATAAATGAGGACTAGGCTAATTCTACTTAAATTAATACGGACTTAAAAAATGGCTTTCCGAGACATTGCTTTATTTGAGATTAAGTAGTACCTGACTAGGGAGTTGCAGACTAAAGCCGCGTTTCCACCGCAGGAACTTTCCCCAGGAACTAGGAACTTTGGGCTGGTACTCGATGTGTTTACACCGCAGGAACCAGGGTCTAAATGAAGTTCCGGGTAAATATTTCCCCCTCCGATAGTCCCTCCTCATGAGGTAGTACTTTTTCAAAGTTCAGGAACTTTCAGGGGTGGGACTTGTGCGCTGCACAAGCTGATTGGTTGTGTTCACGCCGCATTTTGGTTGGATGACTCCACGCAGCATTTATTTATTTTTAACCTCCCTTTTTAAAAAATCTATTGCGGTTCGTGGCGTGGCTTCATGCAGTAAGAGTTGTCTGTCTGCAAATATGGAATTTAACAAAAAAAACTGGTGGACTGGCGACGAGTTTCAGGCTTTATTAAGGGTATTTGTGGAAGAGGAAACTTTCTGCGCATTCGTCCCAGCCATCTCACGGTCAATGTCCGCAATAGCTGATAACATACAAATGTTATATCTAACGTTAGCATTACGAGCTTACTGAACACGCTTTATCAGTGCTCGTCTCTTTTCTGCCACAGCTTTTATTATTAAGTCATTATGTTTACACATTGTCATCTATTGCAAGGTTACGTTAGTAACAGGGGTTTAAAACTTTCATATTTATGAGAATATCACCCCCCCTCGCCTATGGCTTTTTTACACAAAACACCTCTTTGAAATTTTAAATCAATATATTGTCTTATCTGAATGAGCAGTCAGGGAGTTTTTCACATAGTTTTGGAGCAAATATTCTAGGCTACGTGATACAATTTTCAAAAGTCTTGTGAAGAAATAATCAGTATGGGTTTCATGGCCTTATTTCAGTGAGAATTTTTTTTTGTTTTTTCACACCACGCATATATATGACAATCTCAAAACTCTACACTCTTTTACATACATGCTGCTGATATATTATTGTGGCAGAGTTTGTGCTGAATACAGTGTAATTAGACTTTAGCCATGAAAATGTCACAAGTAACAGAAAAAAACACAAATGTCAGAGCATGTCAGAACACCTCCAGGGCCAGAAAACAGCTCAGACCTCAGAGGGTTAATAAAGACTAACTAGCTACTTTCTGTGAAGCCCGATTAGAGTAATGTTGTGCACTTGGTGCAGACCTGAGGTTGCTTCAAAAACCAGGGCTGGACCCTTAAGAAACATTAACATTGTGTGGAACTGGAGTAAATCACCCAACCAAACAATCGTTCAAAGAATTTCAGTGACTTTGAAAGGACCCTTTTGAAGCAAATTGTGTTAAACCACCAAATTATTGAGAACAAACAGCATGATTCAGCAACAGACAACACGAAAAATAATGCTTGGACTTCAATTTGCAATGAATTTAACTTGAATGAAAAAGTAAGCAACAGGACACTTCAACAACTTAAGGTAAGCTACTGTATTATTGTTGGTCTACTTATACATGTCAGTCACTTTGAAATGTTGCTTCATTTTGATCCAAGTATATTACAAACAGCATCATACAGAATTATGACAATTTTATATTGTCTCATCTTTCTAAGATCCTGTGGAAAACTGAAGACAAATGCTGTTGCACGTAGGGAGCATTTCAAGACTGGTGGTGGACCCCCAGAAAGACCGGAGACCGATGACCAAGGAGACTTGTTGACTTCGATCATTGATAGCCAGCAGCCCCTGGAAGGTATCCCTGATGATGATCATTTGGACAGTTCAGATGGGGCCCCATTCCAATCCTCATTTGGTAGGCGACATTAATTCAATATGTGCCATCCTTAAATGCAGGGAATATGTATTGTTGTCAGTCATTTCTTGCAGTCCTATAACCAGAAATATTTCATGAACTGAACTTTTGAATACATATTGTTCACTAATGCTGCAATATAATACTTTTCAGATGATCACCAGAGCTTGGAGGTCCTGAGACAGGATCAAAGTCAGCCCACTATAGCTGCAGCAGCCTGGAGGGAAGATGGTGTCACTAATTCTGGCCAGATGAGAAGGACCAAGGGCTGACCATGCACGAGAAACTGGCCATGGAATTCCATGAGCACAAATTAAAGTATTTAAAAGATGAACATAAAATGAAGATGAAAATACTTCATGTTGAGTTAGCCATGAAGGAGGAAGAGAGAAACATGAAGCAGCAGCAGTACCAATGTTCTACTGAAACCAGCACCAGTTCAGGGTCCCGATATTCTGAGACACTGGAAACGACTCTTCCATACACCAAAAATGCGCTCCACTGTACCTCTGGTACGGATATGAGCTTGGTTGTACCGCTGCTTCTCAGGTGTGACTGCATGAAGGTAAGGGGTGAACAAGAAGTTGGTCTGTGCATACCCACTGTCACCAAGTATGATTCCACTATGTTGACCACCTTCAAACTGAGAGTACAGACAGGAGTTCTGGAAAATTCTTGAGTCATGAGTTGCACCTTTCCAACGTGCAACAATGTTGGAGAACTGCATAGTGGGAGTGCACACACTTTGTACATTTTATTGAGAACCAGTTTTTAAGATTTCTGTACTCCTCAGAATCTGCAGTAGAGGGACACATTATTGGAATATGACATCCATCAATACAGCCAATGACTCCAGGGAAGTTTCCATATTCAAAGAACTCCACCTTGTAGTTGGCTTGGCCAGCAGCATCAGGAAACTTGATGTAGTCGTCCTTCAGTTCACATATAGCTTTGCACACTTTGTGGACTATTTTGCACACAGTTGGTTCTGTTGCCTTTGGCTTGCTCAGTTGGGGATATTTTGGGGATATTTAATTTAATTTTATCAATCAATAAATCCTCATGAAACAAACTTTGTCGCCTGTTTCACGATGGAAGGTTCCACATGCCAAAAACCTTAAGGTAATCAGTACTTGTAGCGAAGGAGGGATAGGCATTCCCCTAAAAGAATCAGATGAAAGCCTTGTCTCAAGCAGACGAATTATGTCTGCTGCAGTTGCTTTGTACATGCGAAAACGGTCAAGGAAGTTGATGTCATCAAAATCATTCAGTGGGTTGCTCCTGTCCATAACCACCCTTCTGTCTGGTCTAAATGGAGCTCTTTCATCATCATTAAAATAGTCCAGGTAATCCATTTTCTTCTATTGCTAAGGTCAATCTGGAGGCCAAAATCAATTAATCTGAAGTTAAACCTGCCTCTGGCCAGGTTTAGTTTAAGCCTTTACTAAGTTCTAATCAGAGTTCTAGAAATCAGACTTTGGAATTCAGGACTAGGGAAAGTCTGAGAGTATTTTAAACCATGTCTGAGAAATTCAATTTCAGTTAGTCCAGCTTAAATCTCCAATTTAGTCTATGATTAGTCTTAATCAGTGGAAACCGCCCCATAGAGTTTCTTCTAAAAGCAAAACGAGTGTCTCTGCTGCTTTTCTGCAAGCTGAAGCGGAACATGCTGCACTAAAAGCTAAAGCCAAACTTTGGAGCAAAAGCATATTTTAGATTTGGAGGAGGCTAAATTAAAAGCAAAAAAGGAAAAGCTTGCTTTGGAATCTGAAATGGCTACAGCAGATGCAAAGGTAAATATTTTCATAAAATCCGAATCACTCCTTGAAAAAATGAGCTTGAAAAGTCCAAAGTCTGACACAAGTAGTACTTTTCCATCAACTGAATATATTGTACCTGCAAGAACACCGAAGGTTCAAACAAGTCAAGACAAAAAAGCAAAAAGGGGTACATCTACTCCAATATTAAGAAACATCAAAAACATGAAAAAAATTTAGAAACATAAAAGGGACTTGTCTATTTTAAACAATGCAGCTCTTGCAGATGTTTTGGAGAAGCAAAATGAATTAACTTCTTTGTTAATAAAGCAACAGCAATCATCCCTTCTTCCAACGAGGGAAATTCCTGTGTTCGGAGGAGATCCTCTGCAGTTCAGATCCTTCATTAAAGCATTCGAACAGGGTATTGAAAACAAGTATGCAAGACGGACTCTATTATTTAGAACAATTTACAGTTGGACAACCCAAAAATGTTGTTCGCAGTTACATGCACATGGATCCTTTAAGATGATACAAGGAAGCAAAGCAGCAACTTGAATGGAATTTTGGTAACAGTATTAAGATCGCAATTTATGACCCTTTAGGGTTCCTAAAGAACCCATCATTCTTTCTTCTAAGCAAATTCTGTAGAATCTGTGTAGGATCAAACTTCCTTGGGATGAAAAGGTCCCTTTGAATATTGCTATAAGGTGGCAAAGATGGCTTGATGAGTTGATTCCTTTAACCCTCTGAGGTCTGAGCTGTTTTCTGGCCCTGGAGGTGTTCTGACATGCTCTGACATTTGTGCTTATTTCTGTTACTTGTGACATTGTCATGGCTAAAGTCTTATTACACTGTATTCAGCACAAACTCTTCTACAATAATATATCAGCAGCATGTATGTACAAGTTTGTAGTTTTGAGATAATGACATTTATGCGTGGTTTGTGAAAATACCAAAAAAAATTGTCACTGAAATAAGGCCATGAAACCCATACTGATTATTTCTTAACAAGACTTTTGAAAGTTGTATGACGTAGCCTAGCATATTTGCTCCAAAACTATGTGAAAATCACGCTGACTGCTCATTCAGATAAGACAATATATTGATTTAAAATTTCTAAGACGTGTTTTGTGTGAGAAAGCCATATGCGAAGAGGCGTGATCATCTCATTAATATGTAAGCTTTTAACGCCTGAGAAAGAGAAAGACTCTCCCCTAACTGCCCTATTAGGAGCGATCAGGCCCTGTCATTCAGAGCAACCTTGCACAAAGAATGAGGAGATTTAAAAAAGAATGTCTTTTAGATTGTTTGGATTTATTTACAACACAACATAATCCAAAGATACACAACAAATGACAAAAGAGCATATTGAAAACAATGATCCAAAGAGAGAGACCTTTGAGCCATTGCTAAAAACATTGTACATACCTTTCATTTCCAAGGTGTTTGATTTTCACTTTACCATGTTCATGTACAGAGACTCATGTGAATGTTGAAGTCAGCAGGACTCAGTTGCATCTGGTCCCTGAAAGAAAAAAAAAAGAAAAAAACTGGGAACATACTGATATCAAAAAAAATTATAGGGCTGCCCGTTTTTGGGAATAGATTTTAGATTTTTCTGGTTAAAATTTCTTTTTAAAATTCACAGAATACACACACACGTTTCCAACAATATATAATGAACACCAGGTTTGTTGGGCCTTGTAGGCATAGTCTACGCAGTGCTGCATAAAATAATAATAACAATAAATTAAATCTTCCAAAAGATTTCAAGAACAACTATGCTAGAGAAAAATATATTGATTATCTTATGTTACTTCAAATGTTTCCATTCGTTATGATGATATGAAATGAGATAATAGTAATAACATAAAGCCTAATGTTTGGTGCATTTTTCCTTTCAAACGCGATCGCGCTCCAAAATATGATACATTCAAACGCCATCGTGCTCCAAAATATTAAACATTATGGTTATACATATCTATGTTTGAGCAGATATCCACAAACAGTATTTAACAGTAAACACGGATCTAATTAGTATATTATTCACCATATATCTAGCAACAGTTCAACTGCAATGTGAAGTTTATGTAACAATACCATAAACTAATAAGTAAGAATTTGTTACCTTACATCTTTCTTGTCTTCAAATCGCGTTCTTCTTCTTCTGAGTTAAATCCAATGTAAGCTCACAGCGCGTCTTCCAAACTAGACGAAAAGCAGAGACTTTTGAAGTGTTTTGGTGTTTTGTGTTTGAGGTAACGAGGGCGTTCGCGTTGCATGTGGAGATTTGCATGTGAATCTCTTTTGCGCGAGTGGGCGTGGTCGAATTAAAAGTAATTAGCAAGCGTTTGAGATACTGGACATCCTGTTGGTTTTATACAAATTACTTAAACAGAGAGTATTTGTTTTCAGTTTGAATCCGATCATTTATAAGTACACACTTAAATGTGTATAAAGGTATATGGCTCATAAATGTGTGAAGTATTCGCTGCGTTTTGTTTCAGTTTATAGACGTGCTCAAGAAAAATAAGTTCACCGCGACGGAGGGGCAGAACGCGCACCCTGTTTATTTTCTTTATTTTACAAAAGTACAATGTTTTGATTTGATTGTAAGTGGACACATACAAAAGTAGAAATATCACAGATTGTTTTTTTATATTTCTTTTTTCTGTATAACCATAAATGACGGAGTAATTTAAGTTTATGTTGCTGCTATGTGAAAAAAATCCAGCAAAACGCGTCGGCGCGTTTCTCGACCTCAGAGGGTTAAACACCTTTAGCGTGAACAGATGCTTCACATGCAAAGATTTCGGGAGCATAGCATCTGCGCAGTTGCACAGTTTTTCAGATGCAAGTGAAGATGGGTATGGAGCTGTGTCATATCTAAGGCTTCTAAATGTTAAAGGAGAAGTTAATGTAGCATTTGCCATAGGAAAGGCCAAAGTAGCGCCGCTTAAACAAACAACAATACCAAGAATGGAATTGCCAGCAGCCGTCCTAGCCGTACGCTTAGACAGAATGTTGAAAGCAGAGTTGTAGTTTCAGTTTCATCTGGATGAATCTTTCTTTTGGTCAGACAGTACTACTGTACTGAAATACATAGCTAAAACAACGAAAAGATTCAAAACTTACGTAGCAAACAGCATCTCCATTATTCACACCCATTCAAATACCTCACAGTGGAAATATATCTGCTCTAAAGTAAATCCTGCAGATGCAGCTTCAAGAGGGATGAAAACTGAAGAATTCCTTCGATCTCAATTGGGATCAACGGACCTGACTTCCTCTTAAAGTCACCATCGCAATGTCCTGAAGCAAAGGAAGAGTTGAGCTTAATTTTGGATAAAGATCCAGAAGTGAAAGAAAAGATATGTGCTTGTATTACTGTGACTGATCAAAATTAAACTCCAAGTCAGCTCTTGAATTACTTCTCGGACTGGACTCATCTGAAAAGAGCGGTGTACATTCAGTGTACCTGAATACACCTACAATAAAAGGACCTCATAATCAGTGCTGGTTCTACACTTCTGGGGGCCCCAAGCTAAACTTTGTGAAGGGGCCACCGTTGAAATGATCCCCTTTCTGATATGTTCTTTTAGACCAGTTTCACTGTGTCAGCACACAATATACAGTGAGTTGAATTTCAATAAGCATTAGTACAAATGACAATGGTACTCTGTATGCAAGGTGCAACAAATTGTACTATATGGAAAAAAAGTATATACATGTGTAAAGAGAAACGCTTTAAAGACACATTAAACTGCCAGTAAGATTCCATTTAAGATTCGGATTCCAACTGTAACTGTTGTTCATTGAGAACAGAATGAGACGCTGCATTGAAGATGACACTATGGGGAACACCTCTGCGTGTAAGAGTCTGAAGCACATGTTAAACTAGACCAATCCTGATTGGTGATATGTTGTGACGTAGCTAGCATGTGATGGTGTACACAGAAGCTTACAAAGGCACACTGGAACACAACAGCATTAGCTTCTGATAGGCTGAAGCAAGCTGCTCTCAGGCATTTAGGAGGTGTGGCAAAGTGACGCAGTGTCTCGTTACCTTCTCAGGGAACAAGGGTTACAGTCGCAACCTGAGACGTAACTCGAAAGACGACACGATGGGAACAAATACTCACTGCATCACGCTAACTAATGCCTGCCCTGGTGTGAAGCTGTCCAGGCACAACTCAGGACAAGAGTCCTTGAGATCTAGGTGTGGATGGAAGATTGTACAATCTTATGAAAGTGTGTAGGGAGGACCAGCCTGCCACATCACAGACTCCTAAGGGTCCAGAGGGTGTAGACAACGCTGGAACCCCGGAAGTCCATGGTGGAAGCTGGGTGTCGACCACTGAAGGCTGATCTGGATGGATGAGCAAAAGCGATGGCGACGGGCTGACAGTCCGAGGTGGAGACATGGGCCTGGAGGCCCGAGGTGCAGCTGAGGAGTCAACCTCATGCCACGCTGGTGGAGGGGAAGCCTCAAGCGATGTAGATAGCTGCGGGGCAGAGCCAAGGATCTTGACTACACCAGTGGTGGAAATGGGACCAGGAAGAGAGGCAGGGACTTAGGCAGAAGAAGATCTGTGGACGGGACCTGAGAATCCAAATATCTGGACAGAACCGGCAGAGAAGACGAGGATTTGAGGGTAGGATCTTGGGGGGGAACTGGATCCGTGGACCACAGATCCATCAGGTCTAGGTCTGCTCCTGGCTCTGGGATGGACTGGTCAGCGCGCATAGTCTCTGGGGCTTTGTTGGTACCCAGTTCTGGTTCCGGGATTACCTTGGTGGTTTCCTCGGGCATGCAGGCTGTGAGGGAGAGGCCTCCATGTCGGAGCATCCAGCTCAAATAACCCAACACATTCCGGTTCTAGGAGAGGAGGAGGAGATGCAGTGCTGGTGAGTCCATGTTTTTTTTTTTTACTCGTTTTTGAGTGGTCGGTTATTCTGTCACACGTCTGTGGCTGTAGAATGTGCACGACGATGAAGATGATTTGAAATGCAGTCTTTCATGAAGTAGGAAACTCAGGGGAATCACAAACATGTTCAACAGAAACAATAACCAACAAGGACTGAACAGAACAGGGAATATAAATTCATAAAGTAAATAAGGACACTAAACAGGAACAGCTGGACGAAGATTAACTCCGGACTCCGGAGCAGGTTATGTTCAGAGAATAAGTTTCTATGGCCACTTACATTCCCTGAAAGTTACCTCCATTTTTGGAGCCTAAAGTTGAGGTTATCCGCTTACTTACCCTTAAACATACCCGGGTTTGTCACATTACCTGCTTTCTAGATACCCCCCTGGTATTAAGATGTTTATTGGTCAATCGGATCACAGGTGGACAGAGCTGAAAACAGGTGTGAACTAGGTCTAAAACGTTTTGAGCTTGTTCATTTTCAACCACTTCCTGAGGTACTTGAAAACACATTTGACCATATGGCTCTTGTAGTGTAGACGCTCATATGGTTGAATTCATTCGAACAGCCGCATAAGACATACTACTCTCCACCTACTACATGATGCATAAACATTATGAGAAGCGCACAAACCAGATTGTTGGATTGTTTGGATTGAAGACAAAAATTCACCATTCCTGATTTCTAGCACACATCAGATTGAAATATCTAAAACAGCACATTACTTTCATAAATCAGGACAGAAGTGGTTGAAAAGGGTACAAAAGAGACGGAATAAAACAACAGAAAACACATTTAGGGTACTCCCTCATCTACTTGTGATCCGATCAACCAAAACATCTTTATACCAGGTGTAAACAGGGCCTTGGTCAGCTTGCTCATATAGAGACCAATTTATTTTATAAAGCTCGTTTTGAGGAAAATTGGGTTGTAGCTCGCTGACTACGTTACTATGATTGGAAATTATGTCATTTGTGTTTTAACAATGTTTAGCTCACAAGTTATTGATCCGGGAAGTTCGAATCTGTGAATATATTGCCAACTTTGCTGAACTCCTTGAACTAAACACTGACCGTATTTCAATCAATCAATCAAAACTTTATTTATAGAGCACTTTAAAATCCAAAATGGACACAAAGTGCTGTACAGTAAAAATAAATTAATACATAAAAGCCCTAAATACAAAGCTCACACAACCCATAAAATAACAAATAAAAAACACTAACAAACCATACATTGAAACAATACCATCAATAAAACATGAATTGTCAATTTCCGTTATCAAAGGCCAAAGAATAGAGGTGGGTTTTAAGAAGAGACTTAAAAACAGACAATGAAGATGCCTGTCTAATGTGCAGAGGTAAATTGTTCCACAATGTAGGAGCTGCTACAGCAAAACACGGTCCCCTTTTTGCTTGCACTTTGTTTTTGGCACTCTTAGGAGCAGATGATCGGCTGACCTGAGAGAACGGGTGGGTCTATAGGGGTGTAGCAGCTCAGAAATATAGGGAGGGGCAAGACCATTTTGGCATTTAAAAGCAAATAAAAGAATCTTAAAATGGATTCTTTGATATATAGGCAGCCAATGGAGTGAGGATAAAATCGGGGAAATGTGCTCGATTTACGTGTTCCAGTTAAAAGACGTGCAGCAGCGTTTTGCACCAACTGGAAACGAGCAATAGAGGACCCACTGACCCCCACGTAAAGCGCATTACAGTAATCCAACCTAGTGGTGACAAAGGCGTGGATTACTGTCTCAAAGTGCTGCCTAGAAAGAAATGGCTTTATTTTGGCCAATTGCCTCAATTGAAAAAAACTTGTTTTAACCACTGACCTCATTTGTCTGTCCATCTTAAGGTCAGGGTCGATTTTAACCCCAAGGTTAGTGATTGTTGGCTTAATATATTGACTCAAGGAACCCAAATCGGCACAGGGGGTCCCAGTGGTGCCACCAAAAAACATCACTTCTGTCTTACTTTCATTAAAACTTAAAAAGTTAAGAGCCATCCAGGCCTTTATGTCATCAAGACACTTAAGTAATGGACCAACAGTTTCATTCTTTTTAAGAGGGACATAGATCTGACTATCATCTGCATAACAGTGAAACGACATACCATGCTTCCTAAGTATGGAACCAAGCGGGAGTAAATAGAGAGAGAAGAGAAGAGGGCCTAAAATTGAGCCCTGTGGGACCCCACAAGACAAAGGAGCAGAGGAGGACACAGAATCTCCACAGCTGACACAGAAAGTTCTACCTTCCAAATAGGACCTGAACCATTTCAATGCAATGCCCTTGATGCCCACCCACCGCTCCAAACGAGAAATCAGGATTTCATGGTCGACTGTGTCAAAAGCAGCAGTCAGATCAAGAAGCACCAGAATAACACAATCCCCAGAGTCAGTAGCTAAAAGAATATCATACAAACTTTTAAAAGAGCCGATTCTGTGCTATGTACGGTTTTAAAACCAGATTGGAAAACTTCAAGAATATTGTGCTCATCCAAGAAGGCCATTAATTGACTGTAAACTATCTTTTCAAGTATTTTTGCCAGAAAGGATAGTTTAGATATAGGTCTAGAATTTGTGAGATCTGCATGATCCAGCCCAGGTTTTTTAATTAAAGGTTGCACTACTGTATGTTGAAAAGTTTAGGGACCACCCCTGAGGAAAGGCTACTATTTAAAACTGCAAGAATAGATGGCCCTATAGTAGGAACAACCTCCTTAAAAAGTCGAGGAGGGATAGTATCATTTGGAGAGCCTGAGGGCTTCAAATGCCCAACAATATCCTGTAAAACAGACAAAGTCACAGGTTCAAACTTGCCAAAGACAGCAGAGCAGAGAACAGGGATTGAGGGGTCATAAGATGAGAAGATGAGATTTGAGCCCTAATGGTAGTAACCTTATCAATAAAAAAGTGAAGAAACTTTTCACACACACCATATGAGGCATCAAAACAGACCGTTAACGGTACATTGAGAACTGAGTCAATAGTCTTAAATAAAACACGAGGCTTGTTACAATTTGACAGAATAATTTCAGCGAAATATTTCCTTTTAGCTTCTTTCAAAATTGTCTGATAATGCCGCCAGCAGTCCCTTAACATTTGAAAAGATACATGTAGTTTATCCTTTTTCCATTTGCGCTCAGCCCTACAGCACTCACGTCTGACAACACGGGTAGTGTCATTCCGCCAGGGTTCAGCTTTAGTTTTAGATTGCCTAGTTTTCAATGGAGCCACAGAGTCTATAGCAGTTTGGCAAGTGGAGTGAAACCATAAGCTAAGCTCCTCTGAATCATTACATATATAATCCGGTATGTCACAATGCTGACTGAAAATAGAGGAGAACTGACCAGCAGTGGAAGGGTTAATAATACGGCAACGCCGTGCAGTTGCGCACAGTTTAGCTGTATTACAGGCAAGAACAATCTCAAATAATACTGCATGTGGTCAGAAAATACAGTGTCACAGGTCTCTAAATTATGAATAGGCAACCCATAGGATAGGACAATATCAAGTGTGTGTCCGCGCTCATGCGTGGGGCCAGACACAGACTGCACAAGATTAAAAGAGTCAATGAGCTGTAAAAAGTCTTTTGCCAGTGAGTTTTCAGGACAACACACATGAACATTAAAATCCCCAACAATAAGGACACGATCGTTTTAGGCATAATTTCAGCCAGAAAAACAGCAAAATCATTTACAAAGTTCTTATTGTATTTGGGAGGCCGGTAGACTACAGCACTGTGTGAGTGCGACCTACCTCAAATAAACTCAATTCAAAGCTGGTGAACTTGGATGATGGCAACAACTGCTTACATTTATAGACATTTTTATAAACAGTAGCTATTCCTCCTCCTCTACCCGATGTTCGCGGGGAGTTCAAACAGCAACAGTCATACGGTAAAAGTTGACCCCCGGGACGTGAAGAAATCCTTAAGGATAAAAGTTTTATTAGCTAGCGATCTAGCGTTTACCAGTCCAATCCTGACAGAAACCGGCGGGTCCCCAGCGCTGATTGTTTGAGGAGCCCGACACAGGTCGCAGGTTCAACCGATTTACCCCGCGCCAGCGGGGGTGAGACCTCTGGAACACCTCATCCTGGCCGACAACAGGTACCAACCAGGCGTCGACAGGGTCCAGCAATCGCCAAGTAATGAGGAGTCGAGGCACAGCTCGATACTCAGCCCAGGAAGCAGAAAAACACGCTGAGCAGGCTTTAAGCCTCACCAGCTGACCGCTGCGCTTTCCTCGGCGACAGTAGCGTTTAGGCCTACACCGAAGATGTAGAGTCTCAGGGCGGCAAAGGCAAGCAGGTATTCCCGATCGGAACGGGGGCAAAGTTTTATATCCACCATGATCAAACCTTACTAGATCTTTGACCGAGAAACGAAAATCCAATAGTGTTTGGCGATCGTAAACCAATATTGAATCAATGTTTTGAACAACAATTGACACGAACAGCCGAACACACACAGCATTGACAGAGAGAGACGGCGAGCCAAACACACTGGCGCCATCTTGTCAACTAATTGATCAAAACAATTATTATTGTGAGGTATTTATTTATATTTGAGTTCAAACTCTGTGAACCGCTCCATTGTTAACGTATGGAGCTGTCTGAAAAACTGCCAGCGGGACATTAAACAGGAAGTGTTTGTCCGAGCTCACAACATGTTTTGCAGAGAACACAAATATCTTTGCGAGGGATTGCAAAGTTTCTTGGGGGAATGCAAAAGTTTTGCAAGAGAACGCAAAAAAATGTAAAAAGATATTTTCTCCCATCCCAAATTTTTTCCACCACCTTGTCCCAAATTGTATCTTTAAAGACCTTTAGCTTTGTTGAAATTTGACACATTTAAATGAAACTGAAATACATGGAGACATTCTGGTGACTTGTTAATAAACTCAGTTTAGTTAGTTACTTGGACATGGTCATTGGGTTGATCGTATACAGTTAAATGAGATCAGATCTGTTGTCTCAGGTCTGATCCATAAGCTTTTTTTTTTTATTATTATTGTGAGGAAATCTGTAACATAATGCAATTCTCACAATATCAACATTAAAGAGTCCCTCGTATCCGACAGCAACCAGTTTACTATGACGATGAAAAGCATTGCAGCTCATCGTCACTCATGTGCACCCTTCAAAGCCTCCGCTTTTGTGCCAGCCGACCATGTTGATGAAGAATGTTGCCTCCTATTCTTGCTCACCCCTGCAGCTATTTCTACCTCCCTCTCCCACCTCTTTTTGTGGCCAGTCCTTCCTCTTTCACTCAGACAGCAGCTTATCTGCATTAAAGAAGCTGTCACTGACACCCCAGCAGTGGAATACTGGAAACAAGTCTGGCACTTGGTGTCGGTTCTGTGTGAGTGAAACTGCAGTAGATAACATGAAACCTCGTGAGCCATAAAGAGTCAGAGAATGCTGGTCTTATCTAGAGAAACACACCGAGAGATGCTTAATCCATTACGACTGCAATCATGCACCAGTGAGAAACACATACCCCCACACATAGACCTGATAACAAACCCATACATCAACCAGTTTAATTCTCCATCTATCAGAATGCCTTTAAAATGTAAATGCGTGTCATCAAGTGTGCAAACAATCTTGCTCGTCTTTCTCAAATTGTACAATAAAGGAAGAATTCACCCAAAAAGTAATATTATTTAAAGAAAATAATGATTTTCTATAGCGCTGCACCTTAGAGTAAGCAGGTATTTGGTCAAGTCCAGTTTGAGCCAGGAAGACTTTCTGTGTGGAGTTTGCATGTTGGCATGGGTTTTCTCCCAGTGCACATGCAGCATGGGTAAATTAGAGGCACTAAGTTGCCTGTATAAGTCAAAGTGTGAATATGTGAGAGATTGTTAGCCCTGTGATGGACTGGCCATCTGTTCGGGTGTTTTTCTGCCTATGGCCTGAGATACTGGGATAGCCACTCTTCCTCATAAACACAGTGAATGAGTACGTTTACATGCACCCTCATAATGCAATTATAATGGGATTTTTTTTCTATATTGTGTAAACGTATATAGTTACCTCATGTAAACGCAATACTTGGATCAAACTAATGCGATTAAACTCATAGGGCCCTATCTGGCACCCAGCGCAATTGAATTTGTACACCGACGCATGTATCATTCCTATTTTGCACCCGCGCACAGAGGACTTTTCCCTCCACAGATGCACGTCGGTAAGTTAGGAAATGAACTTGTGCTCCCGGGGGCGGTTCAGCGCAAAGAGGAGGAGTGTTCCGGCGCAAACGTTCCCTGGTGCTATTTTGCAGGTTTAGAAAACAATTCCGCCACTGACCAGGAATGTTGCGCATGTTATTCATATGCTATTTTAAGGGCGCATGCTTGGCCATAATCAATGTAGCGTGTGCACTTTGCTTATTTTTGGTGGAGACACACAGACACAGCAGTTCTCATTTTTAGAAAACCATACATTATTACAAGGAAAAATATTAACACACGAGGGAAATCATTGTTGTGTCCATGAAGATCGATAAAATAGGCATAAATCTAGCTTACACATTTACCCAAATTATTATATGCCTGTTTAACCGAAGCTAATTTGGGTGGGTTTCTCCCATCCCCAATGTAACTTCTCTGTCTTTTAAGGCCCTGACGAGAATGTCGGTCTTCTTGGCTGTGAACCGTTCCTGGCGCGCGCCTGGCAAATCCGCCGTTATAATAGCGATCCGCCATGGAACAAGTGCCCTGCTCTTAAAGAGAATGTAAGATGTCGCTCTGATTGGTTTATTTCACGTTACGCCCAAACCACACCTATGAATAATGAAGCTACTTCAGACCAACCCATTTTAGATTTGCGTCGGGTGCAAGAGTAATTTATCCCACCGGTATAATAGCAACAGCGCCCAAGACCCGCCCACAAAGTTACTTGCGTTTCGCGCTTGATACTTGTGTTTCAGCGCGAAGCGGCCCATAATCGTAGTAACCATATGTGCATTAAACTATGTGGCGCACGCTGATTTTAATCGCAGTAAACAGGCATGTTAACACATTAAACGCATCATTGCCGCTCTGACCAAATTGTGCATGTGCTCGGTTCTACACGTTGTTCACTTCATGAATGGACATAATTGCGTGAAGAACGCAACAGCAGCATAGGCAAACCCTGCATTGTGATGTTCATCATGGCGCCGAATAACATCCAGTACGTCCATAAAAATTTAATTTGAATTCAATGCGAGTAGATTGAAACAATGGCTGGTAACATGCAAACTGTATCCCTAGAGTGTGGCATAACCATACTTATTAGCGAATAATCAGAGTAATAAAAATTGCATGTAAACTGAAGTGAAGAGTTCTACTCATGTCATGTAAATGTCTTACTGTGATTAAGTCCTTACTCTGATTATTAGAAATAATCGCATTATTGGTGCACATGTAAACACAGTCATAATTCATAATGAGCATGACTAGCTGGAATTTAAGTTGTTATTTGCTGATAATCTTCCCCTCTGCTGCAGTTCTCAAATCAAATATGATGCCTTTCAACCAGTTTTGAAATGAACTTTTTCTTTTACCAGCCAATTTGGCTACATGATGATGCAGCAATGGCATCAGTGTATTGACTGCAAATGCTTCTCTTTGAAAGCAATGGGTTTACCGGCAGTGAGGCAATAAAGGGCCCTTTTGGGGTATGTATAGTGACTCACAAAAGTCCTGGATATGTGGCATTTATTGGATGCAGGGAGTGAGAATGGTTTGAAACGGTTGAGCTCTCAATTTCCCCCGTGTCCTCTCCCTGCTGGTTGGAGTTTGTTTCGGGACTGACTAACCACCTGTGCTTGGTGTACAGTATGTTTATAAAATAGTTCTGTTCACCTCTCCTTCTGCTTTGGGTCCACTCTCACAGAACCTGACAGACAGAGCGTTGAACACGCTCAGTTTGATACCTGATGTGAATTGGATTTCAAACCACATATGAATGTAGCTCAAAATTTTGTAAACATTGCATTTCATGTGATTTTTTTGTTGTTGTTGCTGTTCACAAATGCTAAATGTGATCGCATTGCAAATGGATATGCTCAAAAATCTAATTTGGACTGACAGTATGAACGAGTGCACTTTAATTCTTCAAAAGGTATAAAAAAATTTAAAAAAAATTTAAAAACATTCTTGAGATAAAATAGAACTATAATAATATAATATAATAATAGAACTACCTCAATCTCATTGAATCAACAAGTGCTGATCTAATTCATTCAATTATTTCTTAATTTAGTTCCAACTAACAAGAATGAATCATTTAACACAAGTAAACTCGTTATATTCTTATTAATCAGACATATTTTTATTTAGCAAATCAAGCAAGTGGCTAGTTGAGTTTTTTGAGTGTAGAACTATTTAGGTTGTGTCAGAAAAAATACAGAGCTATTATGTGTAAAACCGCATGAAATAAAATGTTATTGGAGTCAAAATAACAATGAAAATTTTGAAAATCATAATGTTAATTCATCATCACTGATACTTTTTTTTAGATGATTGTTCTTTTCTGAATTGCTGTCCACAACATATCTGCAAAAACAGGTGAGTGTTAGATAATAGCTAGTACGCTGGTCTATGGGTCACAAAACACATTGCAGCACTGAATTAGGACTAACCAATTTGCTCCATTTGTCTCGCATACATACCCTACTACTCACAGCGCTGAGCACTGCCTGAAAAACAGGATTAGCAGCCTCTAAATAGCAGTCATTCAAAAGAGAGCTTGGATGCACTGAATGATTCCAATACTGCCATGTCAAATCTGGGATATACTGCGGAAATAAATAAAAAAATACAAATATATGCACAAAATCCTGAACATGAATGATGTTACCAAAGTTTGGAGTGATTAAATGGTTTTGACTGTCAGTCTTTTTTCCTTTCTTTTTTTTTTAATAGATCATTCTCCCAAAAGTGAATCATCCTTTACTCATTCGTATGCTGTTGAAGTTGACCAGTATAACTTTTTCTTGTGGAAAACAAAAGGTGATGCTAGGCAGAATAACAGCCTTAGCCGTTCAAATGGAGAAAAACAAATCTTCGATTAAATTAAATGTTGACTGAGGCTGTCAGCAGTGATGAGTAGTTCATGCACAATTCAGTTCGTCTGTGTTCGCCCAAATAACATGTGGACAGTGATTGTAATCGTTGCTACAGATGTGATTATACATAAAATAAGATATTTTCATTTATGTTTTGTTGTAACTTGCATTACTGATGGGAGTATTAGATATTTTTACCAATTTTTACCAAATTAATTCACTGAACATGTTCACATTTCCAATCTGTAACCAAATTAGGTAACACTTTATTTGACAGTTTCCTTGCTACATGCGTTACATGTAGTTACTGTAGTAATAACTCTAAATTATGCATAATTACATGCAACTTACCCTCAACCTGTCACATTTGGTTTTGGGTTTTGTTTCATGTTCATGTTTCATGTTTTTTTTTTTAGCCCTTAAGGCCAATACATTGCTTATTTACAGATGTGATCAAATAGTCTTGGCATGATGCTCAGAAGGCAAGTTTTATCTTAAATCCTCGAGGAGCGTTTAGTGTGAATGTCTGCAAAGACCTGCTGTCATATCTAAGCATCGGGCTATGTGAGCCTGCAAGGGAATACACCAGAGGCCATTTTTTGTGTCCATTTGTGAGCCTACAGTAATTCATCACTCCTCTCTGCTCCCTCTCTACCCCGTCTGCTCTAATTGCCTCTCCAATTTAGGTCTGCCCCACAGACCTGTCAAGGCCTGACCTTGCTCATGACTCAACACTAATCCTCATATAGGCCTGGGGAAGCAGCTGCAAACTATAAAAGCATTCACAATTAATTCATTTATAGGTACCCAGTACATTTCCATTAAATAACACGTATTAATAATCTGTGTATTCTATTTAATTATGAAATTATCAGTAACTCTATATCTGTTTGCAAATAATTACCTGTGTATAATCAAATTAACTCACCACGTTCAAACCAGAATCTCTTGTTTGTAATGATTGTGATGAAATAACTGAATTACAATAACCTATTTATTAACGTTAATATACTGTTGAATGTGACAGACCATTATCATACTCTGACACTGTTAGTGTGTATCATTTTATCATATGTGATAAAGTGCATACTTTTATGGTCATGCTAAAGGTAAATGTAGGTTTTGTAAAAGTAAAATTTTTTTTTTTTTTTTTTTTTTTTTTTTTTTTGTGAAATTCTGAAAAGACAAGTTACATTTTATATGTATTCATTTAGCAGATGCTTTACTTACAAACAAGGAAATACAACATAAGCTAATATAACTTAAGCTGCCATTAAAAGATCCAAGATTGCTCAGTAGCACCTCCAATTGATCAGAGAAGTGCAGATGAGATCAAAGATAACTCAGAAATACTGAAAGAATATTTTAAGAGCAAACTCTGTGGGCATGTCTTTGAACTGAGTCAAATAACAAAAGTTAACACCTAAAACTGATTTATGATAAACTATAATTTATGATAAACGCATATAAGGGTGTTTTCAGACCCATAGTTGTTAAAAAAAACAGGGACTATATTGTTATAATGTTGCATGTCGCAATTATCTGTACTGATAGATAATATATATTTTAAGAGCATAATATTGTTCATGTGGTTAATTTGTTTTCAATCTATGAAGTAAAGTCACTCATATTACCAAAAACTTCTAAAACGTTGAATTGAATTGAACGACAAATAATCAATTTTCTTGTCGCTAATAATGAACAGTGTGCCCTGGAAACAGCATATCATTTTGATATGAACTGCATCTCTGTAAACTGCTTAATGCATATATAATTATAAAGAACTATCACAGTTGTTTTTGTTTAGTTTTTTAATGAATCGTTTTATTATATATCTAGTCAAAGATAAATCACACAGAACAGTTAAATCACTCTAGAAATTCACTATCCTGGGGTACGTTTCCCGTACAACGACGTAACTCACTGTTTCACTAGAACCATAGTTCTCATCGTTGAAGAAATCAACTAGCTAGTCACGACTGTTTCCCAAAACCATATTGTCAGAAATTGGTCGTTCAACCACGTTGGTTAATGATGTCACGCACGTGTGGAGTAATAACTTATTTGAATGAATCCGTTTGTGATCGAATTAACGCTAGATGTTTTGCTATAAATAACAGACATGACATCTGAGGATTATGTCAAATTGTTCTCAGTTATTTTCCTTTATTTCCAGTTTGAATCATAGGCTCGTTCTTATGTAGTTGAGCACGTTCACACATCCACACTCTTCAAAAACAATGCTTTAAATCTCATGACAAACTAAAAGACGTAAATGACATTTGTATGTATTCTAAATAAAAGACACTGAATGTACTGAATGTCAACTTGGTTATTTTGCTCAAGATAAGGATTTATTGTCCTTATTGTCCAAGATAAGTCCTTCGGATGAGACGTTAAACCGAGGTCCTGACTCTCTGTGGTCATTAAAAATCTCAGGATGTCCTTCGAAAAAGAGTAGGGGTGTAACCCCGGCATCCTGGCCAAATTTGCCCCTTGGCCTCTGTCCATCACGGCCTCCTAATCATCCCCATATACTGATTGGCTTCATCACTGTCTCCTCTCCACCAGTAAGCTGTGTGTGGTGAGCGTTCTGGCGCAATATGGTTGCCGTCGCATCATCCAAGTGATGCTGCACATTGGTGGTGGTTGAGGAGATTCCCCCTTCCATGTAAAGCGCTTTGAGTGCCGAGAAAAGCGCTATATAAATGTAACGAATTAATTATTGAGTACACATGTCATGCAAACAAGAAACTCTTCTTCTAACCACAGGTCAAGATCTGTCGCTCAAACACACAACTTTGCGATGCTGTTTGCGAATGTTTGTTGGAACAATGGTTTCGGGAAACACAGACTCGTTGAACTGCTGATAACGACAGAACTCGCGACCATAGTGGGCTAACAATGCTTTTGGGAAACGCACCCCTGCTTTGTCTGTACTCGAGACACTCTTCACTCCTAGTTGTCACTCCCAAAAGTCACTTTTTTCCCCCACAATGTATTTGTATAAAGTCAATGTCCCTCATGTCACTGAAAGTCACCAGCTCTCCAATAAAAATTAATAGGATCATATCGATTTGTTGCTAGAGAGAGAGAGAGAGAGAGAGAGAGAGAGAGAGAGAGAGAGAGAGAGAGAGAGAGAGAGAGAGAGAGAGGGAGAAAGACATTTTAGTTTTTGTTGAGTAACATATTTAATCATATTTTATACTCTCAGTTTGATATATGAGAATATGGAGAACAATTTTTTTGTTGTTGTTGTTTTTGTTGTTGTTGTTGCTCAAAACATGCAAAATTTGCAATTTGGTGCAGTTGTTCATATTTATATGGCCAAAAGAGAGAGAGAGAGAGAGAGAGAGACTTTTACAAAAACCTTTAATTACAGTTAAAAGTAGATTTACATACACTCTAAAAAAGATTTCTGCAGCCTAGTAAATATTACAGTAATATTTAACTTTATTATAAAATATCTGAATATCGTTTACTTGATTGTTTGAGTTAAACATACCAAAATCCAACAGTTAATTTTATCTAAAATGTACAGTTATATTTTTTTTTTTTCACTAAAATAATTTAGTATTTGACTAACCAATTATTTATTTATAATACACTTATTTGTGAAATTTCTATCAAAATATTGAGAATGGAGAATTAAACTGATCTGTTTCAAGAAACAATAATATTACTTAATTCAAATCAATATTATTAATATATTTAACACACTCTTAAGAAATTGAGTAAGTTTACTCAATTAAAACAATGCACCCCTCCCCCACCCTCTGACGTGAGGACAACTCAACGGTTGAGTGAGCGCGGGCTGTTTGAACTCTCCTGTCCAGTTCTCTTCCAGCGTTGCAGAATTGGTGCATTTCCTCAGTGAAATTCAGGTTTGTGTGTGTTTTATTTTATCTATACAATCATTACTCTGCTTTAAATCTTTTTATTTAATGCAAAACAACATACAGAGGCGTAATGTGACACCTAAACGAGAGTCGCTCCTGTCTTTTCGCGTGATTGAAACGCCTTGCATGAAACACACAGCTTTCCTAATGATAATGAATATAATTATAATTTGGATGATAAAATGTCCTCAGAACTGTCACTGTTTGTTTATTGGCAGGTTATGGAGTCAGTCGTTCGCAGTATCTTTCGGCTGTAGGTGAAACGCTGTCTCCCTCCGTCTCCGGCACGAGAACCAGCGCTGATCCGGTGGAAATTGGATAACAGACCGGTTGATTACACTTGAATTAGGCTACCTGAATGTTTAAATGTATCATTTTTACTTCTAAAATGTTTGTTAGGCTAAATGAGTTTAAATGTTGGCAATATTGTATACAAGTTACAACAGAGTAAAATATGCTGTATTGCTGTACTCATCGACAATAAAGGCCAATGTCATTTAACGTATACTGGTGGTTGTATGGAATACTATTTTACAAAGGTTTAGAGGAAATAAAAGTTAATATTGCTCATAAATAAAAACAGTTAATATTACTCATAAATATTGTTTTTTTTTAAATGTTTAAATGTTAAATTATTTCTACTCAATTTTATTTGTTAATGTACCAGATGCAGTTACTCAGATTTACTTAATTTTTTCACTTGCATTTACTCAATTCATACAGTATAGTTCATTGATTTCACAGCTTTAAAAATTACAAAATAATTACTAAGTAAATCATAGTTAACTTTCTAGATTGTAATTCCACAATTATACACACACAAAAAATAATAATAATACAAAATAATAATAATAAAAAAACACAAAAAATTACATCTTTTCTAAACAACCATCACTTATCTTGCATAAAATTCAATTTAAACACCAAACTTCCTCAAAGGTTACCAATTTTCCAACAAGTTTATAGAGGCAAATTCAACCACCAAACGAGCAGAAATCAAACCTTTATGTTAAAACAATATTGCGATTGCATGCGATTTGCGATTATGATCGGTTATGAGTGCGGCTGATCGGTAGTAAATACTGCCCCATTTGAACGCCAGAGGGCGCTCTAATGAAAACACGATAAATATCCCCCACCAGAAGTACAATAACGACACATCATTCCAGGAAATCGCTGTAGCTGAATAAACAGAAGATTGAAACGCTTTGATTAAACATGACTTATAAATACACGACTGCCTTATTCTGTGTAAGAAGCACATCATCTCACAGAAGGATGCTCAACTGTCGTTATGAAGTGAGTTTGGAGTAAATGCATGTTATTAAATGTTGTCTGTTGTTGGACGAGGTTCATAAATGCTTCTCATGTTTTGGAAAGATTTGACGCGTGTTGTTTTTTCAAATGCACGTTATAAGTGACTCAAACTCACAGTGCTCTCATAAGGAGCAGCGTTTACAGAGCCGTACATCAATGACAAACTGCGCATAAAGAATAATCGCAGCCTTTGCGATTTAAAAATTGCGATAAGCCATTTCGATTTAAGTGCGATTACATGGAAAGTGCGATTAATCGTTCAGCCCTAATATTGGTGGAACCATTTCCCACAATCTTAGCTTTTCTTGTCAACCATATAGACCTACTTAATTTAGCTTGCCAATACAAATAATAATAATAAAAAAAAAACATCAACATTCCTTGATTTAGGAATCAATAAATAAAACTTTCTTGGCTAAAAACATGACCCAACATATCACACCACTCTTTTAGCATAAAAAATGGCTCTAATCTATTACACCCTGAAAACAAATGAAAAAAAGTTTCAGTTTCTGAACAAAAAGGGCAAGTATCAGTAACACTAGAATCTAAGTGAGCTTTGTGCTTATTTGTGATTAATATTCCATGATCCTCCACTGTAAATCACCAGTTTTCCCTCCTCCTCCTGCCATGAGACCACACCAACTTTTACTTCCAATTCTGGAAAGTCTTTACATTGTCATCATCCTTTTGTTCAGATAATTCTTTATCCAGAGCACATTTAAAATCAGAAGGTACAGCAGTTACAATTTCAGTTGAAAGTCTTTCAGAAAAACGTAAGGATTTCACACCAATCTTTATCGCAATATGTTCTGGGGCTAACCACCCGTCCTTATTCAGAAAACATGACACCTTGGTAAGACCTGCTCTTACAAGTGCACATTTCTCATTGAAACAGAGTTTAAACTTTTCACAGACAGCACAGGGTTATAAATTATGGGTTCTTCTTTTCCCCAGAAACCTTTGACAGACCCTTGTTTTCGAGAGTTTGAGAAAACTTTCCAAACTCTAAGCATTGTCTTATAAAACGGCGTTAGACCAGTTAAATCCACTCCGTCAAAGTCCAGTGAAAAAGAGGTGTCGATCAAGTCCCAACTGTCCTCATTTTCTCAACAATCCACAGGCTACATCTGTCCAGCTGATGTGCCTTTTATACAAAAGTATTTGAACAGCCTGTAATCTAAAAGCGGCAACTCTGCATTCAATATCAATAAGTCCTTGTCATCCTTCACAGATTGGTAGATACAGGACAGCTGCCCTGACCAAAAAAACAAAACAAAAACAATTGTCTTTGAATATCTTTGATGAGGTTAAACGAAGGGTCCAAAACGGCCATCTTATGCCACAGTGAAGATGCAATAAGGTTATTTACTATCAAGATTCTTCCTCTATACGATAATCGAGGAAGTAGCCATTTCCAGTTGGACAAACGCAAACACATCTTTTCTATTAATCCATCCCAGTTCTTCATTTTATACAAATCTAACCTAAAATAAACCCCTAAAAAATGTAAACCATCTCTACTTCATTCAACATTTCCTGGCAATTCTGGTGTAGAACTTTTGGTTCCACACCATAGAGCTTCGCTTTTTCCACAATTTATTTTGGATGAATAAGCCTTTTCATAGCACTGAATACAACTTAATATACTTTGTCCTTAATATTGTCTTTGTCCTTAATTATCACAGTAAGTCATCGGCATAAGCAGAAAGTTTCATGCGTTTATTAAATGATCCTTCAATATGTAAACCTTTTAATGAAGTTTTTAGTTTACACAATAATGGTTCAATGACTAAACTGAAGAGCTGAGCCGAAAGTGGGCAACCCTGCCTTATTCCCCTTCGGACTTTAATAGGCATGCTAATAGGCATGCTAAACCCTCCAGGCCAACGTGATCTCATGAGAATACGTGTGTATTTTTACGTAAAGTGTAATTCTACCATACGTACATTTACTTACGTTTTATACAAACAGAAACGTATAATACGGACGTATTTACAGCTCTAAAACGTAAAATATGTACGTATTAACAGCACAAAAACGTGAATTATTTACGTATGAACAACTCTACCGACGTACATATTTGTACGTATTCTTATTTATGCATATTAAAATCGTGGCATTAATGTTTTGACTCTATTGCATTCAAATGTCTTATCAATTACGTTTTCAGTTGCATTTATTATTATTAAATGCAGTTTACTCAAGAAATAGGCTAATAACCATTCGCTCTGTTCGTGCCTTCTGCTGCAAACTCGTTTCGGAGGATTAACCTACATGCAGTTACACAAGAATACACTTTAAAACCTTAAAAATACCTTATTTAATCGTTTAACCATTTTGTAATATTTAGTTTATTTACAGTGAGACACAAAATGCGTTTTCTCCAATAGAACAATAATACACCAAAACCCAACATAAATTCACAAAAGACATCAATTTTATTAGCTTGATAATCCAAATCTTTAGAATCCATACGTTTGCAAGAAAGAGATCCAAATTCAGCCCTTTATCCAGTGAGTGATCTTCATTTCCATTTCACAGGCTATCAAAGCAGCGCAGTCCGTAACTGTCAAATTCAGCGCTTGTGATGAATTCAAATTCAAAAATTGCGCCCTAAAGAAGCGTTACGACATGTTTTACGGCAGTGATATCAAACGCTCATTGGCTCTCGCCACAGATTGCGACACGCCGTATTTCAGTCGGTAAACAACATTTGAAATGGAGAAGCGCGCGCGCCTTCACACAGAGCGAAGCCGGATTAACATTTTCTTGGATTAATAACTTAAATTCTGCTCTGTACCTCATTCAAAACTATTATACTGAAAGAGAGGACTGTGACTGCAACACATCGTCATGTGAACGACTTTTGGTACCGGTTTTGACATTTTCGCAATAAATAAATTATTGTGATTACACGTATGTTGTAATTTTTCTTCATAATTGTAGCCTATGTAGTTTTAAGAAATTGTTATGGGTAGGTTTAGGGGTAGGATTAGCTGCTAAAAAAATATTTTAATGCTATATTGTTAATAAAATTACCATTTCCCACACACCTCTGTACGTTTTGTCCTTTTTATATTCTGTATAAAATGGGTAACGTTATGTTTAGGTTTGGGAGTGGGGTTAAGGGATCTTCCATTTATCTATAAAACGTACGTTTTCTATCTTTGAAAATTACGTATTACCTAAACGTATTAACAATGAGACCAGGCTGTCATGCATTTATGGATATACGTTGAATCTATACGTATTTTAAGTTGTAATACGTAAATATAGATACGTATCGAACCTGAAATAACGTCCATATGATACGTAAAAGTCACTATAATACGTAAATATATATACGAATTGGATCGTTTTTATTTACGTCTAAATATGTACGTTTCGTGTGTGAGATCAGGCTGTCCAGGCACTTTTACCATGCATTCCGCTTTTTCATAAAGTAATCTAATGAAATAAAACCATTCCCAAAGCCATATTCACTTAAAACATCAAACAGATAAGAATGATCCACTCTGTCGAAAGTCTTTTCTTGATCTAGGGATAGTATTCCTAAATCAATATTATTTAACATTGAGTAGTCAATGACATCTCTTATAAGAAATAAGTTATCTTTAAATCTTTAATCTGTTTTTTATACAATATGACTGGTCCGTATGAATTAGTACGCCCATATATTCATTCAATCTATTAGAGATACACAATCTTATAATCTGTTGTCAATAAAGCTATAGGCCTCCAATTTTTAAACAAAGTAAGATCACCTTTTTTTTGGTTGCTCTTCTGCAACTAGTAGTTAAAACTCTGGTTTGCATTGAAAATAAATCACTTCATAGTAATCTTTTCCAATAATTTCCCAAAACTGTTTAAAAAAAATCAGAGGGAAGACCATCTAATCCAGGGGATTTTTCCTATTGATAATTCTTGCACAACTTTGGTTTCTTCTTGAAATCTTAAAATGCAATCTAAATCTTCTTTATGTTCTGGTGTAGGTTTTGGGATTGAATCAAAAAGTTCAGTTTTACTCTCTCAATCTGTCATTTCCATATCATACAACTTAGAATAAAAATCGCATGAAATAAATCGCCACTATCATTTCTTAAACACAACATTTGTTTCTCTTGACACACTTTTCGTTCTAAATAAAAAAAGAAAGATGTTGGTCCGTCAATATCTCTAATATGAGAAAAACGATCTCTAATAAGAGCTCCTTTTACTTTTTTTTCTTTTTTTTTTTACCTTTTTTTCATATATAACATTTTGTAATTGATTTTCTTGTCTTTCCAACATTTTATTTTCAATTTCAAGAATCTCATTTTTAAGTTATTTAATCGTATTTTCCATTCTTTTTGAGGAACAGCAAGTATATTGTTGGCAGAAAACTTTAATTTGGGTTTTTCCAACTTCCCACTACTGTATAATATCTCTAATATCATTTTTATGCATATGTCATGTCTGCCAAAATAAATTACAATTTGCACAAAAAACAGCATCTTGTAACAGCTTCTTGTTAAAATGCCAGTATGAACCCACTTTTTGACAATACACAATCTATTGTAATCATTTTATGATCTGAAATAATATTAGGGATAATATTAGCATTACTGACTCTATTCCTTGAGTTATTTGAAATATAGAACTATCTAATCTTGCAGCATAAACCGATCCTTCTGAAACCTTCACCCAAGTATACTGTTTTAAAGAAGGGTTCTCAGTTCTCCATATATCATTTAACTCAAACTTCTTAATAATATTTGCCAAGACAGATGAAGACTGATGGTGCGTTTCTTCATTATTTCTATCCATATTAAAATCTAAAGTACAATTAAAATCCCCTCCCATAACACACTATCTTTTGATTTTAATGTATTTAAAACCTCCCCAATTTTCTTAAAAAGAACACTTCTCTCAGATCATTTATTATTTGCTTAAATAGTCACAAAAATTACATTGTAAGTATTTAATTTAGCTTTTACAACCAGTAAACGACTGGCTCTACCTCATGTTCAGATACAATATCAACCTTACAGCTTGGACTAAAACATATAGCTACACCCGAACAAACATTAGAGCCATGACTAATACTTTCCTTCCCACCATAGGCCCCATTCTACTTCATTATTTTTATAACTATGGGTCTCTTGAAGGAAAGTCACTCCAATATTTTTAAGTTTTAAACATTCTGTAAGCAAAACTTGTTTTCTTCTATCTCTAAGGCCATTTACGTTTAGAGACGCTACTCCATGAGACAGAAAAGTGAAAATCCATCATCATCCTGACTCATTGATAACTCTCCAGAAACTACATCTTCAATAGTCACCACCTTTAAGGCTATTTCACTACTACAACAAGGCTGCTCTTCTTGCAAAATCTCAGCAAATTTACTAAAATTTGCACTCACCTCATTTTCTTTACCTGTTTTCCACATCTTGTTCTTCTCTTACCCGAGTCTCCTCTGGTCTATTTTTATGCGGACACGAGAATCTTTTGTGGCCAATATCACCACACTCAAAGCACCGTAAGCTTTCAGTGCTTGCATAACACATAGAAACTATCTCCATAATTTACTCTAAATGAAACCAGGGCTGTAGCTATCGATTATTTTAGTAATCGAGTATTCTACTGATTATTCCATCGATTAATCGAGTAATCGGATAAATTGGGTAATAAAAATAGATCCAAGTGAACAACAGCCTTTAAAATTACTTAAAAATACAAATAGGTAACACTTTACAATATGGTTCATTAGTTAACATTAGTTAACTACCTTAGTTAACATTCTAAGAATGAACAACACTTCTACAGCATTTATTAATCTTAGTTAATATTAATTTCAACATTTACTAATACATTATTAATAAAATCAAGGTTGTATGTTAACATTATCGTACTGTGAACTAACATGAACAAAAAATGAATCTAACATTAACAAAGATTAATAAATACAGTTACAAATGTATTGTTCATTGTTAGGTCATGTTGGTTAATACATTAACTAATGTTAAAGCTGCAGTCCGTAGTTGTTCCTCTTTGTCGCCATCTCTGTTTGAAATCTGCAATTGCAGTTATTTGCGGAATTATCAACTTTACGTGCGTTGTGCCTCGGCATGGCAAAGCGCGGATGAATACAATGTTTTGAGCAGAATATGAGGCTGTCAGTCACCGCGCCGGTGTGGATACTGGCATTCGCAATCACAGATTCTACTTTTTGGAAGTATGACCAACATAAGAATTTTCACCGGGAAATGTCGTCTGAACAATTAAGTAACATCCACTTTTGTTCTGACCAACTAAGGGGAAAAAAGCATTGCAGTAAATCGCGCCGATTGCTTAAATCTAACGATTGCTTATCATATCACGTCAAACTGTGAAAATTATACTTTGTCCTCACATTGTTAATGTTAACAACATCAGCATTGCGTGACTACATTTATTGCCCTTCCGATATTTGTCCTAGTTTTCGTATGGGCCAGTTGCAGTCTCTTTTTTTTCTCCTAAGTACGAAATCTTTCGCTTTTGTTCGGGTGAATCTCTAGTTGTCATTGGTGATTGTCATTTGAACCTTTCTGGATCCGCCATGAAATTGATACGTGTAATTATATCAAGTGCTGTGAGAAAAGGCTATAAATCTTCACCTCCACCATCCTCACACTCATAGCCTACTAGCCAAGACTCTTCTTTATGGTACAGATGTGACGTAATGACGCAAAGACATGCTCGAATTTCTCGCGGAAATCCACCAGTACCACTGGAATTAAAAACATTATTACAAGCTTACCGTTTTGAATCGAGCTAAGGCAAGCAGAGAGTTTTGAACACTGGCTGGTTATGTTGCTCAAAAATTTATTTTGGATCATTTTTAACCCAAAGCATCTATAACCCTATAACATTGTACATTACGTTAAAAAAAAATCCGCAGAGAGCGCCAACGGCCTGGTTACACTAAGTTATGATCAAATCCTTGTTTAATATCATGGCCAAACAAAATTTTATTCAAATGTCAACTTAATCTTTAATATTTGGTCACTTCAGTACGATAGACATGCAACAGTTGTAGTAATTTCTTGAACAAGAACATGTTCACATCAAAACATGCAAACTCAGTGCAAGGGTTAAACTTTTATTTTGAAATCGCGATGAACCACAATTCGCATATATTTCTGAAAGATATTTATATTCTCCTGTGTTGGCATAGATTTACAAATTAGTTGCGTAACGAATTGTGAAATGGCACACACTGTGTGCAGATTAACGATATAAGCCACACAAACTCACAGCACGCAGAGATGGAGTTTGAGAAACCCGAGGCGCTGACACGCATAAATGATGATAGTGCAACTATGAAACGTGCGTCTTTTGCGTTCCCAAATGAACATTATTGGAAACCTAAACAAACAGGACATGCAGTGACTGAGTATGTGTGGAGAAGAGTTTACTGTGAACGGAGCTGAGGTACTTTTAACAATCTGCACGCATGTAAATAATTAAAGTGTCGTTCTTCAGACTGTGAAAAAAAAACCAAAAAAAAAACAGCGCATATTTTTAACTGAATCACAGCCTTTGTGATTTCATGATAGCACTATGCTATATTATGATTGTAAATGGTTTTAAATAGATCATGTAGCCTTAGGAAAGGGTGTAATAATGCGGTTCATGGATTCTCATCTTTGGAATGCGCCACTGCCGGTTACTCGACACGGGTAAATGCAATCGAGGAACTGCCGGTTACTCGACACGGGTAAATTGCAATCGAGGATTTTTTTTTTTAAACGAATACTCGATTTTAATCGAGAAATTGTTACAGCCCTAAACGACACCAGAGTTTTATCCTTAAAACACATCTTTAAAAACATGTGAACTTGTCATCTGAATGACAGTACATGTTTTAAAGCTGGATTTTTACATCCTAAAGGTGCCATATTAACTGGACTGACTAATTTCCCAAACGAGACAATTCTTTGACGATCGCTTCATTTTTAATAAACGGAGGGACGTTTGAAATAATAACTCTTATAGCCGGTGCATACAACGGAGTTGCCGGCACAAACATCCCTTTCACCCAAAGCCCATTTTCAATTATTTGATTGACAAGTTCGTGAAATCGTGAAAAACCACGACAGCTTTATTCATGCGCGAGCCTGAATTTATATGTTCGTGACCAACCTGATCACCAACTACAATCAACATGTCCAATCGAAGCTGTCGGCTCCGGTACACACCTAAACCCATTCCGGAGAGAAAGCGAGATCGTTCCCCCTGTGGCAGACGCCATGCGGACGCCGAAAAGGCCGCACGGGGAAAAACTCCCTAAACTATCTTAACCTTACCAAACAAATAAATAAGATAAAATGAAACACACTTATGTTTCAAAGATGAAGTAAGAGTAGAAAAACAACAATATATAACAATTAGAAACGCTCTCACACACACACACATCCACTCATGCAAACCCACTCCGTGAGAGAGAGAGAGAGAGAGAGAGAGAGAGAGAGAGAGAGAGAGAGAGAGAGAGGGAGAGAGAGAGAGAGAGAGAGAGAGAGAGAGAGAGAGAGAGAGAGAGAGAGAGAGAGAGAGAACAATCACCTGCTAAAGAAGTTAGGAGCCCAGGATCAGCTGATCACACTAGCACATCAGTGACATGCACACACTGCAAGAGATAAAGGACACGAAGGTTATTGTAACACTAAAACCAAACAACCATGCAGAGAAGAAAAAAAAACACAAAACCTCTTTCTAAAACCCCAGCAACTGCTCCTTTGTAGAACTGGCCTGGAACACACATTTAGAATCATTAGAATGTTTTGTTGGTTGACCTCAACAAAATCATCCAAACAAAAGCACTGCAATGTTTGCCCACAAAAAGTATCTAAGCAACACAGAAGACCCAGCCACACAGTATGCCAAAACTGTGAAATGATGAAAAAAATTTATAATAAATAAAGTATTTAGAAGACAAAAAAGCAATAAAACTAGGCAGGCGATTTAAGATTTAGCAAATAGCAAACCAAACCAATAACTAACAAAACAGAGAAGCAGTTCCTTCATTACGTTAAGAAAAATGATTATCAGAATTAATGTTTATGCTTAAAACAAGAAAGAAAGAAAAGAAAAAAAATAATAATCTGTGAGTGGGGTCAGAAAAATAAACAATTCAAAGTGAAAACAAGATTATTTTATGGCTCCATTGGGAGATTTTTTCCTAGTTTTAAGCATGAACTTGTTAAATTTTGATTCTTATAAAAAAAATTTCAGAAAACAAAACGCCATTTTGCTTCTCATAAATGTATCTTGATTTAAGAGTGTATAGATTTTTGTATTTGAACAAGACAAAAATGAGGATGAAAGTGTTTTTTTTTTGCAGTGCAGAATTGGTTGATCTTTCTGCAGCTCATAGACATTGGCATGGTTTGGGGTTAAGTTTTAGAATACAATTTTTCAAACAAACTAGGTGTGAAAAGGAGTATATTATATACAAATTAAATGTACAAGATTAAAAAATAACAAAGTTAAAACTAAATGTATCTCATCGGGCAGACATATGTGATTTATCAGATAAATCATATTGTGATCATAAACACTCCCAATTCATAATTCTAAATACACTTACAACATACACTCACAGTGTCCTAACAGTGTCAAAGTGTCATTTATTTAAAGAAGCTCAAGCACACATTGTAAGCAGAACATTTCAGAATAGTTTATGTTTGTAGGGTTCGAAATAACTGTTATGACACCCATGTGAACTTGAGGACTGACTTCATTAATTCGATAAAAATCATCTGCTTACACTTACGATCTGGTTCCATATTATGTTAATGTTAGTTAACTGCTCTAGTTAACATGAATTAGCAAATCGGACCTTATTGTAAATTGTCACCAATCACCTTGACATCAATTGTTTGAATGTCATTGCACAATCTCTAGCAGCATATGTTTGCAGATGACACTTGGTTCGATTATCTTTTATTTAACACAATGACATTCTTACGTGTGTGAAGTGTGACCTGTCCAAATGCTTTATGGAACCACTGTATGCCTATATAAAAAAGAAACATAAATATTCTGTTCTACATAAAAGCGCATCTCTTTCACAAGTATTGTGTTTGTTCCTGAAATTCACTCTCGGTCATGTTGTCCTTTATCCGCTGCTTCTCTGTGATGGGGCAGATCACAGGCAATGCCTCTGGGATACGTGTGTCTCGCCATGTTACCTGGCCTCATTCCCAATGACACATCAGCCTTTACAACACCCTAAACAAGCAGCAAATCAGATGCCATAATCTAAACAGTTGTCATTTTTGACCTCATAAAAAACGATTGAGAATTAAATTAAACTGGAGACAATTTAAAGCTGGAATCACCTCTTTGTCCAACTAATGACAAATGAGTGGTAGAAAGAAAGCCTGTTTGCGAATGGTCATAATTGTTTCAATTCTCTTTGGGGACGCTTGTAGTGCAGTAATTACACACTTCACCCTAAAAGCAAAAAATCTAAAAGGTAAACAAGTAACTCTGACGAAGCTGTATATTTGAATTACTTTCAGATGAATCACAACACAGGCAAAGAAAAAAACATTACAGAAAGAGACCATTCTCTAAGCAAAAGTGGTGTGATGTCTTTTCTTCCACACCGGGAGATTCGGGTAAAATACAACTAATGAATGCTTGAAGCTGACAGACCACACGTTGTTATTATTATTGGAAAATGCGAAGTACTAGTTATGAGAGGCAAGGGACAGCAGGTGCTATTTTTCAGCAGTGTATTTACAGAGGAATTAAGCGGTAATGCAGAGATTGTGGAGTGTTCTTTGTTTGTATGTGGGATGAGACCAAATCATCTGGTGCTCATAGAAACAGCCAGCTCTGACTGCTTTTCTCTGCTAATAAAGAAGCAGAAAGAAAAACAAAGCAAGTTTCATTTCTTTCACATCTTGGGTCAAAGATTTGCAATATTATGCTAACTATTTGATTCACAAAAACAATGAATGTAGACAACCAGCAAAAAAATAATAATTGCCCACAGCTGGCTTTACAGTCTTATTTTCAGGTAAATATACAGTATATAAAAGATAATAAAGCTCAAAGTATACTTTTTACGCATAAATGCTCAATGTATTCTTACTATCCTTGATTAAAGTTCAGATGCGTGTCTCCAATTTGAAAACCTTCTCTGTCAGCCTATTTCCCTGCATTTTCACAAGTGAATCCCTCGTCGCTGACTTAAAGGGTTAGTGATGAATGAAAATGATGCCATTAATTCTGTTGTTCCAAACCCACAAGAATTTTTCGTTCGTCTTTGAAACACAAATGAAGATCTTTTTGATGAAATCTGAAATCAGCTTTACGTCCCTCCATTGACAGCTACGCAACTACCACTTTGAAACTTCAAAAAGTTCTTGAAAAGATCGTAAAATAAATCCATATGAATCGAGTGGTTTAGTCCAAATTTTCTAAAGAGACACAATATATTTGTAGGATGGAAATTAATCCACGATATTTGAAATGAACCAAGACATTTGCTTTACTGTTTCCACCCCCTCTTTCTACCACAAGGACCATTTGGAGTTCCTAAAGGCACAGAGGTTTCTGATAGTGATCAAGGCCTGTAGGCCAATATGTTTGTATTTTGGGGGTCGATGAATTGTCACACCTTTAGTACGGTGGGGGAAGTGTAATTATCTGATTGGTCAGTTTGAACGTCTCACATCTGGGTTTTAGTCACATGGTCAGGAAAGGATAAAAGAAGATTGAAACTGTTGCTCTGTCTCTTTTTATGCTCTGGCTCTCTGAATCTCTGGGTCCCTTTCTTGGGACTCTCTCACTTTACCTCCTGTTTCTTTGTCTCTCTCTCTCTGTCTCTCTCTCTCTCTCTCTATAAACGTACACACAGCTAAGCTATGGCAGCATCTTTGCTAGTTTTTACCCACAAACCTACCTCCTGCTCGGTTTCCCATATAAAAGCTAATTACATTTGTATTAAGTTATCATCATCTCATACATCTATTTTGTAACTATTTTAAGTGTAACCATAACCATATTTTGTCATTAAACCTTTTCAATTACAACTAATGTGCTAACTAGTTTTGATTTGGTTTTGACTTTGAAGTGCTACAAATTGCAGTACAATATCGTCACTCTCTATAGCAATGCTCTCCCACATATTCAATTATTGTAACTGCGCTTATTTCCGTTGTTGGTATAAGTGGCAGTGGGTGGAACAGACAACAAATGTGTTGGTTTTCTACCATCTTGCTAATAACATTTCTTTAGTCATTCGGCAGTCTTGCAGCTTGAACCCCTGCAGGAATTCCACCCTTACAGTTGTATATGATGAACAGATTTAATTTAGGCTTTTGGATCAGCAAACATATACAGAAGCTCAGCCAAACATGTACAGTAACTTTTCCTTATCGCAAAATAAACCCAGACAGAGTGACAAGAGAGAAAGCAATTTCAGAGCAATGAAAATTTTCCTTTTCTTCAATAAAAAAAGCCTATAATAAAAAAGCCAATAATATCATTTGTTTAACATATTTGAAATCAACTCTATTGCAGACCTAAAAGGTTAAAACTTTTATATTTTAAGCCACTATCTTTAAAGTCTTATGGATGAATGAGCAGTAAATCATTGTGAAAGATGAAGCATTATCCTTGTCTCGATACACAGACATACAGTAGTGTTCACTTTGCACATGATGAACAAATGACCTTGTTTTTTTCTTTTTTTTTCTTTGGAAGCGTATACAAATACAGACCACCGAAGGAGTGTGATTTTATTTTCAGATGAGATATTCTGATACATATTTTCACCTCTCTGAGGCAAAGAAGTTTGGGCTACATTTTCTCACAGAAAATCTCATCATGGAAAGCTTCTTAATGTTATAGTGTTACAAATCACTGAGGAGTGATTGAAGTGATTATTGAAAAACAAATCAAAAAGCAATAACAACAATGGAAAATAATAAAAAGTGCATGAAACAATGTTCAAAAAGATGCAAAAAGGATTGTACTGGCCACTGTAGAATGGCGTGAAATATTAATGTGTTGAAAATGAATGTTTTTGAACTTCATTAGTTGGCACATTGCAGGCACTGATGTGCTTTTATTGCAATATCATGTCTTACAAATCAACAGCTCAAACTCAGAGAATCTGAGAAATTGCATTTGTATGATTTATCAGTTTGTGGCCATTGACAAACCATTGTAAATTGAAGGATTCTCCATTTTACAATAAGCTTACACAAGAGAATCCAACAAGCAAATAATCAATAAATGCAAAATAATACTTTGTAAAAATAGGTGCAAAGTATCACTGTATTACTCTCAACAACCAACTACAAACATATTTAAACTCAAATGAGTTGTCAGTAATTGCACCCTTATTTCCAGCTTGAATTATAAAGTCCGCCTATGGTCTTCATTGGCTGCCTGTGACAAACGTCTACTTTGACCCGCCCTCAAACACTGTAGTTGAAGCTGAGGCCTGGAAGAGTTTGGTAAATGTTTTTGTGCGTAGCAAAAGCAAATTTGGTATGGTTAAACCAACACCATCATTACTGTCCATATCACTCTGTATCAAGTTTTGAGGAAGAGCTGAAATTCAGATATACTAATGGATGTTTCGTTTCTGACATGCACAGTAAGCAGTAAACCAATCACAACAGACTGGGCCATCTGACCAATCAGAGCAGAGTAGACCAATCACAACAGACTGGGCCATCTGACATCAGAGCAGAGTAGACCAATCACAACAGACTGGGCCATGTGACCAATCAGAGCAGAGTAGACCAATCACAACAGACTGGGTCATTGACCAATCAGAGCAGAGTAAGGTCCTGGGAAGGAGGGGTTTAGAGAGAACGAATTCTTATCAAAGAATCTCCCAGAATTTCAATCTCCCAGTAAGACACTGTGAGAAAAGAGGTGAGGCTGTAATGCATATTAAAAGAAAAAAAGTTTTATGGACTATGTTTAAGACACACATAAGAGCAAGGTGTGAAACGGCTGGAAGTGAGTAAATGGTGGGTTTAACTTTTTTGACAAAACTAGGTTTCATTCACTTACACCACAGAAAAGGTAGAAAATAAACATGGAGAGAAAAATAGTCTCCACACTGGCCCCTAAAACACTCTGGTGTATATTGTCTGCACCACATATTCAGAGAAACTTCCTACTGAATCAATGGGACTGGTTGCTGAATCTGAATAGAGTTGTATTTAACCCTTTAGAGCAGTAGTGGTCCTGACAAAATCAGACATGATCTGAAAGAATCAAAGATAAAATGCAAAAAGATGCACAACAGGGTCATTTCAAATGGAGGGAAATGAATAGGACTCGGCTGTTTAAATGGAATAGATCACTTTACTGTTCAAGATATAGTATAAAAAATAAAAAAAAGGCAAAGTATTTTGGGTCACTCACCCCAATCTTTTTGGTGGAAACATGTTTAGCATTATCAGCCTTTACTGTGTGCAAAATAAACACATGCATTTGGACGTGTGAGTTGAAAATTCAATCCAAAATGCTCTGAGGAAGAGCGTTGTAAGCGGTAGGCCAATCAGAACAGACTGGGCAATCTGACCAATCAGAGAAGAGTAAGGTTCTGGGAAGGAGGGATTTATAGAGACCAGCTTCTTTATCAAAACGTTTCAGACACTGTGAGAAAAGATGCAAGCCTGAATTGTATATATATATATATTTTTTTTTTACCTTGGATGCAGGAATAATACAAATAAACACATGCATTGGAACGTGCAAATTGAAAATTCAACCCAAAATGGCAGACAAAGCAAGAAATATGTCTGATTTAGCAGAACACTATTTGTGTACTGCCTAAGCTGCTGTCAGAGCATTCTGAATCAGTCACTTATGAGGTTCTATATGTGATATAGTAATAGAGTAGACATTGATGTATCTCACATATTACCCTAATATATTATTGCACTTTTTTTGCAATGGAGTAATGCCCAGGTGCAAATACTATGCTGTTATGCAGTAAATGAACCAATAAGAAAACATCAAAGAATGGAGGAAAGAAACTGTCACAAGCTGAGAGATACAGATGATGGAGTCGGCATGGCGAAATTAGGGGCCATCAATCCAAAATGAGCAAGACATTATCTAAATGACTGACAATGAAAGATTTAATGTATTGCTTCACCTGCTAAATCTTCACTTTTTTTCACTAACTTTGGCAAAATAACAGTGTATCTAAGAATATGAGAGCTTTTGACAACACAGCAAAGAACAATATTAATAGCAACAACAGAAGTATTAAATCATAGATACAGCAAAAATGTATAGTATCCTACAGAATTGTAATGTAGGCAAGGGAAGTTTATTTATAAAGCACATTTCATACACAATGGTAATTCAAAGTCCTTTACATAGAAGGAATTAAAATAATCAAAAGGTGAGAATAAAAAAAAAAGGCTTTAAAATAAATTAAAACAGTTTAGAATAAAAAGGAGGATACACAACTAAAATACAGAGCAAATAGTCGGACAAACAGTGGCACAGTGTTCATTCAGTAAATGCACAGATAAACAGATGTGTTTTGAGTCTGGATTTGAATGTGATACTGTAGGAGCACATATGATCTCTTCTGGAAGCTAGTTCCAGCTGCGGCTGGCATAATAGCTAAAAGCAGACTCGCCATGCTTAGAGTGAACCCTTGGTATTTCTGGCTGATGTGATCCTGATGATCTGAGTGATCTGTTGGGTTTATATTCAGTGAGCATATCTGCAATGTATTTAGGTCCTAGGCCATTGAGTTATAAACAAGTAATAATACTTTAATGTAAAATCAATCCTAGATTGTAACTGGGGGCATTACAATAATCCATCCTGCTGGTATGAAAGCATGAACAAATTTCTCTAAGTCTCGTCTAGAAACAAAGCATCTAATTATTGCAGTATCCAAACGCAATGACTTCAGTTCTGTCTTTGTTTAGCTGAAGAAAGTTTTGCACATCCAACTGTTTACTTCATCAATGCATTAGCACATGGAGTCAATAGGGCTGTAGTCGTTAGGCGATAGGGCTAAGTGATCTGTGTGTCTTCTGCATAGCTGTGGTTAGCAATTTGGTTCTTTTTCATTATTTGGCTCAGTGGGAGCATGTACAGGTTGAACAAAAGCGGTGTAAGAATTGAGCCTTGAGGGACTCCACATGTCATAGATGTCTTCTTATGGTCTTATGACTTATGGTCTCCTATACTAACATTATAACCTCTCCCTTCTAAGTATGACCTGAACAATTTTAGGAACATCCCAGAAAGCCTGACCCAATTATCCAGCCTGTCAAGAAGTAAGTTGTGATCGACAGTGTCAAATGCAGCACTGAGGTCGAGTAGTACCAGCACTGATAATTTGCCTGTATCAGTATTTAAGCGAATATCGTTAATTATGTTTATGAGCGCTGTCTCTGTGCTGTGATGCGGTCAGAAACCAGATTGAAAAAGTATCCATTCGAGCTTAAGAATTTGTGCAGCTGATTGAAAACAACTCTTTCAATGATCTTGCCAATGAAAGGAAGATTTGAGATCGGTCTATAGTTGCTCAATATGGTGTTATCCAGATTGCACTTTTTCAGGAGGGGCTAAACAACTGCAGCTTTCAGGGAGTTTGGAAAAGTCCCAGAAAGAAGTGAGGCATTTACCACTCATACACTATATTTGACCATTTACCCATTCATACTCTGAGTCTGAGTTGTTTTTTGGAACCAGCATACCTTGAGTAAGCAAGGTTTGGGTTAATCAAACAAGAGTTCAGGGTATGTTTGGTAAGATAACCTTTCTGGGATAGTATCTTCTGCGTTAATATCTTCTGTTCAGTTTGTTCATTTCTTCTGTGCACCCAGAGGCCGTTTGAATGACACCAATCACAGTTCGTTTTGTTCAGCATCATGTTTATGGGAGTGAAAATGTAACGTCGATGTCCCTATGATAATAGACCAGTGTGTAAAACTCTTGGACGCATTTTAAAGAGTTTATGCCACAAACTTCACATACTTAACATACTTTTGAAAATCCAGCATTTAGTTGATCCTGATAAACATTCATTGTCACATTGTAAACAGCTTTCTTCTTCCACAAAGCGTTTGACGTCACTGCGGATTTGTTTCCAGGCAGAATACAACACACACGTCTCCTGGAATTCCTGCAGAATTCAACCAATCAAATGATGAGTTAGAAAATCCTGAAGTGTTTCCAATTTTGTGTGTCACACCCAAGTGAAAAAATTAAATGCTAAGTATTCTTGCAGCCAGACTAATTTAGTATGTCAGTAGCCACTTTAGTAAGTGTCTTATTGATTATTTAACTTGAAGTGTGCTGTTTTGAAACAACTAATTTTGTTCTAAGTATATTTTAGTTGTAATTAAATTGTAGTAAAGCATAACTTTAAGTGTATTTAGTGTACTTTTGTGTGCTAAATTGGAACAACTTCAAGTATACTTAGTATACTTTAAGTATATGCCTGTGTAGGGACTAGTGGATTAGTGATATTAAAGTTTACTTTATTTGTGCTACAAGTACATTACAAATTCAAATTCAATTCGTTCATTCATCGAGTGTCTTTGAAACATACAAGCAATATACCAAAAGTGTATTATATTTGAGTAAAAAGTATATGCTCAGTAATACCTTTGGCTTATTCCAAATACTACAAATTGTACTTTGTCTACAATAACAAATGCACATTAATAAACAAATAATACTTAGCTATACTTTGTACAAAATACTATTGTATACTATAATGCATTTTGAAAGTATACTTTCAATGCATTGTTACAATGATCATTTCCAGCACACAGTTAAAAATATGCCGAAAATATATTTTAATAAAGTGCAAATAAATACACTTAAAAAAAAAAAAAAAAGGTATTTTCACTTCAAGTATTTTTTATAAAATATATAAAAGAAAAAAGAAAAGAAAATATACTAAAGTACAATTATTTGAAAGTGTGTTAAAAGTTGTATTGTGAAAATAGGTAAAAGTATGATGAATATACTTTTAATATAATTAAAGATAGTAAAAAAAAAAATGTTAGTATATTTGCAATGCACTAATGAAAAATTGAATATATTTCAATACAATAAAGTATTATTTTATTCACTAGGGTATGCATCAGACATTCAGCTAACGGTGCATGGGCGGCTGAGACTAGTCGAGGTCAGACGCGAGTAAAAACTAACAAAATGGAGTGCAGCTTTGAAACTAAAGTCGTAATTCTGATTAAAAGTGACAATGGCACTGTTTTTGCATGTTTAATACTGTAAAGCTACTTGCTTGAAAGCTATCTATCATATAAAGTGCTATATCAGTAAACGTGAATTCCACATTGCTATGATCAAATGCTTTCTTAAAAGGTTAGTTCACCTAAAAATTTAAATTCTGTCATTAATTACTCACTCTCATGTTGTTCCAAACCTATAAGACCTTCGTTCATCTTCGGAACACAAATTAAGATATTTTTGAAGAAATCCAAGAGCTTTATGATCCCACATAGATATCAACACAACGACCACTTTCAAGGCCCAGAAAGGTAGTAAAGACATTGTTAAAATAGTCCATGTGACTCCAATGGTTCAACCTTAATGATATGAAGCGACGAGAATACTTTTTGTGCTCAAAAAACAAACAAAAATCATGACTTTATTAAAGAATTTCTTCTCTTCTGTGTCAGTCTCCGACGTTGTTTGCGTTGTAACCACAGTGCAGCGCTTCTGGGTTCTACGTCAGAATGCCAACGCTGTTCACGCGAGCACCACAACACATGCGTGTGATACTGATGCAGGAGCTGGCCAATACAAAGCAGGAATTCTGACGTAGAACCCGGAAGTGCTGCACTGTTTACACTACGTTTACACTACGTAACAGCACAGGAGACTGACACAGAAGAGAAGAAATTCTTCACTAAATCGTTATTTTTGTTTGTTTTTTTATGCACAAAAAGTATTTTGTACACTGTACACAGTACACTGGTGTAACATGGACTACTTAAATGATGTCGCTACTACCTTTTTTTGAAAGTGGTCGCTGCGTTACTGTCTATGGAGGGATCAGAAAGTTCTCGGATTTCATAAACAATATTTACATTTGTTTTCCGAAATGAAGAAGGCCTAACGGGTTTAGAACAACATGAGAGTGAGGAATTAATGACAGAATTTTAATTTGGGGTGAACCCTTTAACTGCTGTTTTCTTTTTTTTTGTTGTGTATAAATTTTGTTATTGAGAGAAAAGCATGCAGCACATATTTACATATTCATCTAAACAGGATGTCGGGATGTTCAGTAACCGCTGCTCAGATATTTAGAACTTATTTTTAGCCCCAAGCGAAGAATGAAAATTAAGGATAACAAGGACTTAAGTTTGATGCTGGAAGAGTTAGTGAGGCCAGTAGTGGGTTCTCACTATTCTTAACACCTCAGTATAGTGATGCAGTCTTTCAGATGTTAAACCAAAGCATTAATACATAAAGTCATAATCCCCACCTATGAATTGGCTACATCAGTTTGTAGTTTTCCAGTAATGGAAAGTGTGTGATAGGCATTCTTCACTGTAGCTGCAGTTACATAATATTGGGGGCAGTTGAAGAGACTCTTTAAAGCACAAGGAACATAGATGGTTCTCTAACAAAGTTGAGAATAAAAGAACAATTAGACACATGACAAAAGTTTCTCATAAACACAGTTTCAAAAGAGCTTTGCATGAGCGAAGATGGCTATATGCACGTTGCCTACTTTCTGGTCTGTATGCACTAGCCGAGGAATGCTAAGAGATGCTCTCTTCAACGGTTATAGACCTCCTTGGTAGATACAGCAGAGCTGAGTGAAACCCACACACCAGCCTTTAATTCATCGATAAAATAGCCATTAACTGTGGGAATAGACTATTGATTTCTTGGTTGTCCTCTTCCCATTGCAAAGGAAGTCTTAAACCCAATCAAACGATAAGGCGCTGACTCAATGTAGCCCATTGAAGGTCTTTGCCTGCACAAGTGTGCGGACAAGACGAAGCTGTTTGCGTGTGCAGGTGGATTGTAGTCCTGTTTTGCATTCCCTCACTGTGAGGTGTACCATTATCAGGCCCTAACCTAATTAATGGAGCAGCCAGCAGGAGAGGAGAGGTCTGAGTGCTTCTGGTAATGTGATGTCACTGCACATTAGACTGATGGGCCTGAACTCTCGCCGAAACGCTTTCCCTGTCACAGGCTGCTTTCCTTGCCTTTCCGACCCCAGACAGACCCATTCTCCTCTCCCTGCTCAACATCGTACAGTGCCCCTGATTCAATCACATCTGTTCATACAATTCTGCAGATCTCCATAGGCATGCTGATTAAATGAAACACAAATTGAGAATTTTTTTCTGTTATCCACAGTGGCAGGATAATGGATGGACCTCTCAGCGCTCTCTTGGTTGGTCTTACGGCATCTGTGCCGTTTGGTTTAGCTTGAGTCGTTCATGGGCAGGGAAGCAAGATTGAATCAGTCAGCAAAGTTGAACGAGTGGCTCGTGAGAGGATGGATGAACTGCTAATCTGATCTGCAGCCTGTGGGCTTGACTTTCAGCTGCGGGAAGTGACCGCCTCAACCACATATTAGCCACTGCAGTCTGCTGACAAAGCCTGTTCCTCACCCCACCGCAAGCTTGGGCATCAGTCACAAACAATGGAGAGGACTCAGACACAGACTCAGACACTCAAAAGCACTTTTAGATTAAATTGTCACATCTCCAGTTCCTGCAATCTCTTGCTTCTTGTCATAAAGGAGCTGTGGTGAGGTTCCATGTTACACTTTTTACATGCCTGCCGTTCTCAAAAGGCTTTAGGAGAGATTTTATGTCTGGGTATTTTGCTGTCCAAAAAAAAAAAAAAATAAGTATAATAAAAGTGCAATATTATATGTTATTTGCATTCCATAGTTTGCATATTGCATGGTTTGAATCGAGACCCACCAGTTGAGACCTCTGCTGTTTGACTTCTTGCTAACGGCTAGCCATCAGTTTTATTTTTTTAAACAATTTCATTTTTCAACTGGAAACTGCTGTGAGATGGTTGCTGTGTTGAAGAAGGTAATTGTTCTGCAGGTGCTCATCCCGTCTAGGACGCCAAATTACAGCTTGATATCAAACAGGGAAGCCTAAAAATGTGGTTTCACATGATGACAATGATATTGGCATGCTGTGATAGTGAGAAGGGAAAAGATGGCAAATACTACTGACCTGCAGAACGGATGTGAAGACAAATACTGCATCATAACAGCTTTATCATCTCTTCCCATTTTGATTAAATTCAGTCTTTTCTCTTGCAAATGAATCCAAAAACGAAAAATGTTTTGTAGTGCAAAATGTTCCAGGGGGCTTGAACTATTGACATCATCTCTGGTGAGCTTTATGGAGCTTGAAAGAAAGTACACATGGAAAATGTGCTCTCTTCATCTAATATGTCCAACTATGCACACTCCTTGCTCATGTAGCGGTTTGCTTGGTTAGCAACTGACAGTGCCTCATAATCTCATCTGCCATAAGTGTGCACTGAACTGCAAAAAGACTGCCCGGGAAACCATGGCCCATCAAACGAGCTCCAATTTTCTCAAGTCAGCAGGAAAGCATCAACATAGATGATTTCACCTTTGTGACAGCTGGGTACTTTGGCTTGATTTTCTATTTTTTTTAATCAAGTTTTTATGTGTGTAATAAGCACAGTGTTGTGATAGTCACATATCTAGTGACCCACTTTGAGAAGCAGTAAGGAACCCATATAGGGAAGGAGATGTGAAGCGGGAAAAATCAAAATTGAAGCACATTTTTAGAATATCTGACAAAATATAATTTATTATGTAGCATAAGAGTTGGCAACCAGTAGGGGTAATCACTGAAACATGAGTAATCGTGAGAGAGGTTCATGTATTCCATTAATAGGCCTCAAGGCTGCATTTGTAAGCATAAGCTGCTGGCTTGTTGCCTTGCCGCTCTATAAGCCAATACTACCTTCCCGAAGGCACCTCACGAAACAGACCGGCTTCAACTGTCTAATGATCCACAACAAAACAGCCAGAACTTTGGTGACAACCAAGTTCATATTTAATTACCACAATACTAATTTCTCACTAGAAATGAAGTCAAAAGTGACATTTATACACAAACTGACCACCTCTTGCAATTTTCAGATGTGTATTTTGTCACGAAATTGCAGGAGAGTGGGATATAATAGGCAGCGAAGGAAACATCCATTCTGCCTTCAAAAATCAATCAGATGAAGGTATCTCAGTAGGGTGTGACACGATCACAGGATTTGGCATGCTTTTTGGCCTTATTTTTCAGCTTTCGGACACAGCCATAAAATTGCTCATGCGCCTGGATTCTAATCTTGACTGGGAAGGGACATGTCAGGTTAGCTTAGTTTTGCTGTGGCAATGACATTAACTTGTGGGAATATTATAGCATGTTGAGGCCATGACATATTAACTTGCGTGATATGTCGTGGCCACAAGATCATTCTGACAAAGTAACATTAGCTTTACATCATTGACATACGACCTGAAGTTGCACTGTTTAATTTAATCATAATTCAAAATAAAATGTTAATTTATTATTAATCTCACAGGTTTGTTTACATGTAAGGATCTTGAGGCCAGGATATATTATCATGTTTGCATGAATTAATGTCATGGCTCAAAATGCTATGACATTCCCACAACTTAATATGTTGTGGCCACAATAAAGCTAAGTGAACTGAACATGTCCTTACCAGTCACCATAAAATCAAAATTTTTAGGTAATTATTTCTCATAGTCTCACAGTCTATTTTATTAAGTTAGAAGCTACTATAATATTATAGTGTGATAATTTTATATAAACCGTTCGGGAAAAAGCATGACACAGATCAAGGTAGTGCTTTCACTCAAGTCCACTCAAATAACTTTTAGAATGAAAACTTACATACAGGGTCCTTCAACTTGGTAGACAGAGACCTCAAATTAATTGTTCACCCAAACATGAAAATTAGTCATCATTTGCTCACCCTTATGTCATTCCGAACCCATAAGACTCCCATTCATCTTAGCAAAAATGGTGTATATATATATATATATATATATATATATATATATATATATATATATATATATATATGTATATATATATATATATATATTAATATTCTCTCATCATTATGTCTATTGAAATCCCATGAACTGAAAATTTCACTACTCAAAAAACAAAACAAAACAAAAAACTCATAAACTTAATTTTTCATAATTAAAGCATTAGGCTACATATGAATCGAGCCATTAAATTCAAGTCTTCTGAGGAGACATGATGATAGTGTATATAATAATTTATGTAATATAATATTATATAATTATATATAATTAATCAAGTGGGGGTGGTACGGCACACTCACTGACTAGGAAAATAAAAAAATGGCACTTCATGACAAAAAGGTTGTCTCCTGCTGTAGCATTTAAAAATAAATATAGCAGTACAATTGACTACATGAAAAAATGACAAAGTTGTTTGCATGAATCATTTTTAATTGCATGCTCTATTTTTATATGAAAAAATTAAAAAGAAATTAATGCATGACACCTCAAAGTGGGATGATATTTTTGCACTCCATCTTGGCTGAATCTTTCATTTCTGGCCAGCTAGTGTTATTTTAGTATAAAGGGCATATTGCACATCTCTGACTCACTCTCTGCCCTATATTAAAAACCACTTAGCCTCTCTTTTAAGGAATGTTATGGCCTTTTTGTCCGAATGATTATAGACAGTGATAAAATGTTTTTGAGTGAGTAGAGTTACTACAATGAATGCCAATGTTAATAGTCATATTAAAAATTTATTACTTCCAGAAGTAAGTCTTTTTCATAAAAATGGAGTTTCATTATAGTTTTAAAAATACTTAAAGTGCCTGGCAACACTTGATGTCGATCTAAGGATCTAAAATTCTAATGCATTACTGAACAAGCTGAAGTTTAGCTCCAACCCTGGAAAAAAAAACCCTCACCTGTCTGTAGCCTTAGTAACCTGAAGACATTGATCAGCTGGTTCAGGTGTGTTTGATTAGAGTTGGAGCTAAACTCTGCAGGACCGACATTCCCCATCCCTGCTTTAAGAAATCCTCCTCTTTGCATGTATAATGAGCTATCTATGCGCCAGAGGTTGGCTGTAGTCAGACATTTCGAAAATACATGTTTACAGTTTTAATGTAGACCTTTTTGGACTGGAAAAGTTAATGTAGATAAAATGTGAAATTTTTCTTTTTTAATAAAATGAACCCTTTACAATTTGGCACTCTGTAATGCATGGGTCCTCAAACTGTGTAAGATGAGAGTCTGAGAAAAGCGGCTTTTTATTAACCATCTGCCCCGTTCTGAACCCGCTCTACATGCAAGTCCGTATGACTCCTGGTCTCAGTCCCACCCTGCCAAGCACAAGGCCTGATCACAGCATCCCGCCTGGCGTTAATTGTCACAGAAACTGTCTCTTGGTGCTATGCTCCCTGTGATGGCATTCAAATTCTAGCGAAACACAATTAATGCAGAGCAGCAGGGTGTTAAAAGCAAAATTTGTCACTGTTGGCATCAGAGTGTTAGCTAATTGCCAATCTGATTGGAGAAGATGCCCGTGTCCCCCTCCAAATTGCACCCCTGCCACCCCTTTATTTGTGCCAGATCCTCTCCTGCACGGAAAAAGACCCAGAGTGTTGAAAGCACAGCTTACTGGTTAATACACATGTTCCAGACTCTTTGAGCCATGGTGCTCATTTGAGAGATGTGTTGTGACCCAATCCTGTTCTCCCTCTTCTCACTTTCATTTCCTATAGTTTCTCCACAATCAACTAGTGGAAACACTTCAAGAGAAGAATGCTGTGTACACGTTGAGCTGTGGTCGTCGTGTGGGAGATGTCAAAATATGAATCATGTGATGTTCTGATCCCATTACCCACATTGTTACCTGTTGTCACTCAAACATTACTCTAAATATAATTGGGAAAAAGGACTCAATGTATCTTTACATTCTCATATGCCTTTACATACTCTTTGTGAAGTTTCAAAGATAGTCACAATCTGAAAAAACAGGATTACACTTTTAAACACAGGCAGAACAAACAGAGGATACACAGAGAACACAGGGAAAATGAAACAGAACACGGCAATGAAACTTTAACACATATATGATTAACTCTTCCTGGTCTTATAATTAGATATCATTCGAAAGCCTAAAAACACCTAAATTAATTCTGTGAAAAACGTTTTGGAATTATACGTCGCATTACTATTAAAACATTAACTTTTTAGTGGGCTCAATGTTTGTGATATAGACTTCAAATTTGGAACATAACATGGTTAGACATATGACTTTGATTTTCAAGCACTTATAGAGTCTAAATTATTTAGCAAATTGTATATTTTGTATAAAAGAAACAAAATGTTTAGTTACATTTGCTTTAGAGTAAACTTAAGCTGATAAATGCTTTCACGTCTGCAGTAATTATCCGAGTGTCTTCTTTAGGGACCAGCCTTAGGTCTGTATTCTAAAACAATCATGAATTGCATCCATTTAAGTTCAGATTAATGCTTTAAAAGGACAGTTAACCGGTTAAGGGATAGTTTACCCACAATACAAATTCTGTCATCATTTTTGCCCTCTTTAGTTGTTTCAAAACGGTATTACTTTCTTCCTTATATAGAACACACACACACACACATTTATTTTAAGAATGTTGGTAAACAAACAGCATCTGTTATTATTGACTTCCATTGTTTGGATGAAAAAAAATCAGAAAATATTGAGACAAGATTGAAAGGTAAAGGTATATATTTGAAAGAACGACATGGGGTTGAGTACATTATGCAAATTTTCATTTTTGGATGAACTATCCCTTTAACTGCCAATGCTAAGCAGCCAAACCCTGAACCTTTCTATCTGTAAGACAGAAGGAATGATAGAAGAAAAGAGAAAGTCAGAAGAAGGTGATAAAGAACACAAGGTGACGAGAGCGAACAGGCCACCTGCAGTCCCATTTGAAGCAATCTGTTCAAGGGACCGGATGAAAAGAATGAAATGACACATACGATATCACTCCGCTGACGAGAAGGTGGGGAGTGTTTGTGAGCGTGTTTTGTGCCTTTGAGATTACACCTCGTCTAGTGGGCTGGGCAAAGCTTTCTCTCACACTTCTCATGGACTACAGAGTAGAAGAAAGGGTGTGGAAGTACACAATGACTTATTCATACAGTCGGATTCTACTTCCTCTCTTTCTTCTCTCTCGCCTGTCCTTGTACTCTGGATTCATGTGAAGTCAATACTGATGCTATGTCCATGCGAAAGTAAAATAGATGTGCATATCAAAGTAACAAAGACAAATTGCATTCTGTATTTTCCAGCATCTGTTCCTTTGTCTGGCAGCATCTCGACTCGACACCAGGGGGCAACATCAATCTATTGTAGCTACCATCCTAAATAATATAAAGTTTCAGTTTAGACTTTTCATTTGTAATTCAATACATTTTCGAAAAACTGTTGATTTTGTTTTAATATTACAATGACTTTAATCTGTATCCTGTGTCATTTGTCAGAGAATGCTTGAATGTGTGTGTTGCAGCTGTAAATGCATTTATGTGAATAACAAAGAAATGGCTCATTTTTTTTTGTGGTGTTTGATAAGGAAGGTTTCACTATTTCTATTTCTCATATCGAGGATGTCTAAAATCCTAAATGTCTAAAAAATGTGTTTGTTTGTTTCTATCAAAACCATATCTTGGGGAGTTGAACCTTGAAGTGAGCTAAATGTAACGAAACAATATAATTCTATGCAATCACCCCATTTTAACTAAATAAATATGTGTGTGTTCTTGTCACTTTATATACATATAATTGTATAACATCTTTTGAAATTATGTCCTACCCTCTGTATTTGGTGCGCTGTATTTTTCTGTGGTTGTGAAACTGATCAGTGGCCATTGGTTGCACGGCATTGTGTATATCAACTGAACAATTTGTTTATTAACATTTAATTACGATCGTAATAAAGTCGGTGTCGGGACAGACAGTTAGAGTTGAGTTTGGTGTTATTGATTCTCAAGTCAATCATTTTCTTCATTTAGTTTAGCAAGTCCTTAAATGTGTGACAAATCCCCACCTGTAATGAACAGTGAGCTTGCATTTATAAATGAACATTGTAGTGCTCTTCACACAAGGCACCAAATTGTGAAGTGAGTTTTGATCACCAGTTGGGTCACCTCAGGAACAATTCAAGAGGATGGCTCAAAAATAAAAATGATATACAATTATATGAATTGGAGGGAGTTCGTAACCTGACCAGTCCAAATGATTTGTGAGTTAGCGGATAACTTGTAGAGTCTCCTAGTGTATCAACATAAGAAAGGCACAAATGTAATGTGATCGAATGCAACATCTAATGCAAATGAATGAATAATATAATGGCAATATCCACTCAGTCCAGTGACTGCTTAGGAAAAGATGTGAAGTTTATCAAAATGCTTTATTGATTCTTAACAACACTTTCTCTTCAGAAACGTCATGGAATCGCAGAATATTGCCACAAGAGACACATTTTACTGATCTAGGCTATATATTATAATGACTTTATGTATATCAGTGCTTTAAAATGTTTACATATTTTCTTAGACAGTTTTATCCCTCTTATTATTTTGTGTGTATTTCTTTAAGACATATAAATTATGAGTGATCACATGACAGGAAACAGAAAAATCAGCAGTATAAAGGAAGCATGGCATGGCAGACAAGTGGCCAAACAAAATGACAGCTGTGATGATTACCAACATTCAGACTGTGGATTTACCTTTCAGCTAACAGGCTTCAAGGGTTTTAAATGATCAGATCTGTTGGATTGTATACACTGGTGGATACAGGTTACATACATTCAGTTCACATTTATTTATACAGCATATCATTTCAAAGCAGCTTTACAGAAAATTGATTTTTGTACATTACAATTTAGAGTAATGTGTTATCAGAGGTGAATGCGTCAAAGTAATGTCCATATTGCAGAAATGTACAGTTCTAGGATAACAAGAGCGAATACAGCACAAAACAATGAGCTCATTGGGGAAATTAGCTGTGATCCAATGATTACAATATATAGAAAATTTGGCAGTTTTGCATGCTGATTCAGAGTTGTTGTCATCTGAAGTCCTCACAGGTGTTGGGTCATCTGAAGTCTTCATAAGAGGCTGGATCCAAACTGGAGCTGGCGTAATCTCTAGTTACCGGACATCCCGACTCCCGAGGTAGAAACAGAAAAGCAATGGAAAATAATTAGCGAAGCTCCAGTTCATAACTTTCCAAGCAAAAGATAGTCATGTGCATTTGATTAAATAGAAGTGGAGTATAAGGTTATGAGATGCATTATGTGAATGCTTGGCTAAAGAGATATGTCTTTAATCTAGATTTAAACTGACACACCTGAGGTTTTGTTAAACTTTCACATTGCCCGTCATTTTAATTTTATATATTTTAATGATAATAAGACATTTAAAGCCCCCTTACAGTCAATTGTATCCCTTAAAAGTCATATTTGATCACCAAAAGGTCATACTTATGTTTTTTTCCTGTAAAAATAAATAAATAAATCTTAAAATACACTGTCATATATACCTGCCTTAAAATAGCTTGAATGTAACTCTACATCCTTGCTTCATTTACTATACGTGGATCCATGAAAATGGAAATGAGCCCCGCCCCGCCCCCACTCACTCACACCAGCTCAGATTGCCTGATCCACACGCTCAACTTTACTGTAGTAAACGCTGCACAATGGCAAGTGGAAATACTGTTTTAATTCAGCCATATATGTTTGAACCAGAAACTGATTCAGAAATCGATATATCAGAATGGTAATGCATTTTATGTATCGCTCTCTACAACGTCGGACACATAATGGTAATTAATATGATTAGCCTTTTGCTTGACTATTTTTTTATCAAACAGCTAATAATATGTTTCTAATGTAATCAATTGTCATTTTATGAACCAATATTGAATCTTAAATCCAAAGTATAAATTTTTTGGTCTATGCTGTTTAAAGTTGATGTCTGAACAGAATCACAATTAATTTCATCACAATGAACTCCCATCCAATAAATCACATAAGCTTTATGCTTTGTAACTTGTAAAATGAAACCGTCTCGGATTTCAAATTCTGTCCATTTTATCACGAAATTCACAAGGATGGATGTGGTCCAGAAGTGGGTACAGAATGTCTTTAACAATCTGGAACACGCATGCAAAGGAACCTTAAACTGAAGGTTTGCTCTCTAGAGCAAAGGAACCTTAAACTGAAGGTTTGCTCTCTAGAGTTTTTTTTTTTTTTTAAGTGTCTGTATTGTCTACTAGAGACTCAAAACGTGCTAAATCTCCCTTTGTCTCTCTTGGATGGAGATTCAGGACATGCTGAGCATGTTGTCGTCTCACTGAATGAAGACTCTGTTGATGCGTCTGTTGATGTATCTTCCCTTACAGGCAGGATACTCAGAAAATATGGTATCTGTTAATATCTCAGTGATCTGAGACAAGGTTGTGTTGCAGCCTTGTTTGTATTTTGTGTCAGAGAGTGTGTTTTCTTTGTGTCAGGGGCTGTGTTCCTGTCCACTTTTAGACACGCACTTGCGAACTTCCCTAAGCACTTCCCCTCTGGGGAATCCCCGCTGCCATTTTGAAGTGCGTTCCACTTCGTGAAGCGGACGAGGGAAGTTTATATGGACAGACCCTCGTTCCCTCGATTTTGACAACAATGCAGTACGATTGTGACGTCACCACAAATCTCGTCTAATCACCACCACAACAAACAACTCTATGATATATTAATTATATATTTTTTATTTATTTAAAACAACCCAAATACACCTATATACATCTGGATGCTGAATTAAACACATTATTAAAGGGAAAAATAAATAAATAATAAATCAACTCTTTAGCTGATTCCAAGGTTTCCGCCAGTAGTGGGCACTCATGCAACATAAGCAATGACGTACATCTGAGTGAACGAGACGGAGGGAAGTTAGCGAGTGAAGGGCATGACAATTTTGGACTGGAACGCAGCAAGAGAGTGTGTTTTATCTGTCCCTGCCTCTGATGTTGCATGGCCAAGTAAATGACCATGCTGCATCTGGAGGTCCTTATTTTATCGCTGCCCTGGCATGAACTTAGGGTGAGAGTCAAGTTGGGTCAAGAGCAGTTATGGCTCATTTCCACTGAGCGGTAAGGTAAAGTACGGTACGCATTTATTTCCGTTTCCACTGTCAAAAGTTGTGAATGGTACCAAAATGCCAAACCGTACCGTACCACTTTTTGGGTACCCTTCCGTTGGGGTACCTAGCACAGTGTACGGTACTAAAGGGTGGAGCTAGACTCACAGCAGGACGTTGATTGGTTGACAGAGAATCGTCACTTGCGTGAATAAGAAGCGCCATTTTTTTATATACAGTTTAATATAATACTGCTGTTATTGTGTCACAAAATGTAATTTTAAGAGTTTTTCAGGCGAGAATGTAGTTGTTTAAAGCTCAAATCTGTGGTTTATTTTTACTGTGTCACGAAATGTAATTTTAAGAGTTTTTCAGGCGAGAATGTAGTTGTTTAAAGCTCAAATCTGTAGTTTATTTATAAAGATTTATGAAAATTTGATCCAGGTTGTGAGATCCAGGCAATCACCGGGCGCTCGGCGCTCATGTACCCCGTCTGGAACAGCCTTTCCTCGGCTGGTCCTTCTGACGTTTGCCGCTGACTCTGATCAATCTCTGACGTTTGCCGCTGACTCTGATCAATCTCTGACGTTTGCCGCTGACTCTGATGTAAATGCAGTGCTAAAGAAAGTGAAAAGAACGTGTGAGTAAATGAGGGAGAAAAGAAAGTTAAAGGAAAGTTGATAGATGGAAGTCGAGAAAGAATGTGAACGCAGTGCTAAAGAAAGTGAAAAGAACGTGTGAGTAAATGAGGGAGAAAAGAAAGTTAAAGGAAAGTTGATAGATGGAAGTCGTAAGAAGATTGAAGGTTAAAAGAAGGTTGAAAGATTTAAGTCTTAAGGGAATCCTTTGAAGGAAAGATCTATAATAATATTCTTTATTTTTATTTTTTAAAAGTACTGTATTTTATTTTATTTTTCTAAACTGTTTTAATTATTCTTATTTCTTTTCATTATTTTAATTTCTTCTATGTAAAGCACTTTAATTGCCATTGTGTATGAAATGTGCTATATAAATAAACTTGCCTTGCCTTGCCTTGCCTTGACGTCTCTGTAATGGTTAAACATGAGATATAATTTGTCTTGTGTAGACCTAACGGGTGATCTTTGGTCTTGTGAATCTATAATTTGTTCCCTGGCCAAACTGAGGGCTAAGTGAAATGCATAACTTTATATTTAACTTTACCGTTATAACGTTAGACTAGAGCGCTGACTTTGTATATTTGACTGAATTGTTTGCTTTATTTCTTATTGTATAGCTTCTTGTACTTTTTACTTTTACTTTTATAATGGCTATTATTGATAAAACTGAAATTTAACAAAAAGAGACAGGGTTTAGTTTTGTAATTTTTTCTGCTGTACGGCCAAGGCGGATGTACGGTACAGCAGATTTAAGCGAAAAGAGGGAGGGTTGTGATATTATATTCAAACGAAAAGAGGCAGAGTTGTGTTTTATATTTAGTTTTGTTATAAATAGGCTAACATTACATGCAGTGAATATAATCAATACGCGTTGCCTGAACATTTGTGTGGCTATAATGTTTAAGATTTCTTTAAATGATAACGTAAAGAGGCAGTGTGGTGTTTTATAACATATTTTGTTTTATTGTTGCCTAAAATGTACAGAGATAGCCGGAGTAGCAGAGCGAGCTGAGTGACACTTTGAAGAACGCGCTGTTCCATTTGCAGAAATACCAGACTCCCGTCCTCGGGAGTCATTCTCCTGAGCTGGACTTGGCAAGTCCGAACTTTGCATACTTGCTATTGAGAAACGCCTAATGTTGGCGCTTGGCTTCTTGTGACAAACATGCCGAGAAGCAAGAACAATATCTGCTGTATGTCATCCACTGTTGTTTATGTCGCTTTCTTCTTCGCGCGAAAATGACATCGATCGCTTCTTTCCGGCATAGGCTACACCATGCCTATCAAGTATGCCAAAAAAGCTTTCCTGTAGCTCAGTGGTAAGAGCATTGCGTTAACAATGCAAGGTTGTGGGTTCGATCCCAGGGGATTGCACATACCTATGTATAATGTATAGGATAATGCAATGTAAGTAACAACGCAAAGTTGTGGGTTCGATCCCAGGGGATTGCACATACCTATGTATAAATGTATAGGATAATGCAATGTAAGTCGCTTTGGATAAAAGCGTCTGTCAAATGCATAAATGTAAGTAAGGGTACTGTTGGCAGTGGAAACGCTAGCCGATCATGGTTTACCGACCCGAACCGTACTGTACTGTACCGTACCGTACCGCTCAGTGGAAACGAGCCATTAGTTCATTAGAAACAACATGTGGACAAATGAGAAGTGAAATGTGGCAAACATTTCTCGACTATGACAGTCAGAGAGGTGTCCGGCCATGAAACTGGAATGCCCTAGAATATGCATTTCACTACAACATTAACATAGATTAATAAATGCTGTAAAATGGTGTTTATTATAATTTCTTGGTAACACTTTACAATAAGGCTCATTAGTTAACAACCTTAGTTAACATGAACTAAGAATCAACAATACTTCTACAGCATTTAATAATCTTAGTATTTATTTCAATATTTACTAATACATTATTAAAATCAAAGGTTGTATTTGTTAACATTAGTTAATGCACTGTGAACTAACATGAACAAACAATGAACAGCTGTATTTTTATTAACTATGTAGGATTTAAGGGCGAACCAAACACAAATGAATCTTCCAGATGATTCATTCAAGCATAATTTTTACACAAAAACTCAACACCTCAGACACGTATCACCAATGCAGAACCATCAAATCCAGGCTCCAGCCAGTCTACGCTGACCAACGTAAACCTCAGCAGAACTTCACGACCATGCAAGCTTCACAGAGATGAGCCCAGCTAAAGGAAGAACGTGTCAGTGTTAGATAGTTTGGAAGAGACTGATTGGTTCAGAGATGGCACAGTTCGGGACCAACCAAGATAACGGCAGAGGTTGTGTGATCCCAAGACAAAGGATTTAAAACAGACCTCCATCTTCTTAAGGACCTCTGAACCTTATATTACCTCTATATATTACCATTATAGTATTTGCAGTGCCCCAGGGTTGAAATCTCTTAAAACCAAAGAGACTCAGACTTTACATATCAAAATACATAAAATCCTCCCAAAACAATTATTGATGGACTTATAATCAAACATCGTTCAGCTACATAATTCTATATTGTGACTACAACTTATATATGTGTCTATTATGCAGTGTTATAATATTAGATGTTTGAATGAAAATGTGTCTTGTTTCCTCACCAGAAAATACCACCTCTCAAATAAAGACAGTGCCTAATTGGTCAGAACTCATCCAGGAGGCTGGACAAACATTTGAGTTTAAAATATTAGGACACGAACAAAGTGAAAAGATTCCAGAATGCAGGAGAAGATTCCAGAATGCAGGAGAAGATTCCAGAATGCATTAGAAGATACATTGAGTAGTCGTGGAGTAGCCATGATGGAGTAACCAGACAGACGAGTAACCATGTAGTCGAGCAGACAAAAGAACCCAAATCAAGATCAGAAGAACATGGGTTAAACAGCTTCATTCAAGCCATCTAACTACTCTCGTCTCACTTTTCTTTCTCTTACTTATTTTTCTTTTCTTTTCCGTTGAGAGCCTCGGTTCTAAGTTAAGTTTTGATACAAAGTTTCGGTTAAACGATTCGACTGCAAAGCCCGCTTCCAGGCTCAAAGACTTTCCATCCATCCGCCAACACACCACGTGATTGGCTGCCCCAGACATCTATGAGGACACCGCCGGCCAATCAACGAACCCAGGAAACCCCCTTTTACACCGACAAAAATAATCCCCAAAGGAACGCAAAGACAAGCAAGTAGCCTCCAGACTCTTAACTGAACGGGTGCTTTGATATAAAATGTAATAACCCGCCTAAGAAATGACAGAAGGGTTAAATTATGGTTCGTTCAGGTCATGTATTATAAGTCCATATAGAAACTTGGGATTTCATTATCTCACTCTTAAAACTCATTCTTTCCTCACTCTCTTTCTTTCTGCAACTCTTATGAATGTGTGTGTGTGTGTGTGTGTGTGTGTGTGTGTTAAATAATAAATAACTTCTTTTTTGTGTATTTTAAAGATACTTGTTCTTGTGTTGTGTGATTACAAATGTAATGTCTTAAACTGCTGATCTAAGTTACCTTGTTAATAAATAGTATTTTCACTAGTTTGGATATTTTCACCACTGCAGAGCTGATAGTTACGGCCCGTTCAAATGAAGCCGGACGAGTCATTTGCTCGGCCGTAATAAGTGATTATTTCGAAATTCCCTATAAATGAATGAATAATTCCCTTTGAGCTAAATTGACCTGTCTGACCCTTACACCTAAAATTAAAAAAGATGAATAAAAACTGTAACAAATGTATTGCTCATTGTTAGTTCATGTTCAATACATTAACTAATGTTAACTAATGAACCTTATTGTAAAGTGTTACCAATTTCTTGATACTGAACGAATAATGTTAATGAATTGAACCTTGTTGTAAATAATCTATTTGCAATGTAGCCTACATGTTGCTTCAAAACCATTTTACAATAATACGTCTAGTTTTGATAGACTGTCCATAAAGGTGTTACATGTAAACAAATCCATCCAGAGAAACCCAATGCATATCTCGAGACCAGAATATCAGAGGTACTTGATGATGGGCTCTTTTAACTTGAGCTAGTAAGCAACCACCCAGAACATCCTAGCATTGCATTTTGCACAGGCAAGCCCCCCACATATTTCCCTCCCAAAAAATATAAAAATCCTTTGTCTGCTTTTTTTTTTACTATCAGCAAGAGGCTCGGAAAGAAAGAGACACAAATTTAATGCATGAAATAGAACAAAAGAAAACACAAGATGAATGTTCTTAGTGGAGTGGATTCATGAAAGCAATTACTTTTGTAATTTTCGATTCTTAGAACACTATATCCTAAAAAGGAGAAGCAGACGTACAAAGAATGAGAGAAATAGAGAGTGAAACAGAGAGGGAATAGAAGGGAGAGAGGTGGTTCGGGGAAAGAAGATGGGAGAGTAGATTACTCCTGCGCTATTTTTCATTTTAAGCAGCTTGTTGACCTTTGCAGTCAAGCCTGTAGGTGTAGTTTAGCTTCTGTGCTGGAGTCTACTGTAATTTAGGTGGGAACTGAAGCACAGAGAGGAGTGACACAGAGGGGGAGTGTGTCCGTGTGTGGCTCTGGGGCGATGCAAGAGTCTGGGCAGCCGACCATCTCAAAATGATTGCCTCTCGTGTGCTGCACTTTTATATGAGTGGGATTTACTGCCCTCCTCCAGTAGCAGCTGTGAAAAGACTCCCATTCATGACGAGCCAACAGGAAGTGATGGTGCTCTTAAAAACCGTCAACATCATCGGAGAGAAGCATAATATGTCAAACTGTGTTTCTCAGTAGCAAAGTGGTGGCGTCGTTATTTTTTAAATCATAGCTTTTCAGTATTGAACCTATATTTTTGATTAGATGGCAGGGTAGCGATGACAAATGCCATGACATTATATTTTCCCTGGCAATATTGCAGCAATAAATAAACATTTCTTTGAGTTGGTTCTTTGCAACCGATTCACCTCAAAGTGCTGTGAATCATCACTGACTAGTTACAAAAGGTACACACTTTTGAAAATAAAATAAAACTTTTGAATCTTTTTTGTTAAAGTCAGCTATTAGTTTGTCGTGTGAACTATATGTAAACATGTGTTATGTAAAACAGCTTCTTCATGGAGCTACTAATTAAAAAAAACTACATGCACTTTTTATGACCCCTCTTATTTCAATCATAACACATCTTGTAATAGTTTAAGCATGTTATTTAAAATGGCAATGTTTATGTATTTGGTTTTGGCGGACTAGATCTGCTACACTGCTGATGCAGAGCCTGTATGGACTTGCTACTGCTAACCGATACACAGAGAAACTGCTGTGAGCATGTAAGATATGCTGCTGCTGCTGCATGAATAGACAAATACATATCATAGCAGATCTGGGCAGGTGGAGCTGGGGAAGGTGTAGGGTTTCAGATTAACTCAAATAATAAACTATTTGACTATTTAAAACGTTGAGCAAGCAATCTCATTGGCAGCAAGATCACCGAGGCCAATCAGATTGTGCCATAAGGTAATGATGTGTGATTGCTTGCATATTGCATGTAAAGGACCAATCAGCTTGCACCCTCTAGATTTCCATGACTGAACTATTTGTATGTGTATATTATATATAATCATCATTGAATCAATGTTTTGAAACCACAATACAAATAAACAAACTAACATGTGACTTGTTATTTTTAATAGTTTGCACAATAAATAGTGTCAGAGTGTAACGTAGAAGATGAAAATGATCCATAATAATATCAAAGTTAAATTTATTAAACAAAATCCCCTCAGATACACCAAGCCAAGAGTCTACAAAACAGAGTGCTTAGCACAAGCAATATCAGACAAATGAAATAATCACACTGAGGGACTTAAATACACAGAGATAATGAGCAGAATACAAAACAGGTGCAATCGTTAAATCAATAACCATGGTGACAAACAAGCGGCGGGAAAATGAGAACAAATGAAACAGGAAACTGCAAGCAAACTAAGGGTACGTTTACACGACAACAATACGCTTAAAACAGAGACGTTTTTCCTTTGAGTTTTCCACGTACAGACGACGCCATTGTCAAAATGATCCCCATTCACACGGATCCGCGAAAACGACTAAAAATCCTGTATTCTGCTGCCAGACCATTAGATAAAACACTATAGACTGCACACGCATGCATGTGCATGACGTCATCGTCTTCAGAGATTCGCGTTTTTGTTGTTTACACGGAGACCGTTTTCAAAAACGTACACTTTAAAAATCCGTTTTCAAAAGTTTGCGTTTTCAGGCTCCTAAAATGCCGTTGTTGTGTAAACGAACGGCCAAAATGCATAACAAGTTTTAAGTTTTTAGTTGAAAACGGTGTCACATAAACAGCCCCTAAGGATCCATGAAAATGAAACTAAGACAAATTAAACTGAATGTGAATGTGACAGTGTAGCAAGCTCCTTTTTCCATTGCTCAGCACTGCATTCAAAAATGCACTTAGCAAAGTGCAAACATGGTGTCTTTCAATCAACAAATTATCTATGAAACAAACTCTAAACATGACTAGACATGACAAAAATAAAATAAAATAAAATAAAATAAAATAAAATAAAATAAAAT
>FLSR01004884.1:7785182-7802349 GCA_900092035.1 Leuciscus waleckii
ATAAAATAAAATAAAATAAAATAAAATAAAATAAAATAAAATAAAAAAAATAAAATAAAATAAAATAAAGTAAAATAAATCCTATGGACACTACTGCAATTAATCGTTAACAAGAGTATACTGTAAAACAGACAAACAGTTGTTGTAATTCCACAGCACAGTGCTGCTGCATTAAAGTCATTTTCCTCTCTCAGGTTCACTGTAAGGCTGTGGCGAGGCCAGCCATTTTAAAGTAAGTGGACCTCTGTGAAATACAGTAGGATAGACCAATGCCTGCTCTCAAAATACATCATTTTACAATGCATGGCATACAAGATCATTTGACTATTAAGATTAGTTAAATGTGATTTATTGTCAGCCACCAATTTCATGAAAACAACAAAATCCATTCCTAAATAAGATAAAAAATGAACAGAATAAGAACAATAAACAAAGATAAATAGGCGGAGTGTGTGTGAGGGTGGGCAAGGCTTCCCCAGGCCACGGAATATGATTAGCATGGAATCTTCTCACTCAAACTGTTTCTGATTGCTTTTTGAGGGAAAACTGCCCATAACTGCTCGTCTAGGATCAGTTTTCTCCATATAATAGCATATTGGTGATTTTGCAAACAATCCCGTGAATATCTGTGTTTGCACTCTGCAAAGGTTTCTATGTACAACTTGTTTTTGCAGGGTTGAGCAGAGTAGCCAATCACAGACATGTCTGTTGATTTCTTCAACGCAATGGCCAATCAGAGGTGTTTAAGTTAGAATCCACTTACCGCTCAAAGCTGGAGTTTTTGTTCTGCAAGCTCGCAAATCCTCTCATTACAGCAAAGCATAGACATTATGTAAATAAGAGATTCATTGTGCAGTGTAGGCAGCTCAATCTCATAAAGTTACATTATACACAAGTGAGTGACAGCTTTTAAGGGATTATAAAGGACCGCTCTTTCCGCGTTTTGTAGGCGATGTAATCATTTCAGAATTTGAATAAAACTTTTGTTTGTTATGCTTGACCAGTGGCCACGTACACGGCGAGACATACATTCATGTATTTATATCTCCTTTCCCACAATAAAATAATTAGTGTCTCATTTGATTGGGTGGACCAGCCGTCAATCTGAGAGGGCCAGTGCCACCCTTGCCTAATAATGTGTTGCCATTAGAGTTCACAATCATATAATTATAATAAGTGATAGAACTTATGCTGTAAAACTAACTGTGTAAGTTATGCAGATTTTCGCTATAAGTATGAAGTGAATTCACATGAAAAGTTTTAGTTTTTTTACAGTGTACCATTAGACAGTTGTAAAAGAGCATCAGGAATGGTTAGTAATATTAAGGCTATAAACATCGCAGACTTTGCAGACACTGTTCTAGAGAGATAAGGACTGATATATCCCTCTCACGTTGTGTATTAGTGGCAGGCTGTTCATCTGCTAACTACGGTACATCTATAAAATCTGCCGGCTGCAATAAATAGCATTAAATGATTCTGAACAGGTGGGTCAGTATAATACACACGTCCTCACCTCTCCTCGAGCGTTGGAGGCTCCCGCCTCTCAATCCTTTAGATTGTGCTGCCTCTAATGTGCCATTTAAAACTATTCTCTCCTCAATTATAATACGAAAAAAGCCTTATTTCCCCCTCAGCAAGCCCTTCAATTGGGAACAGATGTTTCTCCCTCCCCAGGAAATGACTCGCTCCTTAGTGATAGAGGCAGGCGGCTGTGCTTTATTAAACATATAAAAAGCCTCTTAAATGATGTGATTCAGAGGAAATATAGGCTGATATTCATTCTTTCAATTTGGGGCAAGCGAGTGCCGCTGAAATAATTACAGAGAGAGAGTGGCAGCTCTCATCGTGCTGTGAAAATGTCACGTTTCATATGCTGCAGCTCGGGGAGGTGCACCACCAACCGATCCATGGAAAATCGAGTTTTGCTTAGCATGAGACACAAACAACTTCCACAGGTGAATATACATGGAAGTATGCATCCAATGGTACTTTTCTGGCAATCTGAATCTAAAAGAACAGCATTGAAAAGTGAACATTATCTAGCCGTCATGTCGTTTAAGACCAATCATATAGCTTCAGACGGTTGAAAGATAGCATATTATTTTTGGAGTTTGGAGGTCTCAAGCCACTGTATGCTATCATTTTATGTAACAGAAAAGCGTGGTAATTCTTGATAACATCTTATTTCAGCTCCACTGAAGAAAGGGTTTGATGAAGACAATGACACATCATTGTATAATGTTGAATTGTTAATGATGATCTTAATGATGTATTGAAAATCTCTCTTATCAAAACACAAACTACAGGCTAAATATAAAGTGACAAACAAAAAATGAACTTATCATATTAACACACAAAAACAAACATTAAAAAATAAAGTCAATGTATCTCTAAACATTTTACATTGCTGGATTTGTTATTTTATTAACAAACAGAACATTATATTCTGTAGCTTCTTTGCACTGATTTTCTGAATACTTAATTTCCAGATAATACTGGGAATGTTCTGTCATTCCAGAAAGAAACCTCAAAACAAACAAAACCTGATTGCCACTTACTCCTATCTGAAGGACAGATTTCAGTGGGCATGGTCCTCATTAGCATAGAAATGAATATGATGCCAGATAATGAATATATGGCTCTTGATGCTTCATGAAAGAACTTCAGAGAGAGAGAGAGGGAGGGTAAGAAAAAAGAGCTAGTGAGATACAGAGAAAGAAAGAAATAGACCAACTTTTATTTTTAATGGAGTGCTTGTGTAAGACATTAGCATGAAGAGAGAGTGGGTGTTTGAAAACTAGGCTAGGGAAAGGACATTGTCAAGGTCAGCTTCAGAGAAAGAACAAATGACAGATGGATAGAAGTAGCCAATCTTCTCCAGTAAAATCCCAATAAAAAGAAATGTCTTCATAAGTAGAACAATATTAGCAACACATTGTCATTAAAAATGGTAAGGGAAACGAGTATACGCCAAAGCTATCTGCCCTCTCAGAATATCCTATAGTATTTAGTAGGTATTCGTATAACAAGCTCAGTGCACCAAGAGAATAAATTTACATGAAATGCGAGGATTTAAAGTCCCTCTGTAGTCATTCATTTTATCCCTAAAACTCACCTTTGATCACCAAAATGACACTTGAATGTAACTCTACACCCTTGCCTCATTTAGTATACGCGGTTCTATTAATATGCAAATGAGCCCCACCTCCACTCACTCACAGCAGCTCAGAGATCCACTCGTTGACGATCACACGTTGATCTGATTGGTTACAAGGAAGTTTGTGATGTCAGAAACACCAGTGAATTCGACTGCAGTTTTAAGGAGAATATACTCAGCAAGGGTGTTGACTTATGAATTTGCACATGGTTTGTCTTAAAGGGTTCCTATTATGCATATATGCAAACAATTTGGCGAGGTTTGTCCTAAGGCTGACGAGTAGCTAAAATACATTTTTAACACTGTTCCTTAACATTATAACCTCAATGTTTGTCTGTGTGCTGCACATTTTACGCTGAACAGCCTCCAGAAGAGAGTACAATGCAGGCTATACACACAAAAGCTTCTCCTGAAAGACGGAGCCGTTCCCATTTTGTCGAGACAATCTGTTGTTTATGGATCACAACTTGTAAGTATATCTTATTATTTGTAGTTGTGTTTTCTAATAACAGTTTAAATTATAAATTGTATGTAGTTGCTTTGATAGCTATGATGCAAAGCTTTGCTCCGCTAGCCTGCCAACTAACATTACAATATTGATGTAGTGTTTACTGTAGCTTTTGTAAGCTCTTGCTTTGTAAAACTCTTAACCACCCCTTTGAAAAAATTATCCAGGATTTTGTGATTTATTACTGTTTGTTTTACCATGGTTTTCTGACAAATATGTTTAAATGGTGGATAACATCATATCGATAAGAAAAATACAAAAAACATATCACTCTGAAATGTCCTGTGAAATCTGGCTTGCATAGTCTGTGAATGAAATTCGTTCAGCACAATCCTCTTGTTCGTTAACATTGTCAGGGTCTGAATCAGGCTAGAAATGGTTTGAAATTGACGCCATTGTTAATATTTACATTTGAGTAGAGTTTGCGGTTTTGAATGGGCAGGACATTTCAAGAACACGCAACTGCCAATCACAACACACTGGGCCAGCTAACCAATCACAGCACGTTTTGTATTTTGGAAGGAGGGGCTTCATCGAAAACAGTGCATTTAACCAGACTGGGGAGAGAGGAGCTGTAATAATGTCAAATATGTAAAACATAATGCATTTTTTGAACAATGAAGCATGAAAACATATTCCAGTACACCCCAAAAACAAAATCAAGACTTCATAAAATAGACATATAAACAACATTAAAGCTTGATTTTCACCACAGGGGGAATAATCTCTTACAATAAAACACATTGTGAATCAAATGCATGTGTTGATGAGTGAAGACTGTAGGCTAGTTGTTATGTTCAGAGCTGGGAAGATGAAGAGATGAGAATCTAAATGCAGCAATCTTTGTAATTAAATTAAACAAAGATAATCCAAGAGGTGACGGTGATCCAAAGAAAATGCAAACTTAATATTGACAAAGTCAAAACAATAACTGCCCCTGAACTGACTATGATGTAGACACAGGTAAAGAACCAAATCCGTAACTATAGAAACACTTTGACTCTGAGTGGCAAAGTTCTGGCAAAATGTGAGAAGTAGCGGTATGCAAGAAAATTAGAAGGTACGCTAAAGATTAAAATATAGAAGTGGTGGTAATGCGAAACAAGGGAAATAGTGGCTGCTTCCAAAAACGTAACAATGCTGCCTTCGGAGGACGCGTTCCAAGGTAGGAAGGCATTAAGGCCCATCCGAATCCAGTTAGCTTTACTCCCTGTCAACTGAGATATCTTCATCTGATCGATTTTTAGAGGCACCATAGATGTATCCTTCGCTGCCTTTGATATCCCACAATCCTGTGCGTTCCATTCTGACAGTTGGCTAAAAAAAGATGCGTCTGAACGTTGCGGTTGGTGGTGAGTCTGTGTAAATGTACGTTTCTGACTAACATTTTCCACTTCTGATGTCATTTTTTTAGCGATGACATCTCTATTGTAGCAATTAAATATTTGCTCAGTTATCATCAAAGCTCACTCTATTTCGCTATGATTAATAAACCATTACGCTGCCTCAGAAATCTGTCTGAAATAAGTTCCATAAGGTGCCTTTGAGCATTTTCAGATGCAGCCAGGGACTAAACACAAGGTGTGTGACCACAAATCAGAATGAAAGGAATATCAAAATAGAAGTCCTCAAACAGAAATTAATAACCAGCCATGACAGAAGCCAAGTCTGAAACAAAATTGCATTAAAAAAAATAATAAAAAAATAATAAAAAAATTGTGATATTAGCTAAATATATTATTATTATAGATATATTATTATATATAATATTATTTTTAATACTTTCATTTTTTGTAACAGTCACTTTTTATGTCATGTTTTTATTTTTTGATTTTATTCCATGGTAATGAATATGGCAATGTTAATGTATTTGGTCTTGACAGACTAGTTGGTGTATGAATGAGTGAGTCCGACATACTCGGTGTTTGAATGAGTGAGTGAATGGGTGAATGTGAGGCAATATTGTAAAGCGCTTTGGTGGCCATTGGGTCTGTGAAAGCGCTATATAAATGCAGTCCATTTACCATTTACTAGTTCTGCTACACTGCTGCTGTTGCTGCAGAGCCTGTAAGGACTTACTACTGCTAACCGATACACAGACACACTGCTGTGAGCATGTAAGATATGCTGCTGCTGCTGCATGAATAGACATACATAAATCCCGTAGCAGATCCAGGCAGGTGGAGCTGGGGGAGGTGGAGGAGCTCTGGTAGCACGCTGCAGGACAGCAAACACTGAACACGACTGTTTTCCTATCATTCATATAGCATGCAGAATACACTGTTGCCCATCACAAAACGTTAAATGAATTACTCTGCATTTATTTATTCCTACCGTTCAAGTCGGTCACTTTTATTCTATGTGGCACAGAGAGGGATTCAATTTACACACAGATTCTAGACACTGACCTCTGTGTTGTACTTAAGTTAATTTAGAGTGTGTTTCTAGCTGACAACATTGATCACTGCCTCTTGTTAAATACCATTGAACAGTAAAATTAGATTATTAGAGCTAATTTTAATGATTAAAAGCCTATGAATAGCCACTTATGTGACCTTACAAGCCTGCATTCAAAAACATTCAATATTGCCTGAGTATAAAAAAAGCAATGAGAAGAAGCCTATGTGTTAATAAAACTATTGTCTGACTGGAACAGCAAGTCTCAAAAGGGACAAATACGTCACAATATGTTGCTTTTCAGCTATTGACAGGCGCGCTGGAAGCTGTTTCATGCGGGGGGGCTGGGGGCTGAGGGCTGGGTTGGAAAATATGTGACGTCATTATGGTGTGGCTGACGACAAGACATGAAATTTCTCTGTACTGTATATGTGTTGTAGCCATTAAAGAAAACATTTAGTTTCATATTTGTTTAAATATAGGCTAATGTTATTTTTTTATTAAAGCAATGTTGATTATGAAAGTGAGAATGCAGCATGAGAAAGATAAAGATACATTATGAGATGGCAATATGGCTGGAGACATGGAGTGGGTAAGACATGATTTTGAGCACTTCATTGAGTTTTGTTTTGTAGAAAGACTATTTTTAAAAGATTTTCGTTTTGTATAAATTGTATCTTAATTTTGATCAATGTTTTATCAACCTTATTTAATAAATAAGAAGCAAATATATAGCAGACAATGTAATAAGGCGCCGGCACAATCACTTGCATTGCACGTGAACTGGAGGGCGCCGAAACTCAGCTTGTGCCTCACAGATTTGAGAAATATAGGTTATCTATAGAAAGCTTGAAATGTCTACTTTTAAACGAAACTATTCAAAACGCAAAGAAATAGGCTACACTCTGATTATGTAATTATCACATTTCACACGCATTTCTCTCTGGCGTTCATGGCGAGTCTCATCGCCAACTTCATCTTTGCAGCAACACAGAAAACACCAGTTTATTAATAAACAATTAAATGTCTCCTTGCTATTTTTGACACATTAATACCTTTGCCGGTTCTTTGTGGCAATCTTTGCGTGCGGCCGTGCGCTTGAGTGCGGCTATATTATGTAAACACGCATATCCTGTATATAGGCTAGCCTATTCAAGTTATAAAATTTATATAAAGGGGCGATTTGTCCACTAAATGAACAACTACTAGTCGACTAGAAAAAAACTTTAGTCGGAGGCAGCCCTTATTCCACATATTCTGAGTTGAGCGAGCGACCCTAAGCGAGGGAGCGGAATATTCAGAAATGCGCTCTGCGCTCACGAGCTCTGATCGGAACAAAGCATGACAAATTCAAACTTTATTTCATTTTCTCCGTAGCTTGAACACTCACTACATTAGGCATAAGAGAGTTAGTTAACGCTGTCCATTCATTTATTTTGATTTCACGTTTTTTAAAGTACAATATTATGTTAGTCCACAGCCCCCCCCTTCCCGCGCTACTGGCTATTGAGCACATTTTCAGCAAATATGTTTACTGTATATATAATCAAAACAGACACCATAAATAAATCATATGAACCAACAACCGTTATATTGTTAGCAGTCAAGACATATTCACAAGGTGTTTTTGTCATGAATATTTACAATAAATAAATAAATAATCGTTATTAACCAATGAGATAAAATATGTTATGTCATGTATCTGAAGCTAGCATTCTACATGGATGTGGAAGCGCTGATATAATTGGTATCATAGTACAAACAACTTATTAAAGCTATAATGGTACAAAAAAGCAGAGTGAAAGAGATTGCTTTTTGTAATTACAATTTCTGACTAAATGAGAATGTTTAACATGTATATACTCTACCGGTCTAAAGTTTGGAATATGATTTTTAAAATATATATATATTTTCTGAAAGAACTGTCCTATGATCACCAAGGCTGCATCTATTTGATCAAAAATACAGTAAAAATAGTAAGATTGACATTTATATATTATATATTATATTTATATTGTAATATTGTATTTTAAAATGAAATAGCTGTTTTCTACTTGAATGGATTGTAAAATGTAATATATTCCTGTGATCAAAGCTGAATTGTCAGCATCATTACTCCAGTCTTCAGTGTCACATGATCCTTCAGAAACATTCTAATATCTAAACAAACCATTTATTATTATTATCAATGTTGAAAACAGTTGTGCTGCTAATATTTTTGTGGAAACCATGATACTCTACCATTTCAAAACTGGGGTAAGAAAAACGTGATTTTCTCAGCTTTTTTGTATAAAATGTTCCGGCGGCCTGTCATGGCCGACCGCGTTGACAAGCGACAGCTGCAGCGGCTAATCAAGCAGCTATTGGAGCGCGTGTCTCCAATGGGGGATTTAAAAGCGGCGTTTTGAAGAGGCAGGGGAGGCAAGCAGAGCGATCAAAGTTGGAGTTACGAGAGCAAGAGAGGCAAAAGCGGTGGGACAGCAGCAGAAGTAAAGACGGTTGATATTGTGGGATTTAAAAGCGGCGTTTTGAAGAGGCAGGGGAGGCAAGCAGAGCGGTCGCGATCAAAGTTGGAGTTACGAGGCAGGCAGAGGAGGCAAGCAGAGCGGTCGCGATCAAAGTTGGAGTTACGAGAGCAAGAGAGGCAAAAGCGGTGGGACAGCAGCAGAAGTAGAGACGGTTGATATTGTGAGAGAAACGAGTGGTGGTTGTTCTCGGCCCTAGCGGTGACAAATTTGGCGTAGTCGGCAGGATTCCACTCGGAGTTGAGCAGCCAAAGACCCATTATGGCAGACGGAGAGTTGCCGGCCGTCCGGCTTCCGATTACACCCGTGTTTATGGGTGCTCCGTGGGCCCAAAAGTAAGGTGGGCCCGGATCAGAGTTGAACCTTACTGAATGGAGAGCACAAGTGGAGTATCTGGCTGGACTACAGGGGTTGAGTGAGGCCCAGAAGGCCCAGTTCGTTCTGAATTCCCTGGAAGGAGAGGCGAAAAGGGAGGTTCAAGCGCATCTGAGGAAGTTTGATCCACTGCACGAGCCATTTTTTAATTTCTGACTGGACAGTATGGTGATTCCACCCCGGTGGCGGTGCTACAGGCACAATTCTTCAATTGCAAGCAAGGGCCTAGACAAACCTTACGGGCGTTTGCCCTGTGTTTACGAGAGCAGTCACCAGGTTGAAGGGGCGAAGAGACCATGGTCTGGGAGAGGGAGAGACCCTATTGCGAGACCAATTCCTGTTGGGGTTACGAGAGGGCCCTATCAGACAGAGCTTACGACGACAGCTTCGTCAAGATTTGGCTTTGACTTTTGAAGATCTCCGCCGAGAGGCCCTGGCTCTGGAGCGGGACCATGCTGAGGCGGTGGATTCTTCTGTGTGCTTGGCCGCTAGCGGAGCCAGTGTTCCCGTACCTCCTGGGCCGTCGGACTGGAAGCAAGTTTTGCGGGCGGAGTTCATGAAGGATGTCCGTGAAGACATGGCAGAGTTGTCTGAGACCCTCTTGGAGGGATTTCGCCGTAGACGGCCAGAGTCTCCGGTCTTGCCTCGAGAACGCTCATATTCGGATGGGGAAAGGGACTTAAGAAGACGGCGAGACCGGTCCATCGGTCCCAAGTCCCAGTGGGATGCACAGGGGCGCCCCATTTGCAATTACTGTGGAGAACCTGGACATTATAGTCACCAGTGCGGCCCTCGCCGTAACTCGCAAGGGGGTTTTTAGGACGACTGGCCACTGTGGGTCAAGTGGTCGGGACCCCCTGGATTGACCCTTCTTTAAACTCGAGCCCCAGAGGCAGTTTGGTGGGGGTGATCGAGGCTCCTGGAGCACAGCGGGAGGATGTCCCGGTCAGTTGGGGATGGGATCCACGACGGTGGAGGGAGCGACAAGAGGACGATGAAGGGCTGGTAGTTCTGCGAACTTACTTGGAGCGAGGCATACTCCCGGGGGCGGAAGAAAGGCACGCCCAGACCCAGACGGTGAGGAAACTCCTGGGGCACTGGAAACGGCTGTGTTTGCGGGATGGTGTGGTTGTCGTACTATCCAGGACCCAACGACTCGTGAGACCATGTGCCAGGTGGTGGTGCCGAAAGCTTTGGCCCCTGCTCCAGGCATACCATGGCCAATTGGGACTTCAGGGGAAGGAGAGAACCGTGTCTTTGCTGCGACGACATTTCTATTGGGTCGGGATGGTGTGTCTGTGGGGGTGTATGTGGAGGAGTGCCCTTGGTGTACTCTGTTTAAGGCCAGGAGAGAAGTGAGAGCGCCTCTAGTTCCGGTGCGGCCCAGGGCCACTTTGCATATGGTGGCTATGGATTTTCTGACGCTGAGTCGGCCGATGGATCGGTATCAAAATATCCTAGTAGTAACGAATCTCTTCACAAAGTATGCGTGGGCAATTCCGACTCTGGATCAGATGGCTACCACCACAGCAAGTGCCCTTTGGAGGGCAGTGTTTCAGCCATTTGGGTGCCCTGAAATTCTCCACTCTGACCAGGGGCCTAATTTTGAGTCCCGAATGATCCGGGAGCTGGGTCAATTTTATGGGTGCAGGAAGACCCATACCACTCCGTACCATCCCCAGGGGAACGGGGGGTGCGAACGCTTTAATCAGACTTTGCTGAGTTTACTGGGGACCTTGGATACGGACCGTCAGAGCCAGTGGATGGATAGCCTACCAGCCTTAGTACAGGCTTACAACAACAGCGTTCATAGTACAACGGGCTATGCTCCTACCTGCCTGATGTTTGGCAGACACGTGCGCTTGCCTACCGACCTGCTTCTAGGGACAGCTGCGGCCGGGGATTCGACCACAACCACCGAATGGGTACACCGACACCATCGACGATTACACACTGCCTATCAGAGAGTCTCGGACCATCTCGACACGGCTGTTAAGAAGAACAAACGTTTATACGACCGAACAGCTAGAGAGGCTCCCTTGTTGCCGGGAGAGCGGGTGCTAGTGCGAGACAACCGGCGCCAAGGGAAGGGCAAGCTCAGTGATAGGTGGGAGACTGTACCATATGTGGTGGAACGACGACAGGGTCCTGTCAGCCGGTGTACGCCATTCGACCTGAGGGAAGATCGGGGCCTTAGAGGGTGTTACATCAAAATTTGCTTCGCCCATGTCCTAACTATCCTAGGCCGAAGACTGAGGCCCCACTAGTCCCAGTGGTCCCGGGACCGCCTTGGGTGGGTTGGGCTGTGCTACCAGGGTCCCAGAGGTTGAGCCAAGGGGAGTAGAACCCGCTGTGCCACCTAGACGCTCGCAACGAGAGACTCAAGGATTGCCTCCGGCAAGGTATGGAGAATGGGTGTCCGGCTCCCGTTCTAGGGACTAGAACGGAATGGCGAGGGAGGGTGTCACTAGGTGACATCGAAGGAACCTTGGGAGCGGAACGAGTTGCCCTGGGGGGAGACTTCCGGTGCGACACCAGGCCGGTTCTGGCGGCCTGTCATGGCCGACCGCGTTGACAAGCGACAGCTACAGCGGCTAATCAAGCAGCTATTGGAGCACGTGTCTCCAATGGGGGATTTAAAAGCGGCATTTTGAAGAGGCAGGGGAGGCAAGCAGAGCGGTCGCGATCAAATTTGGAGTTACGAGAGCAAGAGAGGCAAGCAGAGCGGTCGCCATCAAAGTTGGAGTTACGAGGCAGGCAGAGGAGGCAAGCAGAGCGGTCGCGATCAAAGTTGGAGTTACGAGAGCAAGAGAGGCAAAAGCGGTGGGACAGCAGCAGAAGTAGAGACGGTTGATATTGTGAGAGAAACGAGTGGTGGTTGTTCTCGGCCCTAGCGGTGACAATAGTATCATTTTTTATTTCTATATATATCGAGATATATTGTGAAAATATGGTGAACTCTTTTGGCCACGATAATCGTGTAGTAAAACATCTGATATCGTGACAGCCGTACATAGCACCATTAGTTGTTTTTTTCTTTTGGCATTTGATTGAGCGTTTGGATACAGGAGGCGATGATGTGTGACGTCAGACTTAATGAGCGGATTGCTTCCCTACCAAACATGATGTCACTTCCTGGAGGATGATGCCATTAACAAACTGGCTTTTGTAGTAGGCCCATTTTTCACATACTGGGTGCTTCTCATTCTATATTTGTGCCTCTTTTTTTATACTTTCCATGCATCCTACCTCTTACCTTGAGTGAGGATGAGATGCCAGGATGAAAGTATCGAAGCAAAGATGTATTTGTAAAACAGAATATTCTTGCTCACTAGGCATCGCTTCAAAGGGACATCAGTGTGCTTCAGGGATCTGCTGTTATGTTTTATTTTTATTTTTAATTAAGGCATTCTTAATAAATATTAATGAAGCAAGATGCACTGTTGAAGTATTTGAAATTTATGGTTTATTTAAACCACATCGTTGTTTCCGGATCATAGCCTGAAGGATGGATGAGCGAGGAAACATCAGCACTGAGTTCTCAGCATCATCCAGAGTGTCAGGAGCTCACATCATCCTGACGGCGTGTATGGTGTGTAACAGAGCTGCAGCTTATTTCATCTCATTTATGTTATTAAAAAAAATAAGGAAGAAGCAAATTACAAACAATAAGACAAATACAACATTGCAAAAATATGAATTAAACAAATTAAGTTTTATTTAACATGTAGTTAGAATTAGTACAGAAATGTAATAATCAAATGTAAAAATAAAATATTGCATGTCTTCACTGTATGAATGAAATATAAATGTATTTTTATTAAAGCAAAAAAAAAAAATTTTTTTTTTTTAAAAAAAAAAAAAAAAAAAAAAAAAAATTATTCAGTCAAGGGCAGCAAGTTATTTTCTCTTTTGTTTGATTCATATTAATGACACAGAGCAGCAGTTTTATAAGGATGCTGTCACTTTAAGTCCACGCTCAGATCCATTATACTGATACACATCCAGTTTACATCCAACTGTTTACTTTCACTTGAGACATAACCGGCTGTGTTACATGAATACTCCACACGATGGGATTTTGGACATCATTTTGTGTGTATTTGATTATTCAAGTAGAATAAGAACAGAATTCACGATCGCATGCTGAGAGATGCAGCTTTCTGTTCACGCGCTTGCACTGTCAGTCAGCTCTTAGATTGCACTGAGTTCTTTTTCACTGCTTATGTGCTTAATAACACTTTTTAACATCGAGCACGTCCCAAATTTGCTTTAGCCTGAGAGAGGCAGCTTTCTTTGCGTGCACTTGTGGCAGTGTACCACTGCACCAAGGTCCTTTTCAAGATATATTGCGCTTATAACTAATTTTAACATCAAGCACATCCGCTCTTTATATTTTCATTCATGCATTTCATCACTCTGATGTGTCAAAAGTGCTATATATTTACATACCGCAATATACACTATATAGCAAAATCTCTAACAACGTTTTTTACTGTGGTAAAGGATATATATTGTCATACTGCCCAACCCTAAATCCTATATTGCAAAAGTTTATGTAAGTTAATATGTTTATACTGTGTTTTCAAACCAATTTCTGCTAAATTTAATGTGTAACACACTAATATATAAATAAACAAAAATAGGCTGAATTAGACTTCAGTGCAGAAACTCTACGTGCAGTGCTTATGAACATTCCCTGTTTACACACAGGCAGTTTGTGGACATTATGGTCTTCTGGTTTCAGGAAAGCTCCCTAGAACTGAACATTAGTAAGACCAAAGAACTGTGCTGTGGGAGGTTCAGGACACCTAACACCCTACAGCCTCTCTCTGACCCACTCAGGTAAAAAGGAAGGCAGCCTCCATTACTGCAGACCCTTTGCATCCTCTTTATCACTCTTTTCAGATACTCCCAAAACAAGAGCTTATTGAAACTATGTTATCCCTATTTCTACATCTATTTACACAAGACAAATCAGTCTGTTATAACTATTTTTTGCAATTTAGCATGACAGCATTTATTTATTTGTTTGTCTGTCTAAACACTATTTTAGGTGTCTTTCAGCATTCAATAATTAAAACAATTATTAAATCAGTGGTTTCTATTTTTATTATTATTTTTTTTCTTCAGTGAAACTGTTTGTTAAAGGGGTCATCCTTTTACGAAGTCTTGATTTAGTTTTTGGGGTGTACTAGAATATGTTTTCATGCTTGATTGTTCAAAAATCGCATTATTTTTCACACATTTACATTATTACAGCTCCTCTCTCCCCAGTCTGATTAAACGTGTCATTTTCGATGAAGCCCCTCCTTCCACATTACGAAATGTGCAGTGATTGGTTAGCTGGCCCAGTGTGTTGTGAATAGCATTTTTAGCATTTGTTCGGGAAATGTCCCGCCCCTTATAACCAGCTCTACTCAGATGGAAATATTAACAATGGCATCAATTTCAAACTATTTTGAGCCGATTCAGACCCTGACAATGTTAAAGAACAAGAGGATTGTGCTGAACGATTTTCATGCACGGACTTTGTAAGCACGGATTTCACAGGACGTTTCAGAGTGGTACGTTTTTTTTTTAACAAATTTATAGATACGATGTTATCCTCCATTTGATCAAATTTGTTGAAAAACTATGGTAATACAAACAGTAATTGATCACAAAATCATGGACAATTTAAGGGGCGGTGAACAGTCTTACAAAAGCAAGAGCTTACAAAAGCTAAAGTAAACACTACATCAATACTGTAATTGTAGTTAGCAGGCTAGCGGAGGCAAAGCTTTACATCACAGCTATCATAGCAACTACATAAAGCTTATATTTGGAAATTATAATAGAAAACACAACTACTGTACAAATAATAAGACATACTTACATGTTGTGATCCATAAACAACAGATTATCCCGACAAAATGGGAATGGCTCCGTCTTTCAGGAGAAGCTTTTGTGTGTATAGCCTGCATTGTACTTTCTTCTGGAAGCTGTTCTCCGTAAAAAGTGAAATCATAATCATAATCATAACCCCTGTAAACAAGGAGCCCTTGATTACAGCCTGTGTCATCACTAATAGTAAATTATCACTTGTAGAGTGACGCTAAATGCAAATGGAATTTGCAAATGGAAAAGCTTTCTGTTTTTTTTAGTACATTGTTGTTGTGTAAACTTACCCTTAGGTACGTTATGCTTAAACCTGAGAAGTCACATTTTAAAAAATGTCAATACCGACTTGCTACCGAAGTTGGTACTTTTGACAACACTACATTCACAGGATCCGCGAAAACGACAAATAAATCCTGTAGAAGAAACACTATAGACTGAACACGTATAACGCATGTGCATGACATCATCATCTTCAGAGATTTGTGTTTTTGTTGTTTACACAGATACTGCTTTCAAAACAAAAATGGGTTTTTTGAAACCCATTTCAAAAGATTGTATTTTTAAGCGCTCAGTTCTTTGTGTTCATGATTCGGTGTCATTGATGGTTACATTGTGGTTTATCTTCGTTTAACAATCCTGCGATCTCCTGTGTGTTCTTAGTATTATTGTTAATAAAAGCGTTTATGGTTAATTCTCCATCATCCATCATGCACTTACTACTGCCACAGTTTGAGACAACTATTACTGCTGATGTTGCTGTGTATGATTACACACACACACACACATATATACATATATATATATATATATATTACAACAAATTTTCTTGACACAAAAAAATAGCAACAGTAAAAAAAATTTAACATTATACACATTGGCACAAGTCTAGTGTGATGGAATTACTTACTGACATTTTCCGACTAAAGTTATATCCAGTATTTCAACTTTGTTGAAATTTGAGTACGTAACATTTTGTAACCTGGTATCTTTTACATGATAATGATAACAGAAACTTTCGTGTCATATACAGTAGGCGAATCAAAATTATGAAACATATGCTGTTGATGGACCAAGAATAGACTGTAAGCGGTCTATGCTAATGTCTACACAAAGCTAATGCAGAGACAGAGAAGGAGACTGAAAGGAGAGAGAAATGAGGGGTTGAGTATGCAGTTAAGGCAATTTCAAAATTCAGATTAGAAACAAAAGCCATTAGTGCAAGAGAGTGGAGAAAAAAGCTAGTGATGCAATTATGAAATGACTGCAGACTGTGCAAAAGTAGTTTAGCTGTCAATCTCTGATTCCTTCAAGACCTTCCCAATCACTGTCAAGGACAAATGTACAATTTCTTTTTTGTGTGTTTGTGTGTGTGTTTTGGCTCCTCCCAATTTTAAATCATTGCTTTCAGTCTCCTTTCAGAACTCTTGTGTGACAGTCCATTTGGAGGAAATGACCACCTTTGTGGTTCTCATCTTGCTGTCTGATTGAAAAAATTGCTTCAGACAGGCTGTGTTTGCTTGTGAGTTTGTGTTTCTTCAGTGGCCCTCTGGTACTTTTGTCTGTGCGTCATTCAACAGATCTATTTGTGTAAAAGTCTCTGAAATCTTCTCTGCTCTTCTGGGGACATCAATAGGTGCCTAGGTAGATAGACATACTGTGGATCATACGTTTCAGGATGGGCCTGAGCCATAGCTAGAACAGAATATTACACGGCAATCATCCAAAACTCCCTAGCATTGCAACAACCCAGAACAATCTTACAACCATTTTGAAACCACCCACTAGTATCATGGCAGTGAGTTTTGCATGGACCAGCATCACTCAGATTTTCTTTAAAAAAATCCACTTTCGGATGTCGAAGTGCCTACATAAGTACCTTTGCAACTACATAACTAACTCTCATTAGAGTATTAGTAGACTGTCTGTTTACTATCTGCACACACTTTATTGTGATGCTCCTTGACAGAGATTCTACCAACTATATGTAACTTTACAACTACATGTCAACTTATTCTACTAACCCTAACCTAACAGTCTACTAATATTCTAATGAGAGTCAGTTGACATGTAGTTACAAAGTTACTTTCAGTCAGTAGAATGTGTCTAAAGTGGATTATCGAAACAGTGTAAGGGGATTTACAGTCAAAGACCCAGAACCAGAATGATTAATTAAGACGAGTCAGAATTATAATAAATTAAAGAAAAGTTTTACTGAAGATAGTTTGCAGTTTCATCAGCAGAAGTCAGCTTCAAGACTCACAAGGAGTTTGTAGGCCGTAACCCCGCTTACAGTTACAAAGATCACAGCAGTTATATCCT
>FLSR01004884.1:7802927-7815246 GCA_900092035.1 Leuciscus waleckii
TCAGATGACATGATTTCACAACTTTTCATTGGTCATTTAGACATGGAAGCATACTGTATACGGAAATGAACCTGGACATTCTATCCATCGAAAAATCTCAAAATCGGCAAAGTGGACATACGCGGTTTTCATCGGACAGCGACGATATACTTAATCCTACCAACAAGCCACACCTGTTTACCCTTTCAATGATTTATGCACTCATATATATACAGTACATTGTTTATGTCCATCTATGTTTACTGTACCAAAGACCGGTGAACTGCCGGAACAAATATAGGAATGGTCCAATAGCAGTGTCAGGGGAGCTCATTTGGACAAGAGTTGCTCTTCGCATTTTTCTGAGCCTGCAGATCATCTCTGCACTATAGCTCAGCTGGCACTGCTGTAGTCAGATCAGATTTCCACCACCCGTAGACATTGTTCGCTAACAATAAACTCTATGCAGGAGCTAAAAAAAAACACCCCAAAAAAACAGGTGTCATAGAGGGCATCCCCTTAAAAACTTCATGTACAAAACAGGTATTGATTCAACAGGCCTCTCAGCATGAGGCTGGACAACACAAGACAAAATCAGCATGCCTTTATTTGTAAAGAAAATATATAGATTACACAGATAGTGTAATTACACAGATACAGTACTTTTTGTATGCATCTGTAAAAGTACTAACATTCCATTAAAGGTATAGATACAGGAGATTATGTATTGCAGATAAAAGTATTTTAATTGATTTGTACTACATTCCATGTCTTCTGAAGCCATGTGATAACTTTGTGTGAGGAACAGAGTGAAAACGTAATGCTTCGTGAACGCAGTCACATCACATTGAGATATGGTCTTCATACAAAGCAATCGTTTGGCCTTGGAAGACTTGAAATATATGTAATTTTTTTATAAATTATTGTGGCTGTACTTTATCTGCCTGTTACATGCTTTATATATAAATATAGATTTATAAATACTGACTTGGTTGATTTAACAAATTGTAAAACAATGTGAAAGGGTCTGATCATCATGGGCCCCAAAACGACTGTACTGGTGGTATAGTTACGCGCTACAGTTTAGATTTATTTAAAGGAGTGGCCATTTTTTAAACAATGCAAAAGTTCCATCACTAAAGTTACACTATGAACAAGAGGGATGTTTTTGTTCATGGCATTCACATTTTCTCCTGATCAAAAAACAACAGCTGGACTTTCCCAACCCTATCCATAACCCTTAACATTAAACATCTAATGTCTGCAGAATAAATTGCATCATGGGCCATAAATAGTATCAATTCTTAAGTCTCCTCATTTTTAATTTAGTTTGTGTTGACACAGATTGCTATCTTCTATCGCTTGTCTACTATCACAGTTCAGAAATGGAATTTCTAACGCCATATATAGGTGATTCTCCAGAAGCTTATCTGTCATAGTGTGGAAATGCCTTATCTGTCATCAGCAGTGACTTTATTCATTTTTAACAGCTTTCACCCATGTTCAGATTTATAGCCGTTTTGTCCTTGCTCAAAGCCTTGTGCTTCAACCCTGGGCAAATAGAAGCAGCGATTGAATGGAAGCCTTTTTAATGTCTCTCTCCCAAGGCCCATCAGCGGTGAACGTAGGCCAGGTTTAATCTCGCTTCAGATTGAACTACATGCAGGGGCAGCTCTCAGAGTCATGATCGATACCTCCGCTTTGATTATTGCTTAACATTATATTGAACGGGTGGCAGAATGAATTCTCAGAACCTGTGTTAATTGCGTACTAAAGGTGCTGCAGTGCACATTACAATCGCATGATGCTTATTTTTAGGACCATTAAGATTTTAAGGTATCATAAATGCTAATCATTATAAAAAATACATTAAAACTAGAACATTTGCGAACCCTTAAGAATGATGCATATTTCTGAATAAAATTTAAGCTAGATTCTCACCATGGAATAAAAGAATATAAAGGTAATTGCGACTTTTTATCTCACAATTCTGCCTTTTTTTATTTTAATCGTGAGATATAAACTTGCAATTCTGATAAATAATGTGACAATTTTGAGATATGAAGTCAGAATTGCGAGATATACAGTGACTTTGCAATTCTGCCGTTTTCTCGCAATTGTGAATTTATGTCCCACAATTTCGACTTTTTTCTCAGAATTGCGAGTTATAAAGTCAGAATTGCAAGATATAAGCTTTAAATTAAATGCAATTGCGAGTTTATATCTCGCAATTCTGACTTTTTCTCAGAATCGTGTGATATAAATTTGCAATTCTAATAAATAAAGATATACAGTAAATTTGCAAGTGTGAGTTTATATCCTGAAATTGACTTTTTTTTTCTGAGTTATAAAGTCAGAATTCCAAATAAAAACTTTCAATTCTGAGAAAAAGACATAGAAAATGTAAGTCCACACAAGACAGGCCGGGATCATGACAAAAAAGTCGTAATTACCTTTTTTTATTCCGTGGTGGAAACAAGCTTCCATCAATTTTTTTATCTTTTTGCTTTTCAGTGACAGACCTTGTCTGTTCAGGGTCATTTTTTGCTTTAATTAAGCAGAGTCTGCTAACATCACAACAATACATCTGTCTCCATTTACATCTGTCTCCATTTACATCTTTAAAAGAACTAAGAATCCTTAAACAGAGAGCTGTTTTAACTGAACGCAACTTGGATTGGCATTTCTTACATGTATAAATATGTAATTGACATTGTTTTGTCTCAAGATCGACACCAGTAATGTGTTTTGGGGGGGTTTTTTAAGGCATGTTTATAAAAGCTACTTAAATGTCCTAATTAAAATAAGGCCTAAGCTCTGTCTGTGAAACTGGGCCTAGAGTTGGACATAGTTTCTCCAACAAAGATATTTGTACTTAACTGAGCTGGAAAATGACAGTAACTTTGCAACATCAATACTGTTATTGAACTGAATTGATAAAGACATTAACATTTGTTACATTGCAAATGCTGTATATAGATACAAAAATAAATAAATAATAAATAAGAATAAGACTGACATGATTTACAAAGTTTGAATGGAGTCTGTACAATAATCGATTTGAAATCTGAAAATGTTAAGGAATTTGAATAGCATTGTCTTCCAGGCACTGTAATAAATATTTGAGATAATAAATAGGCAGCATTCTTTCCTGTCCAGTGATATTTATGTTTCACTTAACACAGATGAACACTGATTAACAGAACACAGGTGATGATGATGATGATGAACTAAATCCAGGTGATACAGATGAACTGATAATGATGATGACACGTGACATGAAGACAGGCAGACAAGTCCAATGAAAACAAACTAAACAGAACACAACTATGACACCCTCAACCAAATTCTAATCCTATCCTAACCCTATAGTAAGTACATTTAGTTGCTTAATATTACTCAGTACTTAAATATATAATTACACTGTAAAAATGACACCATAAAATAAAGTGTAACCCAAAAATACTTAACATCTGTAACAATGTAGCTTTTGGAGAAGTATGAGTTCCCACACTGATTAACTGGCCAATTCTATGTTTGAGTTAAGAACATTATGATTGCATCTGAAAATGGTTGGCTAACAATGCTTTTGGGAAAATGAATTATTATAAGAGCTAAGGAAAGCAGAGGTTCAGCAAAGTAGAGTTAAATTGCTATGCTTAACAGTTAAACCTTGACCACTGGCAGGAGAACAGACAAGTGTTACTCGATGATACTCGATTTCAGGAAGAGTTGAGGACAGAGCGCAGGAGTTCTAGTTTAGCTGCTGTTAGAATGAGGCTGAAAAAAAAAAAAAAAAAAAAAAAAAAAAAAAAAAAACTGAAGAAAAAAAAGATTTAAAAAGAAAACAAAAAAAAAAAAAAAAAAAAAAAAAAAAAAAAAAACAATGTAGGAAAAAAAAGATGAATAGCCTGTCAGAGAAAGTGGAAGCTAATAACATGGATCACTGAAATCAAAAGCTACTGGTTTGTGTTTCAGAGCTGGATAAATATGTCTGAGGGAATGGTCCAGCCGTTTGGACAAATCCTTGGAAATGTTTATTATGAAGACTGGTGCCATGAGGATTTCACAAACAAACTGGGAAAATGCTCAGTGATCGATCATATAGGGCACCATGTTTGTGGCAAAGAAGTGAAAGCAAGTCAAACCAAAATATTAAAATATTGCCTTCAACAACTCAATACTGGGGAGTAATATTGCTCTATGCTGCAGCTGAAATATTGTACAATTAGTTCTGGACTTTCTTCATTACTAAAACAACACTGATTATTATTCTTAGTTAATGATGCATTTAATCTCTTTGTCAGAAAATTACTGCTAAAGACCACTGTCTCTAAAAATCATTACATTACAGCCAAATTATACAATCATCTACAAAATATGTATTATTAGACACAACACAACTGGGAATAAAGGATATTAAGACAGTAGTGACAGTCGGGACGAAGCTCAGGTGGAGTCTGAGCATTAAAAAATAAAAATAAAAAATAAATAAAAACACTACTCTTTTTGTATCATCACCTCGACTCCTGCTTCCTGCTATTCCACAGCTTCCTTTGTCAATTTCTCAGGCTGAAAGAAATAGAGTTTTGGGTAACAGACATAATACAGTTTGTTAACTTATGGGCATAACTTATGGGCATTAGAGAAAACTTTTAGATAGCACTCAAATGGATGTGTTTTGATGGGATCTGGTAAAGAGATTGAATCTCCTTGCAAGGAACATTGAATCCAATCTAATAACCATGTTTTTAAAGAGCTTTGAATTTTGTTATGTCTAAACTGTACAACTAAATGGCTAAATTACATGTATTCTTGTGGCATATTTCAAAGGCTTGTTAGGTGCCTTCCCTCCCAAATTCATTTCCAGGGACTGACGGTAGAAAGTTCAAGAAAGAATGGTATGGGATTGATGAATATACTAGTCCCACCGTTGATCAGGCTTTTTGTTTCATGTGTCGTGCATATGGTGGTAACGAGTCTAAGACGGACACATTTCAAGTGACTGGATTTGCCAACTGGAATGAAAAATTCAATGAACATCAGAAAAGCACATTTCTGCTGGGTTAAAAAAGAAAAGTCATCAACTGCTCTCAAAACAGGAAGCGTAGCCACGTAAATCAGCAGTGAACATGCAGGAGAGTGGATGAGAACAGAGCACATCTTAAACAAATATGCAAGACTTTGCTCTCCTGTTGTCGCTCTGGTATTGCTTTTTATGGTCACGATGAAACGGATAAATTTCTTACAGATTTAAGGACCACTTATAACCAACTAGTAAACCGACTTTTCAAAAATAGAGGGAGATCATTTAATTATGTTCATAGCAAGGACCAGAATGAGCTGATCAATATAATGGCCAGTCAGGTTAAAAGTGGCATCACACAATGAGTGAAGTCAGAGGCCAGAATGTATGCCCTTTTTGTGGATAAAACGCAATACATAAGTAGGCATGAGCAAGTTGCAGTGGTTTTAAGATCTGTCGACAGAGCCCTCAATGTCAATGAATTATTCATCTGATTTTATCGGACTGACTGAACAGATGGTGAATCTTTGGCCCTTCTTTTAAAGAATGTACTAAGAAGCTTTAAGCTTGATATCTGCAACTTGAGAGCGCAATGTTACGATGGTGCGGCGAGTATGTGAAGAACCTACCGTGGTGTTGCTACATGCATTTTAAGCAAAACGAAATGCTATTTTTGAGTCTTTGCAAGAATTGAGCAGTGACTTAAATCTCTAAGCAACACAAGATGGAGCTGCCGCACAGATGCTCTTAAGGCCATACTTGAAAACTTTGAGAAATTTCTTTGAAATTTCTAAAAAACTATGTGCGAGTTGGGGGACAGGCAAGTAGTCTGCAAACATCAGTGACCGATTTTCACTTTTTGTTCCCTTGCATTTTGATGTGACAAGTTCTCATGCAGTGCAATGTACTGTCCAAAGCGCTACAGACATCCACTTCACATTATGCCCGTGTAAAAAGCCTAGCATCTTCCACAATCTCTGTTCTTTTAGCAATGATCACCACTTTCAGTAGATTTGGGAATTCACAGTCGATTTGTGCGATAAGAACAATACCGCGGCCCGCAATATTGATGATGGAGAACAACCTAGCAACAGTGCCTGGACAGAATTCAGCCACAGCTCAGGACTATTACAAGGAATTGCATTTCGGCGTACTGAACAACGCTATTAATGAGATCTGTGAGTGATTTCAGGAAAATTACATTAACACTTTGATTGCACTATGGAGTTTCAGAGGTCAATGCTATGTCAAGTGGAGAAGTGAGTTGTCTCACTGTTCAGAGTATCAAAGTTAGTCCACAGTCTAGTTAACGTTGGCAACCTCTTGATTGTTTTTAACAACATGCATCATGTGAAATACATTTTTCTTGCTTGCGCCAACTGAAAACATACATGAGAAACACCATGAGACAGGAGAGACTCTCGGACACTGCAGTACTGAACACTGAACGGGCCATCCATGTGGATTTGGCAGTTAATTGCTTTGATGCTGTGCCTGGTGGACGTTTAGCCCTTCCCTAAGGTATGCCGTTGTTTTGATACATAAACTCGTTTGCTCAAAATGTATTCAAATCATTTGCAGATGCAGGTAAAAAAAGACTCGTGATTTTTTTCTCTTGATGTCGGCCATGATGAACACTTAGACAAAACAGAACTTATCAGTGACATAGCTTCCCCTGCTGGAAGCGCTAACATTGCGCCAAAAATAAGTCCAACCAGGGAAGGAAGGCCTGCGTCCTGGAGCCAGGAGCCAGGAGCCAGGAGCCAGGAGCCAGGAGCCATGAGCCAGGGAGGAGAGGGCTCATGTCTGAGTTTTGGGGCTGGAGAGGGCCCATGGGCTGGAGCCGACACTGGACTGTGCTCAGGGGCTGGAGTCAACGTGTGTCTGGCCCGGACACACATAGTAGCCACAATATATGTGACCGGTGCTGGAAAAAAATGAGTTGGAATGCGCAAGGGCTAATTACGAGCTACAGGCAAAACAAGTGAAAAATGAGTTTGAGGTTTTCAAAAAATTTGCTCATTAAGCCCTCATCTACATTTACATTACATTTACATTTATTCATTTAGCTGACGCTTTTTATCCAAAGCGACTTACAATTGCTATATTGTCAGAGGTCGCACGCCTCTGGAGCAACTAGGGGTTAAGTGTCTTGCTCAGGGACACATTGGTGTCTCACAGTGGATTCAAACCCGGGTCTCTCACACCAAAGGCATGTGTCTTATCCATTGCGCCACTACCACCCTCATCTAGCATCACAATGCTCCAAATAGCAATTTAACATCTAAAAGTGTTTTTGTTTGTACATTTTCTGAGAGGAGTACATTTCCTTTGCACATGAAAAATGCTGTTTTTCTCTGCTTGATTCTCAACGATTGGCGCTTCCCTTCAGCACAAGTTTGGTATAATTTTAAAGCGCATCATTCCAACTTTGTGAATATTCATAGCAAATTCTCAATGATATGAGTCTGAACCAATGAAATGTAAATCTTCAAACTCAAACTGATGTAAAAAAATTAACGATCTTACTCACGCTGACTGACACATCTGACGCATGCGCACAAAGGTGCCTCAGACAGCGAGTGATCCCGATATACATATGAACACAGAGTTACAGCATTTCAAAATATCGGTCTTGGCGAGTATTTACGCAAACATTATCTGTTATGTCATAAGTGAATGTTTGGTTAACTGTTAGGGGAAAACATCTGATGAGTAACATTATATTAGATTTGTGCGGTACAGTAGGTTTTTAATATGCTGTCTGTTTCATTAATGTTAATCAAACAGTTGTGGTTATCATTGAAAAAAAAAAACGTTGAAAATATATTTTGCCTATTGATATTTGGTTTTGACTTGGTGTGTGCCAAATTTGTTGTTACTACCAGGGATTTTAAGGTACGGTTGCTAGGTGATTTTGTTTTGTAACCGTCAGGAAGCTTTAACTTGATTTTTCTCAAAATTTACTTTTTCTGACTTCAAACAGGTGTAGTTCATTATTTTTTTTCTCTTTTACCAACTAATCATACATCATTTTGATTTTTTTTAAAAGAGCTTGTGAAAATAACTTGCTCATTGCAACTCATTTTGCCACCATGGGTCACATATAGTGAAAGATCTACATCTATGACTCGCTAGAGCCGACAGGAAGGGCAGGCTCTGAAACAGCTTCCTCTGGAGCAGGCTCTGAAACTGCTTTCTTGGGAGCGGGCTTGGAATTTCCATCACTGGAACAGACTCTGGAATTCACTCACTGGAACAGACTCAGGAATTTCCTCAGTGGAACAGACTCTGGAAGGACTCTGTAATTTTACTCACTGGAACAGACTCAGGAATTTCTCTCACTTGGCTGGTGGATTGTTCACTGTCTTTCTCCTCGCTCTCCATGATGGTAAAGAGGGATCCATTATGGACAAGCACCCATTCCACAAAATCCTGGAAGGTCCCCCAAGTCCCCGGAAATATACCCAAGGCCCGTCTCTCTTGTCTCTGTGTTGAGACCTGCCCGGAAAAATACACAGAGGCTGGTGTCATCATAATGGGTGAAAGGAACCAGCATTTTAAGTTTACACAAAACTCAGGAAAAATAAACATTAACAGAACAGCAAAATCTAACACGATGATAACAGACAACTGAACAGGACCAAACACAGGGCTTAAAGACACTGAGCAAACAAAAGAACAAACAAGATAATTAACGAGGTAACAGGTGAATGAGATGAATAAATGACACACACTGTGAAACTAGGTCAAACTAAGGAGCTGTTTACACGACACCGCTTTCAACTGAAAACGAAATACTTTGTATGTGTTTTTGCTGTTCATTTACACAACAACAGCATTTTGGGTGCCTGAAAATGCAAACTTTTGAATATGGGTTCAAAGTGCATGTTTTTAAAACGGTCTCGGTGTAAACAACAAACACGCAAATCTCTGAAGACGATGACGTCATGCACATGCGTATTACGTGTTGAGTCTATAGTGTTTCATCGCCATCTACTGGCCTGGTAGCAGAATTCAGTGTTTTTAGTCGTTTTCACAGATCCGTGTGAATGGGGATCATTTTGACAATGGTGTCGTCTGTACACGGAAAAACTTCTCCGTTTTAAGCATATCGTTGTCATGTAAACATACCCTAAAACAGGCAAACAGAGCTGAATGCAGAATGAAAACTTAAGGGGCTGATTACAAAAACATGAAACTTTTTATGCGTTTTGGCTGTTCGTTTACACGACAACAGTGTTTTGGGTGCCTGAAAATGCAAACTTTTGAAAATGGTCTCTGTGTAAACAACAAAACGCGAATCTCTAAAGACGTGTGTGTGTAGGAATTACAGTGATAGACACCCCTTTTTTTTTTTTATTCGAGCTCCTGTCTATGAGAATCTCTGCACTGCACATACCTGATTTGAGCCATCTCAGATCAGTCCTAAATTCCTTCACTTTCTCTTTAACAATGTCACCTCTGCTGAGAGCAATTTTCTTTTAATTAAGCTCCTTTGTTAACCATGGCTTATTATTGAGGGGAAAATCTGACTTTTACAACATGTTCACAAAACTTTATATAAGATGTAATAACATCTTTAAGTTCACGGACATCAAGGAACGAGTCAAATAACACCTGCCAATCTGTAGTGGCAAAACAACAATTAAGTTACTCTACTGTTCTTACTGTCCTTCTCCAACAACTGCTGTACGGTCTGTGAGAGGTTTTTCACATTTAATCTTCTGTTGCTATCTCTGCAGTAGGTGGATAATATTGTTCTGATTTGCCTAAGGCAGGTCTGCACCCTGCTTTATAAGCATTCCCAAAGCATTTATCCAATGTTTGTGTTGAACGCATCAGAAACGATGTACTGTATTGTCGAAGAGCTGGAAGATGAGCAGACAAATCACAGGTATTGAAGTCTCCAAGTATAAACACCAGTTAATCCATGGACCCAGTGCATCATTAAAGCATCTTGTAATTTTATCAGCAGCTTCAGTATTATTTGGTACCAAGCGTATAGACAAGAATCTATCCAAAATCGATATCCATACTCTCTGGGTAAATAATTAGACCTAATTGTGACCAAGATTTATAGCTTAAATCAAATATATTTCATATGCCAGCATGGTGTATCTTCAATCTTGTACCTTCATGATTGATCTTCAAGCAGAAGGGACTGCAAGAACATTCTGAATGATATCAATTCACAATCTGACTTGTGATGCAGCCTGAATCATAACCTCACCATGTTGTTTCATTTGGCCAGAGGAGAACTGGCCCTCCGACTGAGCCTGGTTTCTCCCAAGGGTTTGTTTTCTCCATTCTGTCACGATGGAGTTTGGTTTCGTTGGGGACACTTAATATTCAGCAATATTTTTGACTTGAATGCACTGACACTATTAGATGAGAGCTGAACTGAGCTGGACGATGACATCACTGTTTTCTCCAGAGCTGCTTTATAGCTGACTTGCAATTTTTGATGATCTTTACACAGTCATTGAACAGAACTGAATGAACACTGAACTGACCTCAGCTGCTTTGAAACAATCTGTATTGTATAAAGCGCTATATAAATAGAGGTGACTTGATTTGTTGAACTTTACACAGTTATTGAACTAAATAAACACTGAACTGACTTTAGCTGAATAATGACAAAATTGTCTTTTTAGAGGTGCTTTACTGGAGAATTTGAATTCTGTTTGTATCATTTAATCGTTTTCCTGTTTATTACTGTGAAGCTGCTTTGAATGAATCTTTGTTGTATAAAGATGCTATATAAATAAAGATGACTTGACTACACTTCATTGTTATATGTGAATCCCGAGGGTCATGAAAACGGCACAGTGTCTCAGATGCAGAATTTTATTTAGCTACACGGAACAAAAATGTTAAACCTATTTCCTTCAGGAAATGCAAATGTAGTTACTTTTATAGTTTAAAGGGAGGCTTATTGTGATAATACACCTTAAAGACAAGAGACTCTTGTGTATTCTCACTGTGTTCCTGATGTATGACCTTGAAGACCAGTCGAAGGCTAGAAGCAGCTGCAGGTGAATTATAACTAGTAGATTTACTTGTTGTAATTCACAAGGCAGTGATCTTTCATCCTTTTCGATGATTCTCACAAGATCCAAGGTCCACAACCCTGAACGAACACAGTGTAGTGAAATACATGCTTACTTATATAGACAACACACACATCCGTCAAGGAGAATGACTCGTCTATGCATTTGAAATAACTATGTAACACTGTGGACACTTTTTGTTTACTATTTTGGTTACCATTCTCATTTCGTTATCATTGACTTAAATTAATTTAATCTTCTCTATGTTTGTTTATTTTACAGACAGCTATTTTATGAGCTTGGTCTCTGTCTTTGTTTGTGTATTTATATGAAGTGAAGTTCTCACACATTTTTGTTTTGTTTTGGATAGACATAGACAGCTTCTCAGACATTGATCCTTCGACATACATTATATGAAATCAAATAATCAATCCTTTCAGGAATAAGATCACTCGAAAATAGTTTTCACTTTTTTAATGTACAGAAAAAAAACATTTACACAGAGTGAATAGATCCTCTATATAATGTGATTATGTGATAATTCTAGGCAAATGTGATAAACAGAGCTCACTGCTGGAAAGCCAAATTAATGTGTAAAAAAAATGTGCAAAAGTCTGTGTTCTTATTGATGAAGGATACACTGAGGAATTTGAGCTATAAAGCTGAATGCACCACAGTACAAAAGAGCTACTAACAATGAACCATAGAAAAATGCAATACTGGCTGTTCAGATTTCTGAAATGAGCTTCCTGAAAACAAAAACATAAAAATGTATTATTCAAGTATTGTACTAATGAGCAATAGGATCACATTCATGTATTAGCAGTAGGTAACATTGTGTTATATCCATGTCAATGTGTTACCTCTTTTGTATTTGGTTCATAATATATGCTATTTCATTGCATACATACTGTTTACATCTCCCAAAAATATTTTGGTTCCATATGCTAATTCAGTGGCCAACTACAAAGAAAGATAATCGTAGGTTGATTCCATAGAAAAAAAGAATATGAACACTGCAATGGTATTGATATTCTTTAGGAATTTCAAGCGACCTGACAGTGAAATATTGGGTTAAACAATGATGTGAGTTTTGGTCAGGTTTGTCTGTCTAGCGTAACCATAAAGGGATAAATGTGTAAGAACCAATGTTTAATATTTTTGCATTCCATTTAGTGCCACAAAAATTAAATAAGCCTACATCATCTTTTTAGAGAGAGAGAGAGAGAGAGAGAGAGAGAGAGAGAGAGAGAGAGAGAGA
>FLSR01004884.1:7815271-7827960 GCA_900092035.1 Leuciscus waleckii
AGAGAGAGAGAGAGAGAGAGAGAGAGAGAGAGAGAGAGAGAGAGAGAGAGTGAGTGAGTGTGTATTGGTGGACTCTCTTATGATAATAGATAATTGTTTTGCTTTATAATGAATGCCAATTACATTTGATTTCCAATGAGCACTCATTAGTATCAGCTCATTAGCTCATATTTCATAATATAGTGTGATATCAACATTATTCCAAAAAGGTCTTATTCAGTGGTGAAATAACAGACATTATTATAATAAATAACAACTATTATTAAGCGGTAATACTTTAATTTAGGGTCCAATTCTCACTAACAGTTGCTTCGATATTATATTACTAAGATATTGGCTGTTTAGTAATACTTATAAACTCATATTAATGCCTTATTCTGCATGACAATATTCTACATCCCTTTAATCCTACAATACCTAAACTTAACAACAACCTTACTGACTATTAATAAGCAGTAATTATGAGTGTATTGAGGAAAAAGTTGTAGTTAATAGTTAGTTAATAGTGAGAGTTGGACCCTAATCTAAGTGTGACCTAATAAACAATAAATAACTTGAATGTTACTGTGTTCCTGCTGAAAATGTTTTTTTGTTTTTTTTTTGGTCATAGTTTTCAAATCTCTTTCATGCACTGAAAAAAATTATATATATATATATATATAATTTTACCTTATTTAATCAGGTACTGTAGTGGCCAAAAATGATGTCCACCCCAGGCAAATTGACATCTTGACCCTTTATTCAAATATTATTAAAAGGAGTAAAAGATTTTGTAAGCATATTACATAGTTGTGCTTGTAGTCAATTGTTTTATTTGTTTAAATTGTGTGGACATAATTTTTGGCCAGGCTGTCACACAAATAAATTATGAAACATGTAAAAACATGAGAGAATCGACCAAACTGATATTTTTGTAGTAAATGTTTGCTATTTCCTGCCAGCTCTTTGTTTTTTTCAATGAATTTGTTATATTAAAATAAAACCAGTGGCTGTAATTTGCCATTTTGCCAAAATTTTTTTCTTCCATAATAATTTAATTATTTAAAAAATATATTAAATATTTCCTCATATTTTGATGGTTTATTCGAAACTGTTGGGTCATTGAAAAAACAAATATCCTCTCCGGACATCACTTTTGGACATTACTGTACATCAGTTCCACACAAATTTGCATTACATCAACACAATTGTTCGCTCTTTGCTTAATTCAATAATTTGCTTGTCAAACAATTTGTTCATGTAAACTCAGTACAGAGAAATACAATTATTTTTAAAAAGCATTGGTTGGGCATCATGAACGAGAGGATTAATTAAAACTGACAACCATGAAAGTTTATTGCTGATATTCAAACCAAGCACAAGAACAGATGGCATTTCGTATTATTGATAATAATCATAACACATTTGGAGACAGCCTGTTTAAATTTGCACATGGTATCCACCTTATTCCTGAACTTACTGCGTTTTGAATTATGGGTGGCACTTCCGGTTTGGGGAACTTCCATTCAAAAAGGCTGAAACGAATCATTTCAAATCATAAGGTTGCCCTAAATAAAGCTGATCTGTCAGTTCGACTGGATGAGCCGTCAATTTTCCTTCATGATTTATTTTCAGACATCATGAGAATAATGTTATACTTGGTATTTTAACATGACATGTTATCTATGGCAAGAGCTCTTTTCAGTCACTGCTTTCTTTTCCTCATGATTATTTTCTTTTCCCCCTTTGCGATCCGCTGGAAAAGTATGAAAAAGGACAACATATACTGCACATTTGTGGTCTGTTCTCCCGAATTTAATTTACGATATATTCCATTAATAATTCACTGGAATGCACGAAGAATCTCTCATTATTCTCCTCAAATCCTCACGTCTCTTTCCAGGTTTGTTTTCACGGTAAATGCAATTTATTATCAGTCAAAATGACGGAAATCACTTTGAAATAGTATCACGTAATGCTGTTAATGAATATTTTTGATTTTAAGGCAACATAAGTTACATAATACAGATATTACTACAGTGATTAACCAAAGATCATGCTTTTGGGGTTATTTGATCTGTTGAAAGTACCTTGTTGATGCTTTTACAATTTTAAATTTCCTTTTAATGTTCGATGGTTGAAGGGTGAATAGATTAATGTCATCTCATTGTGACACTTTTTTTTTACGTATTGCGTTCATAGAGCGAGCGTTTCACTGATTGTTTACAGCTTAACGGAAGTTACACCCATAATTTGCGCAAAGCGTCATGGGGTGTAGGAAAAAGGTGGATACCCAACCCGATTTCATGACAATTCGTACGTATTTTACAAGATGGCTAATTTGTATGAATTCATACTAATGATCCACCTTTTACCCCGATATAACAGATGTCCTCATAAACCATGTTTACGTTGTAATACCCATGTCATTATACACATTTGTGTCCTCATAAACCATATTCAAGAACACACATACACACAATAACAGCAAGCCCTGACAGGAGGAGGACACAGTAAAGGTACACAGGACCTCAAATTTCCACACTTTTATTAGCCCCGGGTCCAGTGGACCTGAACATCCTTTGTGTAATATAAATGTGTAGGTTTTGTTTTGGGGGGGGTGTACAGTGTGTGGTCATTGAAAATGTGTTCTAATATATGTTCTTCCCAGAAAAGGAGCCAAAGCCAATGAGTCTGAGGTTGAAAAAATAATTAATCATATCATTTTTCTTTTGATAAAAAACTACATTTACTACTGACATTGTAACAATACAAAAATGGTTGAAAATAGGGGTAGAAAATATTTTTCTCTAAAGCATTCTCCAACAGTCTTCCATCACACCATGCTTGAGTGCAAATGTAGTTTTCCAGTTTCTCATTTTATTTCCCAATAATTCTGTCTACTGTTGAGTCTGTATGTTTATATGTTTCTTCTCTCTTTGGGAGCGCACGGGGTTGAGAGTGCTTTAGGTGAATGAATGGTACTGTCTCTTCCCATTATAGCTGTGCTGTAAACAAAATAAAGCCCCAAACCAGCAGTGGCAGAAGATCCGACCGCTCCAATTCTCCTCTAAACCTTGGGAAATTTGTGTATCTCTGCATTAAGGACCTGGATTACATACAGCGGGAACGCAAGAAGACATTGCCAGCTTAGACAAACACAAATAAGATGACAGTGTGTGGTCCCTTTTTTATTAGTGTGTATGCTTTGATACACCCAATGTTGTTCACATGTGTATACTTGAACCTAACACACTCTGAAGGTTTTTTATATTTTGGCCCATTCTCTGTTTAGTCCGTTCACTTATCACAACATTCAAAATAAGTGTGTTTACACAAGAGTTGGCAAAATGTCTTCTAATTCTGCCAAATCTCTGTCACAGCGGTTTGACACATGGCAGAATAATCTGACAAGCACTAATAAAGTGTATGTAATTAGGACCTCTGTTTCCACAGCAGATAACAGGTTTAAAGAAGAACCATAAGAACATAAGAACCTTGAAGAAACAACAGCAAACAAAACACTGAACTACAACTAACCTCAACTTTCACACAGAAACTGGAATCAAGAGACTCTAATATAGCAGCACTTTTGTGTAAAAAAAAATATAAATAAAAAAGAATAAGCAAATATTCAACCCTGAAGACGGGTGCTTAATGAAACGAACTCTGGTGGTATCGCTGACTCGAAAGGGAGATTTTCTTTGCAACCACAGAAAATAATTAGTACGAAAAAACAACACCAGTCAGAATAAACTGTATCTGACCTTATTTGTCTCCACAAGTCAGTGATAACAAGAGCTGCTTGCTTCTTTCACAATAGGACTGTTGTTATTGATTTTGCATATGTATTGTTGAATGTTACATCTATTAGATACAACCATGTTTAGTAGAGCTGCCAGATTAATCGTTAAAAGATCGCGATCTTGATTCAAACACCCATGCGATCTCATACCTAATGACAATTCGCCTGTGTTTATTAAACCTTTTGTGGCGATGTTAGTGGAGCTACGATTGCGGGCACGCTCTCCCATACAGAGCTATAATGAAGTCACGACTACGCCACCCCAGCATTAACCCAGCTGGGGAAATACCCATAAAAAAAAAAAGGGCACACAAGTTCGTTTCTCCCTCCCACAATCACAAGGCACTGAGACGTGAATACGTACAAAAATATATATAATTCTTTATTTAATGATCATAAATAATTTAAAAAGGGTACTAGAGTCAGTCAAGCAATGGGGCTGGATGGCAAGGCAACTACTTTGTATATGAGCAATGAAGTTCAATCAGTAAACAGACATGTCGACTCTCGTGACGGAGCAGGGGTGCACCATTAGCTGGGCAGGCTGAGCAGTAGGCCTCGAATCAGCCCGCAAGGAGTACACCGTGCCCAAAACTTCCAAAAGCACACACACTCGTGAAATCCACTACAAGAAAACCTCTACCGCACACTCAAAGGAGAACTTCTGTTCACCATGCACAGGATGGCTAGCCTGCCCGCTTTTGGGTCACCCCTGCTCCTGTGAAGGAAAAATAAAATTTTTCCAATTTATATTGCCAGAAATAGGCAGTTAATGCCAAATAAACACAGAAACAAAGTACCGTTGCTACCGACCGTAAAGACAAAAAAACACAAAACAAATAATCAATTATATCAGAATCTAAGCATAAACCAAATATTATAATGAGAAAAAGAAAACAAACCAAAAACAAGCAGCTGTACTCAAAACAGCTGCACACAAAACAGTTGTCAGAAACAGTTAACGAAACAAAATAGAAACAAACAAAACCAATGAAAACAAAACTACTAAAAGCAAAACAAATAGAAACAAAACAGCAGTGTCGAGGCTAAACAGCGTCGTGATCAAACGCCATCTTTAACGGCCGATCGGCCGGACTTCCGTTCGAATATCCGGCAGACCATTCCCTCATCCCATTTACGAGCAGTAAAGTAGCAGTCACTCACAGCATGCCGGGTATACGTGCGATCGGTTCCCTTTTCTACACTGGAACTACAGCAGCAATGTAGAGGAACAAAAACCCTCGAGCAGTACGCTCCGTACCTCCACACAGACACCAGCTGCGCGGAAAAGTCAGCTGACCCAGAGCAAGCGGCACCAGCAACCATGACACCCAGATGAACGCAAGGATGACGCCATATCCTACCACTCTGGAAATGCCCTTTATAAGGCCCGCTAAATAATCATGGGGCGGAGTCATGCTTAAAGGAGCACTTCACCACACTTTGACAAAATCACATCAGAACATTCAGATCTGCGTCGGCGCGGTCGCTGCCGCTGAGACAGAGAGAGCTGTTATCATGTTTAAGTGTTAAACAGCTTAACAAACAGTCTTTTCAACCACACAGTATCGACAGAAATACTGGGATAAAAGTTTATAGTTCGGATATAATCACTGATGTCTACGGTAGTGATCAAAATGTAGCAAATCATCTTTTGAAAGTAGCGTGACCCTTGAAATAAAGATTATATCAATTACATAGTTATGACATTGATTCATCCAGTAGATAATGAAACAAGAGAAGTATTTATGAGTGAGTCATTGAATCATTCACTCAAACTCAAAATGAATTAAACATTTTAAAAGTGCAGCAATTAACATTTTGTCAGAACCTCTAAATTACGTTATTTTACTTAGTTGTCTGTCCAGAATCGTGGGAGAATCGTGATCTCTATTTGAAACCAAAAGATCGTGATTTTTCGTGCCAGGTCATCCAGAAATATTTTAACAGACATCAGTCCGTTACTTAGTTTAAACTGCAATTGCACTCCTCACCACTAGGGATAGTAGGGAACCTCTGTGCTTAGATAAAGATGGATAAGGGATAAGAATCACCAGAACAGCACTTTTTACATTTCTTAAAGACACAGGGTTGATGGGTAGAATATGAGAACACGTAAAATAGCATGATGTTACACACTCCCATACAGTAGGTGGCGGTATACACCTAAAAATGTTTGCAATCCGCCATTAATCAAGGAAGAAGAAGAAGAAGAAGAAGAAGAAGAAGAAGAAGAAGAAGAAGAAGAAGAAGAAGAAGAAGAAAGAAAGAAACAGGGTTGATGGGTAGAATATGAGAACACGTAAAATAGCATGATGTTACACACTCCCATAAGTAGGTGGCGGTATACACCTAAAAATGTTTGCAATCCGCCATTAATCAAGAGAAGAAGAAGAAGAAGAAGAAGAAGAAGAAGAAGAAGAAGAAGAAGAAGAAATTAGCATGACTACTGATATGGAAGCATGGCTGACCTCCTTGGTCAAACAAAGTCCTGGTTGGGAAACATTCTGTTTCATGTTCAACTGTAAGTAAGATGTTTATGTTGATGTTTATTTATTTGTAAAAGATTATCTTTGTGCTTCTTGAATATATTAGATTTAATGCAGATAAATACTGGAGGCATTTTGTGTTTTTGTAGAAGGACTTTTCTATATATGCTGAATGCATATTTGTGCCAACTTTGTGGTCCTTGTTTGGATGTAGCCTCTGATTACTGCTACGGGGTTTATGGTTTGATGTAGCTACATTGGACATTTTGATTACCGCTATGGACACCCTTTGATTGTGAATCTATATGTTTAATCACAGTCATCTACTTAATTGTTTATCATTGCCATTACCATTTATATAAAGTCACAAAAGGTGCTTACGTTGCTGTTTTTTTACTTATCGGTTTAAACATATGTTGATGCCTATGACCCTCCCTAAAAACAGATTTATAATGAACAATTAGGGTTGTGGATTTCATCGTCCATCGTGTTGCCACGCCTCCCACTCTGGCAGACCAGCCCAGTCTCACAGCAGTTTGTGAAATGGTCACGTAATTTAATCTATTGATTCGTGTTTGTCTGTTTTTTTTTTCTTTGTTTTTTTTTCTGTGATGGTCAGCATGATTCCGTAGCATTGAGAGCGACTACGGTAGCGAGTAGTATGAAAGGCTGAAAATCCGAGATGGTCCTCACTGCAGAACACGAAATCCAGGGGGAGGAGTTGGATCCAGTCCAACTCATCCCACCTTACATATACCTAAACCTACCCATCTCCACCCCCTGATCCCTAAACCCACCCCTAAACCTACCAATCTCCACCCCTTAGATCTGGATCCAACTCTGCCCCCTGGATCTCATGTACTGCGTGAGGTGCTACTGGAAAATCCATTTGGTTGTGGTTGTGGATGGGTCAAACAACACAGGATTTTCACCCAGGAGACCGGGGATCGTGTCCCGCGTGTCAAGTTTCCTAAACCCAATCTTCCTGTTTTTTTTATTCCTAAACCCAACCGTCCCGTTGTTGTCCCGCGTGTCATGGAAACGTAAGCCCACCCATGACCTTTTCCTTGACTTAAGGGGCCGTGTTCATTTCACGGAATTCTTCGGCGATTCTTGCAAAGCTGTATACAGCTTCTCTGCTGCAACCCAATCGTGCTACTCAGTTGGGGATATTTGGGGATATTTCATTTAATTAATCAATCAACAATACTATTGATCAGCATTACCAAACGTGGACGTTTTCCATCAGATACAAACATTGATGTATTTTTTAAATGTAATACTGTGAAGCTGCTTTGATACAATCTGTATTGTGAAAAGCGCTATATAAATAAACTTGACTTGACTAACTGATTGCACTGTGAAGTTACCCCTGAAAGTTATTGTATAGTGAACATACTGCATTAGATCATTCTGAAAATATGTCTTGTTTCAGTGAAACCTTAAAATATAAAAATAAATTCCCATTCCTCTCCGTACCGATTTGGACTAATCAGTTGCTGTTTCCATTTGTATTTATAGGATATCATGGGGAATGGAATGAGAGCATAATGTGGGCTGCAATCCACATCTCCAAACAACATGAGCATGACAGCTTAACATGCAGGAGTGGATGTTCCAACCACTCTACCTCAGTTATGACCCAGTTCTGAAACTAAAGGAAATCATTTACCTGTAAAGCCTGTTTCAAACAATACATTTGCAGTACATATTTTTTTTCAGCACCCATAATATTAGGTCAGACATTCACACTCACACGGATATGGCACGGTAAAAGTGTTGCATGATCCGGTGCTGTCTTGTGCATTCCTCCAAGTAATGTCAGAAAGATCATATTTACAAGTTGTACACACACAAACACTACTACAAAATCATAGTTACGAGTTTCTTTGAGCTCAGAGTTTCTGAGATGGGGGAGTGTCAGTGAGAAACATGGTGAGATCAATGGATGCAATGCTCCTAGTTGATGCAAAATCTTCATAAATTAATTAAAAACAAAGTAAAAACACCTGATGCACATTCTTTGTTCTTCATTTGATAGAAGTAGAGTTAAAAAAAAACATTGCTGTAATTTTGTGTAGTTAATTAAATTGCCCCTGAAATCAAAATGGAAGTGTTTTGGCTTTTAGTATGAATATGTTCGCCTTACTGTAAGCTAGTGTGCTCCAAAACAATGACAAAATTCACATTTAGAAGATATAAGCATTCAAAATGTACAGTCTCTCATTTACGCCAAACTGGATCAATGATTTTGATGACATCACTCTGCAGCTTCTCATCAGATTTCTTGTCCAATCAAATGCTCTCTAGAATCTGAAGCTCCGCCCCCCTACATTATAAATAGACACTGAAGTTACAGCTGAAATCAGTCATTTGTTCTCACATTTACATTTGTTTTACATGGTGAATGGCAGATAGTGCACTAAATAGGGGATAGGGAATGATTCAGACAATGTAAATATGCTTTTCATTGGAGGGTTAGGGTTAGGGTTAGGTTAGGGGAAGAAAACTCCAGTTCTCCAACGAGAGCCAGAAGGCACGTGCTCGCACATCGTTTTTGACCGTTCACCGCTAATCCAACCAATTGGGCAGTTTTACCGATCCCGTCTTCTTAATTCTCCCTTCTCTCTTTTTTTCAGGTCTTCCTCTTGGGTAAGTATTATACCTCATTTCACTCTTGTATATATTTATTTTAATTCTATCTTTCTGTTTTATAGATCTGTGATGGTCAGAAGGTTACCAGGTATTTCATCGGTTGATGATGGAACCCGTCCGTCCCAATTGGAGGAGGTAAGTACAAAGATATATTATTATTTTCTCTCATCTCAGTCCAATATGGGGAAGGTTAATTCCCGGTAAAATTCATATGGGAATACACCAAAAATTTATTTAAATTATAAATTTTTGCATATATTATCGAAGTGATGGTGTATCTCCCTTTACCAGGGAAACTAGAGATTTCAATAAGGATCCCTTCCAAGAGTTCTAATACACTTGATTGAGACCATGGGGATAAACCGTATTCAGTTTTTTAATCCACTGTCTCTCCTTCATCCATCTCTGTTTGTCCGACCACCAGGATCCTGCCTCTATCCCCATAATGGACAAATTGGTGCTACCATGAAGTTTAAAATGCTCATAAAGGTACGTCGCCCTCCCGGCCCCATTGACCGAGCGTAGATGTTGTTTTAATCTTTCCAGCAGGGTGTTCTTGGTTTTCCCCACATACAATCTGCTGCAGACCTTACACTCGATACAATAGACCAGGTTGGATGACCGTAAGCCCAGGGCGTGTGAAATCGGTGCACCCAAGTGAGTGAATTTATTTTCAATAAATTTTGTACATTTGAGAAACCCGCTGTATTTATCTTTCTTAGGTCTAATGCCCAAGGAGGAATGCACCAATAAATCTTTCAAGTTTTTGTTCCGTCTGAAGGCTGCTATACTTTTAAACGAGGTAAGTGGTTCAAAACGATCCTGAGTTCTCTGGAAGTTGATTTTTAACTTCGAGTTTAATGCTAGGGAGGCTGAAGAGAAGGTCGAAATAAAGGGGACCAGATGCTTATTACGGTTTTCTTTTCTAGGTTTCAACCCTTGTTGAAAAAGTTGTTGAACCTCCACCTTTATACTTCTGAGGAAGGTTCTACTGTAACCCCGATGTCTGAGGGCTTGGAAGAGGGTCCTACTAGCCGAATCAATATCCTCTGCTGCTGTGCAAATTCTATTATACCTTATTAATTGTGATTTCACAATTCCCCTATAGGTGTGTTTCGGATGGTAACTAGTCTTATGCAACACGAATGAGTATCAGTGGGCTTAAAGTAAACCCTCGTTCCCAGAGAACACTCCCCACTATCCCCCCTAACGATATACACCTCGGTATCCAGGAACTCAATTTTCTCCCGTTGTAGATTGTATTTTACTGAGAGGAAGCATGATGTTGGTTTAAGATCGTAATGAATTTTGTAAACTCAACCTCTGAGTCATTCCAGACACCAAATATGTCATCCAAGTAGCGGACATAAAAGCTGGGCAGCTTGTGGCATTTAGGGAACACCGTTGTCTCCCAGTCTGCCATATATATGTCGGCGTATGCCGGGGCAAATTTTTTCCCATTGCTGTTCCAGAAATTTGGAGATACTGTTTGGAATCAAATTCAAAATCATTCCGAGTAAGGCCCAATTCCAACAAGGTAAGAAGGGCCTCGTCTGGTCTAGAAGGGTCAGGGTACCTCTCAAAAATCTCCCGTACTGCCTTTAAGCCCAGTCGAGTATCTATATTAGTGTAAAGGGAATCAATGTCAATGGTGAAAAGCATCCCCCCAGGTGGCACTTTGATCTGTTTCAACTTTGCTACAAAGTCAAAGGTGTCCTTGACATAGCTCGCGTGTTTTTGTGATAAAGGATTCAGGAAATAATCAATAAAGGCCGCAATCCTATATGATTCACTCCCGCAGTCTCGCAGATTCGGAATGGTCCAGGTCTCTGGAGACTTATGGATTTTAGGTAGCAAATAAAATGTCCTCGTCTGCGGGGGGTCTTCACCGAAGAGATAGTATTTCTGCTTGGCTGTTATAATCTTCTTTTCATACAGGTCCCCAACAATTTCCCGGATCTTTTTCTGGGTCTCCAATTGGAGGGAACCAGCCAAGGGTAAGTAATGTGTTGTATTACTCAATTGTCTGTGGGCTTCGGTCAAATATTGATTCTTATCCATAATCACAATTTTCGAACCCTTATCTGCAGGTTTTATTACGATATCCTGGTTAGCTTTTAACCGATCAAGTGCATTTCTTTCCTCCATTGACAAATTATTCTCCTCACCCCATAAACACAAATCCTCTCCAGGGCTCGTCTATCTCGTTTGATTAACTGTTTAATGGGTTCCGATATAGAACTCCATTCAGGTTCCCAAAGGGAAGAATTGATAAACGGCTCCTGGGAGAAATCGTGACATAACCAAAATGGTCCAGAAGTTTAAGTTCCCTTTCATTCGGGAACTCCTACGTCTCGTCGGAGGAGTTTCCAACGAATTGGGATCACGCTAGGGAGACCAATTGCCTTCGAGTGAATTAAAACGAGCCAATAACATTGGCATGCAAGATTTGCATCCCGCGGCCCGCCTACAAGCGCGGGTATAAAGCGGAAGCAAGCGCATACACAAACGCTTTCTGCTTCGGAGCCGACCAGTTGTGTCCTCTGAGTGTATGAGCGTTTTGGATTGTGTTTCCGTGAAGCTCATCTCATTAGCAATTACGCCCTGCTTCATACTACAGTCATGTTAAAAACATAAATGAATTCACTCATCCATAAACATTATTAGATCCTTCGGCCTGACGACAAGTTCCATAATTCCACTTATGCGTCATCAACCGACGCCTTTGTTATTGTAAGAGGTTAGCGAACCCTAGCGGTAAACAATAAATAAATTCCACATTGTAGCTTTAAGCCAGAGTGAAAGAGTTGTGTCATGGGAAATACACTCATCATTTCCTCATAAAGTATGAGCTGTGTTCTTCATGTTCCAAAATCTTCTGTTTGGATTCTTGTCCAACTGGCCTCCATTGGTCCATCTGCTCTGAAGGGTAATTTAATGAATTCGGTACTGGTCCACTTTAAGGATATGCTTTAAGGTAATTGCCTTTTAAAAAGAGCAAGGTGTTTCGGTAATGGCTTTAAATTAAATTGTGCTTCCATAAACTTTTGGAGAACAGCTTAGCTGGTGTTTTGGAAATGAATTATTTTATTATTTACAGTTATTTGTAAGCATAAACACTTGAATCCCTTTCTGAATGATAATGGGAGCTTCAGTCTGGCTGATATTTGTTTTTGAAATTAGATTTCCTCAATTACACCATTGTTTTCTGTCGCTTTGATTTTTGTAGTTCAGTATTCTAAGGTTTTGCTCATATTGAAGGTTAGTGATCTGAACAAACCGCTAACCCCAAGTATTAGACTTCAGCACATGCAAATGTGAAAAACAACTAATTAAATATTCTACTACTACTAATGATAATAATATAGCTCACTCCCATTGGTTGTTGCTGCAGCACATCACTGCACAAGTCAACAATACACAATCCCACTCGATTTACAAGCCACAATCCCTACCGATAACACTCTAGGTCAGACTAATGATCAAGATGCAAAAAGTTTCAAAAACAAACACAGGTTATCCACAGGAAAGAGGGCAACATAACAGCATATAATATGTGACAATACCAGACATCGAACTGAAGGAAATGAGGAACTTAAATACATAAATGATGATTAACTCAAAAACTAACAGGTGTGATTGTTCAATGAGTGTCCAGTCAACTAGTCAAGTCAAGTCAAGTCAAGTTTATTTGTATAGCGCTTTTCACAATACAGATTGTATCAAAGCAGCTTCACAGTATTAAAATAAAATAATACAAC
>FLSR01004884.1:7827987-7839961 GCA_900092035.1 Leuciscus waleckii
TATATATATATATATGTTTCAAAGCTCACATCAAACAATTGAACAAAATAGACATTTGCTCAAATTTACTAAAACAAAATGAGGGATTTATATAGCGCTTTACAATGTATGACTGTACACCCAAAGCACTTTACAAACATATCAGGGGATATGATGGAAAAAATGTATCTATGACTTTTATTACTGCCAAGTCGTAACCTCAACTAGTTGAGGTTAAAAAGTAACCATCTTAGTAGGCAGAGTCTTGTAAAGTGTTTTTTTTCCTTGATGCAACTGCACTTTGATCGTTTGGTCTTAATGAATTAATAAGCTCACTGCAAACACCTCACCATGTAGGCCAGATAATAATTATTCATCCCTTATGACTGTAAATACTAAAAGTGTAATTACTAATTTCATACTCTTAATTTAGAGTGTACCTTTAATCCTGTATGACACTGTTCTGTATGTGCAAATACAATCCACAACTGTAAATTTAGCTCTTCAGCGTTCCTAGAGATTAGCTGCCCTTGAAGGTCACTTCAGTCATGTGGTTGGTTTGCTTCACAGAGTGAGTCATATGGGTGGCATTTGGACTAATTCTGGTTGGAAAGAGGAGCCATATGGAGTTGAAGGTAACTGAGGATGAGTGTAAGCATTTTGCACCAAAATAAGCTTAGTTATTCTAGTAGAATCCATGAGTCCATGAGGTGGTGGCACAGATATAGTTCCCTTTCGTTCGGGAACTCCTACGTCTCGTCGGAGGAGTTTCCAACGAATTGGGATCATGCTAGGGAGACCAATTGCCTTTGAGTGAATTAAACCGAGCCAATGAACATTGGCATGCAACATTTGCATTCCGCGTCCTGTCCCGCCTCGCAGCGCGGGTATAAAGGCGGAAGCGAGCGTATACACAAACGCTTTCTGCTTTTCGGCACGGCAGTGATCTTCGCGATCTCCCGAGTATCAACTGTCACTTCACGCGATCTGCTTTTTCAAAACAGCTGTTGTCACAGCTGGTATTCGGTTGAGTGCACACAGTGGGCTCGCAGTTTCCCTGCTGTGTTGCCGCGTTTATCCCTGCGTGCTTCAGCACACTAAAAGAGCTTTCTCTGAAAGAGCAACACGAGTGAAGATCGCGTCCTTATAAGGATGACGTTTCACCTGTGTGTTTCTGGATGTGGTCAATATCTGCCACCGGTTGATGGTCACGATCGCTGCCTCTCGTGTTTGGGCCTTGCGCACGCTGAGGCAGCGTTCGTGAATGAGTCATGTTCCACTGCAGCGCTGGCTTCACGATCGAGTCCCGTGAGGGCTTGGCAGAGCGGCACGATCCGGGTGAACATCACCCCGCACTATCGCGAAACCTTCAGTCCTTGGTCAGATCCTGCATTTCTACGGACCGGAGTGCCCTTAGTCCAGGTGTCCAGGCATGCTGTGGTTTTCACAGATGCTTCTGCCAACGGCTGGGGGGCCACGTACAACGGGCATGCAGTTTCGGGTCTGTGGACGGGGCCCCAACTGCATTGGCACATCAACTGCCTAGAATTGTGGTAGGTCACAATTTGTTGAGCTTAACTGGCTTCCTGTTGAGTCGCATGTTATTATGTCAAGACTGACCATGACCCATAAAATATTGTATGGTAATGTCCCAAATAATTTGTTGTGTCTTATTAATAAGGTGAAGGACACACACACTATTTACACTCGTGGCAGTATATCAGACCTCTGTCCTTATGCATTCAAGACAATGTTAGGGAAAGAAACATTTGCCTATATAGGGGCAGTTCAGTGGAACAAGTTAGACCGGCAAATTAAAGTGATTTCAAGCATGAACTCTTTTAAAAAGAGGATCTTTCTTTCTAACTAATCTTTCTTTCTTTCTTTCTTTCTAACTAATCTTTCTTTCTTTTTACCTAATCTTTCTTTCTAACTAATCTTTCTTTCTTTCTTTCTTTCTTTCTAACTAATCTTTCTTTCTTTTTACCTAATCTTTCTTTCTAACTAATCTTTCTTTCTTTTTACCTAATCTTTCTTTCTAACTAATCTTTCTTTCTTTCTAACCTTTCTTTCTTTCTTTCTTTCTTTCTTTCTTTCTTTCTTTCTTTCTTTCTTTCTTGAGATGTAATTGAACAAGCACTCAATTTTAGCTGTTCAAATGAGTCGGAATGATCTCTTGTGTCTTGTTCTCTTTCCTTTTCTATGCCTCACGGCGGTGTAGCTATAAAAAATGTCATGAACGTGGCCTATAAACTGTCATCTAGGTCTATAAAATTAAAGAATGTGTGCGGACTGTCTCTGAGAACTGGAGTGATTTGTCTGCCAATATTGAGATACCAATATTGCGCCGTATTGGCCCAACTGGACTTGGTTTGCAGAGCTCATGCTCCTCGCGGCAGCCCCTCCTTGGCCGATTCCTTTGAGGAAAGACCTTCTCTCTCAGAGACGGGGCACTCTATGGCACCCGCGTCCAGACCTCTGGAAACTCCATGTCTGGTCCCTGGACAGGATGCGGAGGTTCTAGGTGGCCTACCACAGGCTGTGGTAGACACCATCACTTCCGCTCGAGCCCCCTCTACGAGGCGCCTCTATGCGTTGAAGTGGAACCTATTCGTCGGTTGGTGTTCTTCCTGCCGGGGTTGGAGCGAAGGCTGTCTCCCTCCACCCTCAAAGTGTATGTTGCCGCAATAGCCGCACATCATGATGCAGTAGAAGGTAAGTCTTTGGGAAAGCACGACCTGGTCATCAGGTTCCTCAGGGGTGCTAGGAGATTGAATCCTCCTCGTAATTCGCACCCCGTACCCTCTTGGTATCTGACTTTAGTGCTCAGAGCACTCCAGAATCTTCCATTTGAGCCCTTGCATGCAGTTGATTTAAATATCTTGTCAATGAAGACAGCTCTCCTGCTCGCTTTGGCGTCCATCAATAGGGTAGGGGACCTGCAGGCATTTTCGGTCGACGAACGTGCCTAGAGTTCGCGCCGGACTTCTCTCACGTGTTCTGAGACCCCGGCCCGGATATGTGCCCAAGGTTCCTACTACTCCTTTTAGAGATCATGTAGTGAAACTGCAAGCGCTGCCCCCGGAGGAGGCAGACCCAGCCCTGGCTTTGCTCTGTCCTGTTCGCGCTCTGTGCTGCTATATTGACAGAACTCAAAGCTTTAGGACCTCAGACCAGCTCTTTATCTGTTACGGAGGCCAGAAAAAAACAGAAGGGGAAGGCTGTCTCCAAGCAGAGGTTAGCCCATTGGCTAGTGGATGCTATCATCCGGGCTTATGATTCCCAGGACGTGCCTTGTCCACCTAGGTTGAGGGCACACTCTACTAGGAGTGTTGCCTCTTCCTGGGCTTTGGCTCAAGGCGCCTCGCTGACAGATATCTGTAGAGCTGCGGGCTGGGCGACACCTAACACATTCGCTAGGTTTTATAGCCTTCGTGTAGAACCTGTTTCCTCCTGTGTACTCGCTTCGGCAAGGAACGCAAGGAATTAGGTTAGTGTCGGCTTGCTACGCCATTCTTGCCCCAGGGGCCAGATACGTGCGTTTTCCTGCTCCGTTGGTTACCCAACATACGGCTAACCTCGTGAGTTCCTCCGTCACCCCCCGGCGTCAGGCGAGGCGGATCGCCGATCGCCTGGCCTGTTACCTCTCACTATGAGCTGAGTTCAGGCTGGGGTTTATTTTGCGGTCCCTACGGCGACCCCATATGTGTTCTTCTACGATACGGTTACCCCCCGGGTTAACCAGTGTCTTCCCCTCGACAGAGTCTGCTCTGTCGTCTCTGCTGAGTATGCTCCCACCCTCCGGGCTGGGACTACCTCAGAGACTTCCATGTGTTCACTACCCTACGGGCTAGTGCACATGTGTTTTCCTAGTGCCTCCCTTTGGGCAGGTTTTGGGCTCCGCAGCGTTCCCTTCTACATTTTGGGCACGCTTCCCCAGTGTTATCCAATGTCCACTGAGCGGGTCTTGCGGAACAGCAGTGTGCCTCTTCCCAGCTAAGCTTCTGCACATAAGAGAAAGTTTCAAGAAACTGCTGGCTGAAGCTTAGGCAGGGCACTGGAAGGGGCCAGCACCATGGCGTTTTATTAGGGATCCCAATTCGTTGGAAACTCCTCCGACGAGACGTAGGAGTTCCCGAACGAAAGGGAACGTCTCGGTTACGTATGGTAACCCTCGTTCCCTGAGTAGGGAACGGAGACATCTCGTCCCGTCGCCATGCTGCTGTACCTTCGCGGAGGACTGGACACCGTTCGGCTCCTCAGCGAAAAGCGTTTGTGTATGCGCTCGCTTCCGCCTTTATACCCGCGCTGCGAGGCGGGACGCGGAATGCAAATGTTGCATGCCAATGTTCAGTGGCTCGTTTTAATTAACTCGAAGGCAATTGGTCTCCCTAGCGTGATCCCAATTCGTTGGAAACTCCTCCGACGAGACGTCTCCGTTCCCTACTCAGGGAACGAGGGTTACCATACGTAACCGAGACGTTTCCATTTAATTAAATGACTTAGCGACTCCGTCTGTAGATGACCTTCCACCGCTTTATATGCATTCTGCTGAGAAAATGTTAAATAATTAAGTTGATGTGAATTATTGTAAGTTCATGATGAGGTGAAATGATAGTGATGAGGTGAGATGATAGTGTGATCCTGCTCTCATGTTAATGAGACACTCATAGCACTAACATGAGTGGAGGCCAACGCTCCTTCAAACACATTTACACAAATATCTACTGTAAATGTAGATGTTCCATAGACTTCTGTTGTTTTATACACAGCTTATTATAAATACTATAACCTTATCCTAACAGAAAACGTCCTTTTGGGGCCATCCAGCAATATCCTAATTTGTACAAATATATATTTAAATTTTTTTTAACTACAAATTAGGATATTGCTGGATGTCCCCAAAAGGACGTTTTCTGTTAGGATAAGGTTATAGTATTTATAATACGCTGTGTATAAAACAACAGAAGTCTGTGGAACATCTCCATTTACAGTTAAGTAGGTACAACAGTAGAATACAATTTTGTGTTCTTTATTGGCATGTTGACATTTAGTTGTCCTCCCAGTACAGGACATTTTCCTCAAATCACAAGTAACACTACAGAATGCACAATTTCTTAACCATATTACAGTTCCAGTTATTTTATGAATAAGCAGCACCAAAAAGATAATTAATTATATACTTTTGCATTTTGCATCATCAATATCAACATCAATATCTCTTGCTGGCTATGCAGACAATCCTATAAATTAATTAAATAAACTCTGCAGTAAATAAACCATCAGTAATTAAAATGGATAGCTTCAACACAATGTAGAAATATTTATTTTTGTGAGTTACAGCACTTTATGATTGAAGTTTTTCTACACTGTAAAAAATTATAATTTTAACAGTAAAAGACTAAAATGCTACGGTAAAAACTGTTAACTGTTATTCAGTACCTTACCTTCTGCAGTGAACTGGAATAGATCTAATGAGACATTTCATGCATTTTTACAGTAAAATACTGTTAAATGTACAGTTTTTGGAAGTGATAAAGAACAAGTCATCTAATAATGTACAGCAAAAAAACATAAATTGACAATCCCATAATTCCTTTTGTAAGACTTCACATTTTATGTTTTTTTTTATTTACTTTTTTCTTACTTTTTTCTTATCTGTTATGTATATTAGGGTTTCATGTGACAGTACATCTTATGTTGTTTAATGTTGTCATGGCATAAATTTAGTGTCGTGTGTTACCACCATAGTACCATTTTGTATTTGTGTGTAAGACACCTTTTATATATTACTATTTACTTTCAGGTAATAAATGTATTATCAGCATGTGGAACAGTTACTTGTGATGACCTTTGATTCATGTGGCTTTCTCTTTACCACCTGTGTGGTTGTCATTATAATAAAGATTTTAGTAATTTGATATATAAACATCATTGCAGTTAATGTTCAGTCTATAAAACTTATAATGTTGCTATACCATATTTTTTACAGTAACTTTCTGGCAACCATAGCTGCCGTTTCTTTACCGACATTTTTAAAGATTTTTACAGTGTATATACACTTAATCGTCATCACTATAATGGTCTTCATCACTACTATCATCTTCGTTCTCATCATCGTCATAATCATCATCATCATCCTCAGTATTGACCTTTCCAGAGAGAACATCCTCAATCCAGTCCTCCAGCTCCTCAGCTGACGGTAGAGCTTCAGCATTAAGCATGTTCAACCACACACTGTCGGCCTAAAACACACACACAGGTTCCCATGTTTTATGGGGACTTTCCATAGACATAATGATTTTTATACTATACAAACTGTATATTCTATCCCCTAAACCTATCCATCACAGAAAACTTTCTGCATTTTCACATTTTCAAAAAACAGTTTATACACTGTGTTTTTATCTATTTTTATCTATCTATATATCTGTCTGTCTCTCTATCATTAATAATCCATTTGGTTTTACTTTATTTTGATGGTCCCTTTAATACATTCTGTTGACTATAACAGACGTAAAGTAACGTTGAACCTACATGCTAACTCTCATTAGAGTGAGTGTTAGTAGAGTATTAGTAGACTGTTAGGGTCTGTTGGGGGACCATCACAATGAAGAGTTAGCAGATATTAAGCAGACAGTCCACTAATACTCTAATGAGAGTTAGTTGGCGTGTAGTTCCAAAGTAACTTATAGTCAACAGAATATTCAAAAGGAACCATCAAAATAAAGTGTTACCATACATTGTATTACTGTGTTATACATTTTGGTTGTTGGTTGTTAGATTTCTTTGGTCCTTATAAGCAGGCATACTGTCACATGCCTGTCCTGTCTTGTGCTGCACATGGGTGTTTTGTTATTTTGGGCCATGTGCTCGTGTCTATTGTCTAGCCCCTCCCATCTTGTTATCTGATTATTGGTTAATTTGTCCCACCTGTCTGTCTCGTTACCCTTGGACTGTCGTCTCCGCCCTGGCCGCCCGATGGACTGTCGTCTCCGCCCTGGCCGCCCGATGGACTGTCGTCTCCGCCCTGGCCGCCCGATGGACTGTCGTCTCCGCCCTGGCCGCCCGATGGACTGTCGTCTCCGCCCTGGCCGCCCGATGGACTGTCGTCTCCGCCCTGGCCGCCCGATGGACTGTCGTCTCCGCCCTGGCCGCCCGATGGACTGTCGTCTCCGCCCTGGCCGCCCGATGGACTGTCGTCTCCGCCCTGGCCGCCCGATGGACTGTCGTCTCCGCCCTGGCCGCCCGATGGACTGTCGTCTCCGCCCTGGCCGCCCGATGGACTGTCGTCTCCGCCCTGGCCGCCCGATGGACTGTCGTCTCCGCCCTGGCCGCCCGATGGACTGTCGTCTCCGCCCTGGCCGCCCGATGGACTGTCGTCTCCGCCCTGGCCGCCCGATGGACTGTCGTCTCCGCCCTGGCCGCCCGATGGACTGTCGTCTCCGCCCTGGCCGCCCGATGGACTGTCGTCTCCGCCCTGGCCGCCCGATGGACTGTCGTCTCCGCCCTGGCCGCCCGATGGACTGTCGTCTCCGCCCTGGCCGCCCGATGGACTGTCGTCTCCGCCCTGGCCGCCCGATGGACTGTCGTCTCCGCCCTGGCCGCCCGATGGACTGTCGTCTCCGCCCTGGCCGCCCGATGGACTGTCGTCTCCGCCCTGGCCGCCCGATGGACTGTCGTCTCCGCCCTGGCCGCCCGATGGACTGTCTGCTCCGCCCTGGCCGCCCGATGGACTGTCTGCTCCGCCCTGGACTCCCGAACTTTGTGTGCCTCCCTGGCCTTCTGAACGGTCCATTCCCCTTTTCCCGCCCTGGTCTGTCCCTCCCTTCCCGCCCTGGTCTTATGGAGCGTCTGGTAGCCGCTCCGTAGGGAGGGGGTAATGTCGCATGCCTGTCCTGTCTTGTGCTGCACATGGGTGTTTTGTTATTTTGGGCCATGTGCTCGTGTCTATTGTCTAGCCCCTCCCATCTTGTTATCTGATTATTGGTTAATTTGTCCCACCTGTCTGTCTCGTTACCCTCCTTTGTTTGTTCCCCTATTTAGCCTCCTTGTGTTTGTAGTCTTGTGCTGGTCCTGAGTTTGAGTTTTTGTACCTTGTCTGCATGTTACTAATAAATTTCCTCTGCATCTGTATCCTCGTCTCACGTTAACTGTTTCTGACACATACATGCTGCAAAATAGGTATAGTTAAGCATATTTACACAGAGCATCTGCTGCTCAAATTATTGCAGCAATGTTATTCTGTAGTGTCTTTATCACGTAAAACTAAATTAAGAATATTTTAGTAGGTGTAGGCCTCTAAATGTAAAGTTTGACTAAAGAATAGTGTGTGATTAAATGCTTTATCGTGTTGTAGATTGTTATGTTGAACTTTACCTCAAAAGGGTAAGATAGTTTAAAGCTAAAAATGTGTAATACACAGCCTACATGTTTCAATGTAGAGAAGTTTTTAAAAGGAAACAAGAGGTGTTTTCACAAAGTGATGAAGGCTAGGACAGAAAAAGTAGAATACTCAACATAAAAACCGAAGACCAAAGTTACTTACATCAGTCACGTTCACCACACCAATCTGGGGTCTGGAAAGGTCCACCTTAAAGGTCTTCTCCCAGTAGGTAGTTAACTGCATATGAAGTAGCTATCACAACATTGCCACAAGTGTTTCAATTTAAGCAGAAAAATACGTAGACATGGATGGGATAACATCTCACCAGAGGAAATTCATCGGGATCAATCCACATTATGCTTAGATCTGGGTTTTTAGTATTATCCCTTGCAATGTCCTTTAAAATTTGCAGGAATTCATAGCCGTCTATGAAATGGGAGAAAGAAGCACAAATGAAGTGATTGAGCTATTAATACAATCATTCTGAGCTACAAAATCTAGTCTTGGTGATAGCAGTAAACTATTTTCTTGTTGGAAGTGACAACCTGGATCCTCCTCCTCAGCAAAGGCAACAATGTGGATTCCATCCATGTCATCTTCCTGTTAATTGAGCAGAGAAAGATCACTTAAGCAGTTAACCAGTAGCCATCAGAGCATATGAGCGGAGTGGAGCGGTGAGAATCTCCGCTCATTGCTCACGGAACTGTTCACCCCTCCGCTCCCCCGCTCAAAGCTACATCAGGCCGCTCCGCTCATTTTCGCTCAGCGCTCAACGCAGTTTGCTTCGCGCTCCACTCAAATCGCCCCCGCTCGCTCCAAAAAAGGAAAAAAAATCTACATGTATATCACTTGTAGCGGTCCCCAACCTTTTTTGCGTCACGGACCGGTTTAATATCAGACAATATTTTCACGGACCGGCCAAGGTGTAGCGGATAAATACAGCAAAATAAAATGATACGAACGGCATAAAAAATTGGGTATTTTTTTTAAATAGCCTATAATAATAAACGTGAATCCAATATGTGTAGGCCATAGGCTACTAGCAACTTTATTAGCAGCGTCCTCTAACATCGCGCCTAAAGACAACTGAGAAAGTCTGAACACAAACAAAATGCCCCCAAAAGAAAAAAATCTCCATGTTTTCGGTGCTGATGCGTTCATGTAACATGTAAGGGTGGTGCTGCCAATAACGCACCTAAAAGCTGTCACAACGAACCGGCAAAATTAATGATTATGATTATGTAAAATATAGCAGGAGACATTTTAATTGTTTACTAATAAACCATTTTTTTTATGTCTGTGTCGGCTGGAAAGATGCTGACTCGCGATCTTCGCAGTATGAACGCCCCAGAGAGAAATGCACATTTCATACGGATTACATAAGAGAGCAGTCTGTTTTCTTTCGTTTTGAATTGTTCTGTTTAAAAGTAGACATTTCAGGCTTTATATATGTCTCAGGTCTGTCAGGCAAGTAGGCTATACGCTGAGTTTCGGTTCATTTATGAGACAAACTCCAGGTTCACCCGCCGGCGCCTTCGTGTCGTGATTATCTATTTTCTAATATATTTACTTATTTATTAAATCCAGAAAATTGGTTGATTAAACACTGATCAAAATTAAGATACAATTAATACAAAACGAAATTAAATTTAAAGACAGGCTTTGTGCTTTCTGTTTGAGGTCTCAGTGAAAGTTTTAAAGCAGTCTTTTAGTGCCGCTGTCAGAGCGCTCACGTCCGTAACGGAGAACTGTCCCATCTGTAACATTGTTTGGTTTTTTTGTTGTTTTTTTGTGAAATAATTTCTAAATAAATGCGACTCATAGTCCAGTGCGACTTAGGCTATGCCTATATATGTTTTTTCTTCTTCATGGCGCATTTTTTGACTGATGCATGGCGTGAGCGGAGCGGAATTGGAGCGGGAAATAGGGCGACGCTCCGTCCTTTTGAAATTGCCGCTCTGCGCTCTGTCCAAGATCCGCCCGCTCGCTCTCCCCGCTCGCTCCCGCTCGCTCCCCGCTCCACTCCGCTCACATGCTCTGGTAGCCATATAAATCAACAGTTAACATTCAATAGATCAGTCCTACAGATCCAGTCTTGCTCACCCAAGTCTCAAACATGTCCTCAGCACGAAGCTTTCTCAGAGTGGGCCTGGGGAGGATAACACATTATTTTTAGAATGAAAGTGGATATTGTAGATGATATTTTAGCAATGTCAAAGTTATGAGGTTACCACTGATATCACCTTCTATGTTGATTAACAAAGTCCACTATCTCCTCTACTGAGTAAGGTTTGCCAGGAATGGTTACAGGCTCATCCATGAAGGGCTCATAGAAATCAATTTCATTCATTTTTAGAGTCAGTTGTTTAGCCACCTGCAGCATGAAACCGTTATAAATAAAGCCAAAACATAATCCTGTTTCCTCAAAGATGGTCATAGCCATTTATACACTAATATCTTCTCACTTTTATACCAAAATAACAGAAAAATATCTAATGGCATTCATTCTTTTTTTTTTGTAAAGGAATGGACCGCACGTACCCCTTTGTCAAAAGTGGCAAAAAACTTCACATATGGTTGAAACTTCTCTGCAGTCACCTGAAAGGCCTTGTAGTCTGAGAAATAAAAAGAGAGTGAAAAAAATAAAATAAAATAAATAAATAAATAAATAAAAAACATACAGTGGGGAGAACAAGTATTTGATACACTGCCGATTTTGCAGGTTTTCCCACTTACAAAGCATGTAGAAGTCTGTAATTGTTATCATAGGTACTCTTCAACTGTGAGTGACGGAACTAAAACAAAAATCCCGAAAATGACTTGTATGATTTTTAAGTAATTAATTTGCATTTTGTTGCATGACATAAGTATTTGATACATCAGAAAAGCAGAACTTAATATTTGGTACAGAAACCTTTGTTTGCAATTACAGAGATCATACGTTTCCTGTAGTTCTTGACTAGGTTTGCACACACTGCAGCAGGGATTTTGGCCAACTCCTCCATACAGACCTTCTCCAGATCCTTCAGGTTTCGGGGCTGTCGCTGGGCAATACGGACTTTCAGCTCCCTCCAAAGATTTTCTACTGGGTTCAGGTCTAGAGACTGACTAGGCCACTCCAGGACCTTGAGATGCTTCTTGCGGAGCCACTCCTTAGTTGCCCTGGCTGTGTGATTTGTTGTCATGCTGGAAGACCCAGCCACGACCCATCTTCAATGCTCTTAATGAGGGAAGGAGGTTGTTGGCCAAGATCTCACGATACATGGCCCCATCCATCCTCCCCTCAATACGGTGCAGTCGTCCTGTCCCCTTTGCAGAAAAGCATCCCCAAAGAATGATGTTTCCATCTCCATGCTTCACGGTGGGGATGGTGTTCTTGGGGTTGTACTCATCCTTCTTCTTCCTCCAAACACAGCGAGTGGAATTTAGACCAAAAAGCTCTATTTTTGTCTCATCAGACCACATGACCTTCTCCCATTCCTCCTCTGGATCATCCAGATGGTCATTGGCAAACTTCAGACATACGCTGGCTTGAGCAGGGGGACCTTGCGTGCGCTGCAGGATTTTAATCCATGACGGCGTAGTGTGTTACTAATGGTTTTCTTTGAG
>FLSR01004884.1:7840139-7863214 GCA_900092035.1 Leuciscus waleckii
AAAACCTGCAAAATCGGCAGTGTATCAAATACTTGTTCTCCCCACTGTATATATAATTTTCCATTAACCCTTAAAAACTGTAATAAAATGTTAAACACTGGGAATTAAACATTTTAGTGCCGAAGCATCTTGCAGCTAGTGCTCTCACATCATATCCAGAGGTCACAGCAAAGGCTTTAGCAATCTCCCAGCTGAAATGGTATTTTTTTTATCGTGTAATCGTGTAATCGAGATAAACTCTATCTCGCCTTACTCTCTGCAATGCCCTTTTTGGGGAAAAGCTCTATAACTGCTTTTATCTCTTTGAACAATTAAAAAGCTTTTAATAATATGTGGGGTTACCACAGGGCCTGGTTAAGCTGACATCTGGACTTGTATGATTTAACATGACATACTGTAAGAAAAGGCTTAAACAGAGCTATGGCCACAAATTATGTCAAACACAACACCAGCAAAGGCACAGGTAATCAACTGATCATTCATGAGCTGTAAATCATCAATACAAAGTTCTGTCATGAAACTCTAGCTGGCGCAGGCTGATCAGTTCTTAACTCAATCTACTTGCAATCACTTAATTCTCTATAGACAAAGCTGATTGGTTCCTGCTGTTCAGTAGCCAATGAGCTCACTGCTCAACCTTCAAATATTTGGTCAGCATTTGCTGTAGCAATTTGCAATGCACTTTCAGAATCCCTTCACTCTCCCCAGCTCCACCTGTCTATCTGCTATGGGTGTCACGTGTATGTTCTAATTTGGTTTTATTCTAGTTCCAGCTTCCTTTGTTCTCATTTTCCCACCACTGGTTTGTTTTTATGATTGTTAATTAGTTCCCCTCACCTGTTCTGTTTCTCCTTATTTATTTGTCCTGTATCGTCAGAGTTTTCGTGGTTGTGTTCACCAATGTTCTCCTGTGTTTGTCTTGTGGATTATAATAAAGACGTTTTTTGTTTACAATTCCAATCGCAGTGCGCTTAGTACAACCACACCTTGACAACGGATTATTCATGAATGCTATTTTGTACAGCAGCAGTATGACACAACAGTGTCATGTATATATTGTCCCATACTTATAAGACCAAACATATCAACATTGTCACATCTATTACCATGTCAAACACTCTGAGAGTTGTCATGTAACTTGTCAAAAATCGTTTTCTCTGAATTTTGAAGCCTTTTATTCAAAAGCGAAGTGCCTACTGCACAGCCACAACAGAGCGGTGATCTGAGCATGCTCATTGGCTACTCAATGGGAACTGCAAGGCAAGTCAAGTCACCTTCATTTATATAGCGCATTTAACAATATGGATTGTTTCAAAGAAGCTTTACAGTGATAATAGGAAATTACCGTAACAGATTGTTTAGGCTTTACAACAGCTCTAGGATAGTTATCATCCAGCTAAAGTTAGTTTTGATTGATTGATTCACTTATGTTGCGAAGATCATTAGTTATTAACTTAGGGGCCTCTAACACAACACCGTTTTAACAGGAAAATCCTTAACGCGCTCCGGCCACCCATCCGCACAAAACAGTGCCTGGTGTCTCGAGAATGCACTCCCTGAAAAAGGTTTGAAGGTGCAAACGATTATCCGTTATCTCTGCGCAAACCCCGAAAACGCAGATGTCGCGCACTGCGCATTGCGTGGTCAGTCCAAAGGTATGTGCGTTTTAATATGTGCGCAGGCGTGTAGTCCTTCTTTACAAATAAGCCCCTCAATAAACTACTTGTCTGGCCGTAAAAATGTATAATACAGCATTTTTTGTCACGTCTGCGTAGCCACGCAAACCGGAATTATCCCGACAACATTTTATCTGTACTGAGGTAAAGGGAAGGGAAGGAGGCCTTCACAGGGGAGGGACTGGTTGACACTTCAGGATTGCGTTGTAATCGTGTCCAGGCGTAGGTCCTTCATCAGATCTGGATACGGCCTGGATCCGGTATATTGCGGTAAACCTCGGGATAAACAGAGAGTCAACATTAGCGTAGACGCCATCCTTCTTATGATGAGTGTCATATGAGTGTTCCCGGTTCCGGCTGACCTAATCTATGCAGCCTAATATTGAATTATAGAAGTCTATAATGTGTTATGTGTATGGTAGGCCAAATATATGTGTTTTTAGTCTAGATTTGAACTGACAGAGTGTGTCTGCTTCCCGGACAATGTTAGGAAGATTGTTCCAAAGTTTTGGTGCTAAATAGGAAAAGGATCTACCGCCAGCAGTCGATTTTGATATTCTAGGTATTATCAACTGGCCAGAATTTTGAGATCGCAATAGATGTGAAGGACTGGGGAGCTAAACCATTTAGTGTTTTGTAAGTAATCAGAAATATTTGAAAATGTATATATTGTTTAATAGGGAGCCAACGCAGTGTTGACAGAACCGGGCTAATATGGTCATACTTCCTGGTTCTGGTAAGAACTCTAGCTGCTGCATTTTGGAGCAGCTGTAGTTTGTTTATTAAGCGTGCAGGGCAACCACCCATAATAGCATTACAATAATCTAGCCTTGATGTCATGAACGCATGAACTAAGTGTTCTGCATTTTTCATTGAGAGCATATGACGTAATTTAGATATATTTTTAAGATGAAAAAATTTGGTTTTACAGATCCTAGATACGTGACTTTCAAAGAAAGATTGGTATCAAAGAGCCACCCAGGTTCCTAACCGACGACGCAGCCATCAAGTGTTAGACAGTATTCTAGGTTATTATGTGAGGAAGTTTTTTGTCTAAAAATTTGAATCTCTGTTTTTTTCAGAATTAAATAGTAAGAAATTGCCAGTCATTCAGTTTTTTTATATCACCAATGCATTCCGTTAATTTTGTGAATTAGTAAGTTTTGTCAGGATGTGAAGAAATATAGAGCTGCGTATCATCAGCATAACAGTGAAAACTAATGCCATGCTTCCTAATGATATGTACAGAGCATGAAGCATGTAAAGAGTGAACAGCAACAGTCCTAGTACTGAGCTTTGTGGTACACCATATTGAAATTTTGATCGATAAGACATCTCTTCATTTACCTCTACAAACGGATAACGGTCAGATAAGTATGATTTAAACCAGGCTAATGCAATTCCACTTATGCCAACATAATTTTCGAGTCTATTTAAAAGAATGTTGTGGTCGATAGTGTCAAATGCAGCACTAAGATCGAGTAAAACTAATAGAGAGATACAACCACGATCGGATTATAAGAGCAAATCGTTTATGATTATGACGAGATCGGCCTGTAATTGACTAATTCTGTAGGATCAAGCTGCGTTTTTTTAACAAGCGGTTTAATCATAACCAGCTTAAAAGTTTTTGGTATGTATCCTAATGACAAAGATGATTTAATGATATTAAGAAGAGGATCTATGACCTCTGGAAGCATCTCTTTCAGTAGCTTAGTCGATATAGGGTCTAACATACATGTTGTCGATTTGGAGGATTTAACGAGTTTAGAAAATTCTTCCTCTCCTATAGCAATGAATTAATTAAATTTTTCCTTAGGGAGACTGCAATGCACTGCCTGATGCGATACTGTAGTAGACAGTTGCATAGTTATAATTTTCTCCCTAATATTATCAATCTTATAAGTGAAGAAGTTCATAAAGTCATTACTGCTGTGCTGCTTGGAAACTTCTAGGTTTGATTAGTAACTGTTTCAAATAAATACCTAGGGTTTTGTTTATTTACTTCTAATAGGGTAAAAAATAAGCAGATCTAGAGCTTTTAAGGCCTCTCTGTATGCAGTCGTGCTCTCTTTCCATGAAATGCGAAATACCTCTAGTTTTGTTTTCTTCCAGTTGCGCTCCATTTATCTGGCTGCTCTCTTAAGGGCCTGAGTGTGCTCGTTGCACCACGACATTGGACTATTTTCTTTAACCTTCTTTAAGCGCAAAGGAGCAACTGTGTCTAAAGTGCTGGAAAAGAGAGAGATAAAAGTTTCTGTCGCAATATCGAGTTCTTCTAAGCTATCTGGGATGCTGAGATGATGAAACTGATCAGGAATATTATTAATAAAGCAATCTTTAGTGGCAGAAGTGACAGGTCTAACATATTTGTAACACGGAGTCGGCTTTGCAGCCTTGGCTAAATGAAGTTTACACGAGACTAGATAATGATCTGAGCTATCATCGCTCTGCTGCAGAATTTCAATGGCATCAACATTGATTCCATGTGATAATATTAGATTAGACTAGAGTATGATTACGACAATGAGTAGGTCCTGACACGTGTTGTCTAACTCCAATAGAGTTAAGAATGTCTTTAAATGCCAATCCCAATGCATCTTTTTTGTTATCTACATGTATATTAAAATCACCAACAATTAGGACTTTATCTGCAGCCAGTACTAACTCTGATAGAAAGTCAGCAAATTTTTTGATAAAGTCTGTATGGTGCCCTGGTGGCCTGTATACAGTAGCCAGCACAAATCTCAAACGTAATGTATCATTTACACTAGCTATTGTTACATTAAGCACCAACACTTCAAAATAATTATATTTGAAACTAGGCTTCTTATTAATTCTGAAAATATAACTATAAATTACAGCAACACCTCCCCCTTTGCCTTTCAGATGAGGTTCATGTTTATAACCGTAATCTTGGAGGGTGGGCTCATTTAAAGTCATGTAATCGTTTGGTTTTAGCCAGGTTTCTGTCAAACACAGCACATCTAGGTTACAGTATAGTCTGTAATCATATCATTAACAATAAGTGCTTTTGAGTAAGGGATCGAATATTCACAACCCAAGCTTTATAATTTGCTCATTTGTATTATATCTGTTTTTTATTTGTTGAACCTCATTACAATTTTACCCTTAACAGGTTTGGACGTTTTTTTGTATTTACTAATTCGGGGAACAGACACAGTCTCTATATGATGATATGAAGAGTTTGGTTCCAAAACGCGATAAATCCATTTTGATTAATTTGACTAAAAATGTGTTTTCATTACCAAGAAAGTGGCAAGATGAAAACCACTATTTTATGTTTCAAACTTTCACACAGCATCTTTAGGTTATAATAACATAAAAAATTCTAATCCAGATTTTGATTTTCAAAGATTTATTATAAAAATTGAGAATTTTTTCCCCAAAATGCAATACATTCATGACACTTTTTTATTTTATTTTTTTAAATGCAATTAATCCATTGAATCATAATAAAAGTTATTTTTCATAATTGAAACTGTTGAAAATACACAACAAAGTAAGTTGATCCACATTTGACAGCCTCAGAACTCGGTCAATTCTAATCTTAAATACAGGCACTGGACTAAAAATAGCTGAATCAGCCATCGCTTGGAAATACCTCCTGAACTTTTCTGACGGCGATCAGCTGTAAAATGTCTTGGTCCTGCTCGGTTTTCGTTGACTTTGAGTAAAACAATTGAAAGTTTTTCAAAAGATTCCCTGGGGTCAACGTGTCAGCGTGACAGAAGTTTGATGCTGTCGTGTGAAAACAAGCAACAGCCGGCATTTTTCCTCCTCCCGAGTGCCTCATCTTCTTAATCTCCTCATGTACATGATTTGATTTTGATGGCTTACGTTTCTTCCCTACCGCAGAAACCACCACAGGTTTATCAATGCTTTCAAAATTATAATTTTTTTGGTTTGTTTGTTGATCAAAAAGTACAAAGTAAATACGGAAAACTAGGATGCCGGGTGTATTCAAAGCGCTGCCGTTACTGTTTACAATGCGTGGAATGGTGCGCTGTGATTGGTTGAGCGGATTTATCGCATTCTGAGAGAAGGGAGACTGGCGTTGTCGCAGTTTGGAAAGAAAGGGAGAAAACATGACAGAATAACACAGCGGATATTGCATTTTACATAAAATTAAAAATGGTCTTTTCAATACCGACCTTATACAATACGGATTTTTGCAGGAACATTTTTTTTATATGTATGGCGTTTATCGCATTTTGGAACCAAACTCTTCATTTCTTGGTGAAAAAGGCTCTATGTGATGGGATTTATCTGACCACGGTGACGTAAGACAGCTAGCAGACGGTCGGTTTAGCCAGTCTGTCTGCTTCCTGACCTGAGCCCCAATTCAAGTTTTTCTCTACAGCTCCTTTCGCCAGTAGAATTATTACTTTGACGCGGAGGACGTGTGCTAAGTTGCGCCTGACTGAAGTGTGGACTATGCCATTATTGAATCATTGTGTCATCTTTCGAAGCGCGGTGATCTGCGAGCAAATTGAAGCTAGTAACCTTGTATCACATGTTTAGCACCCATTCTGACAGGCCAGGGATGGCTTTCTAGGCATTGGGGCTTGGTGGCTGTTTTGTTTTACTATTCAGAGGAACGACATGGACAACCATTTGGCCAGAACACGGGGCTGGGTAACACTGGAATTGCCCTTGTCACTCACATCAGGAGCAAAGTCATCGGCCATGGTACTGCCCACAGCATCCGTTCTGTCCTGTACATTAGATCAGTGGTTTTCAAACTGTGGGTCGCGACCCACTTGTGGGTCACACAGTGAGAAAAGGTGGGTCGCACAAAGGCACTTAGCTGCAGCTAAATTTACGTTACGATGAGTGAAACAAAACCAGTCCGATTAATGACCAAACGACTATGAGTTTTAGCGCCCGCCAAAGTGTTATTTGATCGCTGAGTAACTTGTGACAGAGTCACAGTGCATGTTTAACTGAAAGAACGAGCAGAGAGAGAGACGGTCGCGCGCTCGCGCTCTCTCTCTCTCTCTCTTCGGAGCCAGGCGAAAGTGTAAAAAAGACTTCACCGTCTCCAAACTGAGCGCTGTCTGCTCTCTCTCCCTCGCCATATTAATCAAAATTAATCGACACGGTGGTAAAAGGTCGGAAGACCAAAGTTTCATGTGGAGCATTCGGAGATTTTTTTTTTCTTCCTCAATTGCCGCTGGGTGTGAATTATGCTAAATAAGTTGTTGCCTTATCTTCTCTGAAAAGCGTCCCAGACATTCAGCTGACATAAAACAACACTTTAATTAAACGAAAAAAAACTATCCAGTGATGAAATGTTTTCTGTGTTGACACAAATCTTGGATGTCTATTATGTCCTAACTGCTGGGATAATCACACAACGTGCATGAGACGCCCAATTCGCGAACTAATTACTCTTTTGAACGATTCATTTTAATGAATGGACAACTGATCTTTCCAACAGTGAACTCAGGAGAGGTTTGAATCAGTAACACTTTACAATAAAGTTCTATTTATTACATAAATTACATAAAAAGTACAGTTTGCTTACTCAAGCTTAAGCTTTAAAATAAATAAAACCCCTTGTTTTTTTTTGAAAAGCATAAGACTACATTTTTCCACACAGTGCTATCAAGAATCGATAAGAGAATCGTTAAAGAATCGGATCGATAATCAGAATCGTCAGTGGCATTATTATTATTGATAAAATCTTATCATTTCCCATCCCTATGTGAAGACGGTAAAATTATAATCAAACATTAAAGAACACATAAGAACATAAAAGTTAAAAGTTAAAAATATTTTGCTAACATGAAGGCTTGTCACTGTCAGTCTTTTTACATCAGTGCAAAACTAGGGAATGCAGATTAAGACCATCAGCATGCATTGATTGATCCCATGGCATGTAGCAAAAAATAAAAATAAAAATGTGCGACCAAATCATGGTGGTGCGACCAACTGAGAAAGTTGGTAGCACCAGTGCAAGTGGGTCTTGAGATTGATTATACTTGTCTAGGTGGGTCCTAGAACGAAAAAGTTTGGGAACCCCTGCATTAGATGACAGCAGATGATCCACATGTACCTTCACACTACGATCTCCGACTGCACTTGGTATGTGAGGGTCCATGCTTGAACAAGATGACACCTGGAAGCCAGGCACGATTTGAGTGTCGACAGTTCCGCACAATGATCTTCTGGCCAACCTCAAAAGATCTGAGCTTCCTGGAAGGTGTGTCGTGAGCATTTTTCTGCTGTGCTTGATGTTTGAGAACAACAGCAGATGTATCTGGTTTTAGCAGTGTGAGACCGATACAAGGCTGTCTTTTCAGAAACAGTTCAGCAGGTGTTCGCTCTGGGGAGTGTCAACAGAAAACGAGCCAGGCATAAATGAGGTGCTTCAGATTGTGCTCATAACATTTCCTATGCTTTTTTAAAGGTTTGTTACACTCGCTCGGCTTGACCGTTTGTGGCTGGATGATATGGAGGAGACAGAACGTGACGCATGCCATTATTCCTTAGGAACTCCTCAAACTCCCTGGAGGTGAATGGTGGGCCATTGTCCGATACCAGCTCTTTTGGGAATCCATAGGCAGCCCAGAGATGATGCAAGATGTTTATAGTCTTCTCTGCATTGGTCAGCTGAGTAGGAAATATTTCCACCCATTTTGGGTGTAATGAATGAACATCCACAATCACTAAGAAGTGTTGATTGTCTATTTCTGCATAGTCTACGTGAATGCGCTCCCAGGGTGTTGTCGTCCAGGACCATGGGTGAAGAGGAGCACAGGGTGGTTGGTTTCACCCCAACTCACATGGAGCGCACTTACAAAGTTCTGAATGTCTTGGTAGAGACCCGGCCACCAGAGGCATCCTCTTGCCAATGCTTTCAATCTTATTATGCCTGGGTGTCCCTCATGCAGCTCAGACAACAGTCTTTCCCTATACTTTGGAGGAATGATCACTCTCGAGCCCCACAGGATACAGCCCTGGTCTGCCGAGAGCTGTTTTTTTTTCTAACAAGGAACATTTTCAAGTGTTCATCTGTGACATGATTGGGCCATCCGGACAAAGTTAGGTCCAACACTTTTGATGGCAAAGGATTTCTCCTAGTTTCAGTGGAAATGTCCTTGCACAGATGGGCATTCATCTAGGTGTGAGACTTGAAACACCAACTCCTCTTCCCCCCCTGTAGAGATAGTCTCTCACGGTAATCTGGACAATGCATCCATGTTTACATGATCAGAAGAGCATCTGTACTCTATGTCATAATCATAGGCCAACAAGGTCAAAGCCCACCGTTGCATACGGAGGGCAGCTAATGTTGGAATGGCAGACTTGGGGCCTAGGATTGCAAGGAGGGGTTTATGATCAGTTACCAGATGGAACTTGCGGCCATACAGATATTTGTGAAACTTTTTCACACCAAAGACTATGCTCAGGGCCTCTTTCTCAATCTGCACATAGTTTTTTTCACTTGCTGTTAGAGTCCTCGATGCAAACACAATGGGGTGTTCTTCCCCTGAAGGTAGAACATGTGAGATAACTGTGGGAGAGGCGTCACAGGCGAGTCTTAGTGGCTTTTTGGGATCATAGTGAGCTAACCACTTACTTGACAACAGGTGCTGTTTACAGGCATTGAAAGCTTGAGCACACTGCAAAGACCATTGCCAATTTACATTGGCCTGCAACAATCGGTGGAGAAGGTGCACTCCTTTTTCATCAATCTTGAATCCCAAATATTCCACAGACTTAAAGAGGAATTCACATTTTGATTTCTTCACTCTTATTCCATGTTGTTGTAGTCGTGACAACACTTTGTCCAGTACTTCCAGATGTTCCTCAGGAGATGGCGCAGAGACCAGAATATCATCCATAAAACACACTACATTTTGAAGTCCCTGTAGGATTTGGTCCATTGTGTTGGAAAATTGCAGGTGCTGTGGAAATTCCATAGGCCAGACGATGGTACTCAAACAGGCCTTTGTGCGTGTTTATGGTAAGGTTTTAGAATCCAACTCAGCATCCAACTCCAACTGCTAATATGCAAAAGACAGATCAATCTTACTGAAAACTTTTCCCCCAGCCAATGTGGCAAAAAGATCCTCCACGTTAGGTAGCGGATATTCCTCTGCAAGAATACATTTGCTCCTGTGACTTTATAACGCCACACAACCTAACTGTCTTGTCTTTCTTTGGCACAACCACAATGGGTGCTGCCCAATCGCTCCTTCCAACCTGAGAGATAATTCCGTTCTGCTCCAGGCGATCAAGTTCCTTTTCTACTGCTTCTTTAAGAGCATTCGGAATAGGCCTTGGTTTATGAAAGATAGGTTGAGATCCTTCTTGCACTCTCACCTTTGCTTTAAAGTCACTCATTTTGTCGTACACATCTTGAAAAAGCTGTTTGTGTTTGTCATGTACATCAGAGAGGGAAGGAACACTCACCGGTGTCACATGTCACAAGCTGAAGATCTCCTTCCAGTTTAAGCATATTTTCTGGAGCCAGTTATGTCCCAGCAATGGTGGTTTGTCTCCTTTGACCACAATCAATGGAAGTGAACACTGTTGTCCCTCATATGTGACTGGAACCTTGATCTCACCCCACACAGGGATTTTGTCTCCAGTGTACGAGGCCAGATGAATGGAGGTTGAGCTCAACAAAGAGTTGCATGCTCCTGTGTCTAGTTGCATGCTAACTGTTATGCCATTAAGCTGAAGATCAATATAAATGCCATCTGCCTTGTCTTGTGCAGAGTAGACAGTGAAGAGCTCAAACAGGTCATCATCCACTGCACACTGATTGTTGGATATGTCCGCTGACACATATTGAGCTTTGTCTAGCCGCTGTGTTTTGTGATTCTTACATGGGTCAATGACGTGACGCCTACATTTTCTGTCCGATTGCATTTTTTCAGGCAAAAATGGGTTTAAATGCATAAAAAGATATTGTATATTTGTAGTACCTCTCCCATGTATGTACTCACTTTAACTTTTCAAAAACCTTTACTTATTTGTTTTGTTTTTTGTTATTTAAAGTGTCAAAACATCATGTGGTGCGACCGTCCGGCCATAACATCTATTTTGAAAAGGTCTTTGAAATTACTATTTCAAAGTTTACTAATATTATTTTCTGCACTATTTGGCATGATTTCCAAAATGTTTTGTAATCCTTAAAAAAATTCAAGCATTTGTATTTATATTTCCATCATAATATACAAACAAACTTTGTCCGATGATGTCCATTTTATTTAATATCATGTGGTGCGACCATCAAGGAACTACCATTTTGGGACTTTTATGTTGAAAACTATTCAAACACATGAAGTCACATCATAAACCAATTTACCAAGGACCCATGGAACCAGCAAGCAGGTTTGTAATTCTCTCAAATTGGAAAAAAAATAAACCTTTGTAATGGTTGGTATGTAGTTGCCACTTTTGGATGTCATGTGGTATGACCTCAAAAAAAAAAAAATTATATTAAAGTTATTTCTACAAATATATATATTTTTTATAAATTTCATAGTGACCTTTTTTGGCAAGCTAGCTTGTTTTGTTTAGGTGGCCATTGCTGTGCCTGTAAATTTTGACTGAATTTGAAATATCATGTGGTGCGACCACTGCAGACTGTTTTCCATGATAGATATATGTCCTAGATTGGCAGTTTTATGCTTTTATATTCAATTGACGGTTTATATAAAAAAAGTACTTTACATTAGTATCATTTGGAATAGATTTATATGCAATTTGGGATATTTTTTAGATATTTCAGACAGTTTATGTTTACTCTTTGTATAATATGAGAAAAATACAATAAAAAAAAATTAGAGCATGTAATTTCAGTTTACTAATAATTCATTTATTAGTAGTGCATTTATTATTGCCTATTTATTTATTTAAAATTATTTTAATCTATTCTACCAGATGCCACTGCCAAACGAAAAAATTCTGACCCTGCAGCAAGAGTGGAGTACCTTGATAGGAGAAGAGTGAAATATTATTACAGTTTAAAATAGCTGTTTTCTATGTGAATATATAGTAAACTGTAATTTATTCCTGTGATCTGAATTTTCAGCATCGTTAATCCAGTCTTCAGTGTCACATGATCCTTCACAAATCATTCTAATATGTAACCCTAGAACACAAAACCACTCAATGAGTCAATGTCACATGGGTACATTTTTTTAAATTGGATTTATACATCTATGAAAGCTGAATAAATAAGCTTTCTATTGATGTATTATTTGTTTAGATAGAACAATATTTGGCTGATACAACTGAAAATCTGGAATCTGAGGGTGCTACAAAATCGAAAGATTGAGAAAATCGCCTTTAAAGTTGTCCATTTATGTTTGCGATATTGCTATATTCACTCACAAAAAATAAATGTTTATAAATTTATGGTAGGACATTTACAAAATATAAAACATGATCTTTATTTAATATCCTAATGATTATTTTGAAGAAAAAAAAAAATCGATAATTTTGACCCATACAATGTATTGTTGGCTATTGAGATACATTTTATGTCAGGATTATTTGATGAATAGAAAGTTCAAAAGAACAGCATTTATTTGAAATAGAATCTTTCGTAACATTATAGCCTGCGCCTGAATGTGACACTGAATGTGTCCTTGATTAATACAAGTATTAATTACTTTTTAAAAAACTATTGACCCCAAATGTTATCTGTATACAATACTTTTATGAAATGATTTATATCTATAACATTATTATTTGTTAGAAAGAAATTCTAAGTCAAGTTAAATTAAATGGTGCACTTGTGTTTGTGAAGTGATTTTTATAATAATAAAAAAAATTATAAAATGTTTCAGGAAAATTCTGTGAAATTTGTATAAAATCTGGTTTAAATCTATTTTTTTTTTGTATAAAATGTATTGTTCATTGATCTCTTTAAATTGATTTTTAACTATACAAGGTCTTCGTGTCATTTGGAGCGACCACTTATCATGTGGTGCGACCAATAAAAGCAATCACTGTATTCAATTTAAAATAAAATATCTTATTTCTGTGGCTGAAATATGAATCACTGATACAGTATGCTTTAGTAAATTATATATTTTAAACATTTCTATCAGTTTTATGTGATTTACAGGAAAAATAAGTCTGTTAACTAGATTTAAGAAGGCAACTCAGAAATTATAGAACAAAAAATGAGATCATTATTTACAAAAACTCAAAAGAAATGCAAATCTTGGTTTCTAACACTTTAATTACAAAGAACTTGTAAAATAATGTTTAAGCATGTTAAGGAAATTAATAAATTTTAAGATAAATCACGGTCGCACCACATGACATTTTTTTAGGCTACGGACAATTCATCTAGATGAAAAAAACACTAAAATCACTTAAATTAAATTTTTTTAAATGAATTTAGGTGTACACAACATCCTTAATGTTTGAACAATTGCAACAGATATTATTATTTTTTGTATTTTAAAATTGGCCTGTCGAAAATCCTTATACGTCATTGACCCACATACACGCAGTGTCCGACTTTTCCACAGTTGTGGCATTTCTCATTACGATAAAGACATTCTGTGGGATGGTGGTTGCCGTCCTAGATTATCAAGACACAAGGCACACAACGAACCAGCAAAGACAAGAGGGAAAATGGCACAAGAAGACCAGGTGAACACAATTAGTGAAACAAGGACTAAACAAGGGGGTGTGGTAACGGTAAACAGGGAGGCGGGACAAGAGAAGCTCATTGCAAACACATACAAAGACAAAGCCATGTGCTGACACAAAACACAAACATAGAGACATGAAACAACACAGACAACACAGAACCCTGACACCATGGAATAGAAATAGAAGAACTCTACATTAAATAAATATATACAAATATAATCTGGACATAAAACAAATCTGAACATGTTCAAAGAATGTACCAGCCTTAAATAAGAGATCTTTGAGATCCTAAATGTTCTAAGTCAGTATGTCTCTGGAGGGAGTTGAAAAAAAATGTTGGCCCAAATAAGACACTATATAACTAGTTTGATAAACACATAAATCCACAATGAATGGAATGAGTGAGTCATACTTATTAGAGCATGGCCACAAAATTATAAGTTTACATACATACTTAAATGAGAAGCAAAAAGGCCACTCACGCTCAGATTCTTCACACTTGAAGTAGCCGATAAGGCGTATGTCTTCATCCATTCGCTCAAAAGCACGTTGTTCCATGGGGTTACTGATCAACTCCACTGGTCCTCCAGCGCTAAAGAATGATGTGACACACACAGAGAAGGGAAGAAAAGTAATGTGTCAAATGTTAGTATATTCCATTGAGCCTAAAGTTTGTGTATAATATTCCTGCAATAAGTATCCAAAAATTACAATAATGCTGATCCAGAACATGAATCTTATTATTATAAATATGTGATGTTACTGAAGAATTAAAATAGACTCTGCTAAGATATCATAAAATCAACTAAAGTCAGAGAACTGACATTTATCCAGCCCACCAAATTTCACTCACATCCAGCACGAATTCAACCAGTGTATCTGCAGAGAGCTCTCCATCAAACTCAATCACTCTTTCATCCTTAAAAACATAAATGCTTCCTTCTTCCTCCAGACCTAATGAACAAAGATCACATTTCAGGCAGGACCCAACCTCAAAGATACAAAGACGTATCAGGCATTTTTATTGAATGGGTGAGTAAGAACATTTGATCTACAAAGGAATGTTATTATTAGCACAGTAATTCAAAACAAAACTTCTTACCAAGCTTTTTGGCAACTTTAGCATATTTATGTGAGTCCACCATTCCAAATCCAATATCCTTGTCTTCGAGAACCTGAGCAGCAAGCTAGTGATGCATGGAAGAGACACATCAGTAACATTCATTGTTTGAGGAATATTTTTTGAGGAATAATTCAGAAGTAAAGGCATACCAGATTGCCAGTCTTTACAAACACCTTTAGTCTGTAATAGCAATTCAGTCTGGGGCAACATTTCCACAGTATATCTAAGAAGGAATCTTGAATCTAGATCAGTTTTGTAGATTGTGATGGCTGATATCTGTATAGTCAAAAGTATACTTGACAGCTCTGTTATCATATGCAGACAGAGCATTGCTTTTTATGAAACCTTTGTCAGCCTCCAAATCAGGGCAGTCTTCCCACTAAATTGCACATCAGTTAGCCTACTGTCTAGACACAGAAAACAGATGTACAGTCTGACCCCCTGGTGCAATAAATTATTGCTCTTTGATACATTTTATTTAAGTAAACACTAAAACAATTGTTGATTTTACGTTTAAATTATTAAGAGAACAGGGATGAAATGTAGTGGATGAATAGGGAACGATATATTGCATGGTATACATTTAGAACATACCATCATATGCGTTGAACATATTTTTTTCAGTATGTGTGTTTGTGTAAGAAACTGAAAACCTGTTCAGCGCATTTGATGGTATAAGATATACCATGCAATATATCAGTCCCTATTCATCCACTAAATTCTTTAGTCGTCCCCCTTCTCTTTATAATTCCTTACCTCCAGGACCATCTTCCTCATGTGAAACTGCTGCTGGAGCTCCTTATCTGAAGACAGGGGTTCGTGATACAGCAAACACATCATGTCATACTTCTTTAATGCCTTCTTATAGTTCCTTTCATTGACATTAAGAACTCTGTCCCTGCCATCAAAACTGGGAAACTCCAGACCCTCTTCTGCAGAGGTGAACAAGAGAAAATCCATGCAGGAAACCAAGACAATCCAGACGGACAGCATAGTAGCAATGATTAAACAGGAGAATAAAAAGAAGAGTCTAATGGAAAGAGACCAGGTGAGATCTTGCAGGACAGTGAGTCTGACCACCAAAATGAGACTCAATGTGCAGTTCTTCAGCACTAAAAAAACATGTTATGCTCTCTTTCTCATTCTACCACTTCACCTCTTCTCAACAATTAGGCAAAGACATGATATGATGAGATATTTGACAGACTTTCCAATGAGTATGTCCCTGGTGAATTTAGGCCTCTTTTAGTGACCCAGTCATTTAAAAGCTAAAAATATATGATGATCTGAAGAAAAAGAGGACAGACATGAGTACCATAGGGAATCACAGTACAAGTGTCTCAACATGCAGATTAATAAAATCTAAATATAGGTCACCTGGGCTTGCATGGCATACAACCGCATAAAACGCACACACACACACACAAAAAAGAAAAAAGAAAAAAAAGAACCTATGCGATACCACTGACACATGTGACACATTTCAGAGAAAAATTTAGAAAAAAAAAGACCTAACTCACACCCTTTTATAATTGGGTATGTGCTGTGTTAGAATTAGCCTAACTAATCATCAAGCTCATGTGAAAAAGTATGGTACAGCGGGGCTAAAGGCTCCATGGGAGCTCCTAAAAGACTCATTTGATTTTATTTACCTCTAAACTAGATGGCACAAAAATTTGCTGCAGACTTTCCAAAACATTCTCTTTTCAAGATGCACATGTATTTTTGGCTGATACTTGACGTGATCGCGGACAGAAGCGCAAAATTGATTCTGCGCTACTATGATCTAATATTTAATGTTTTTTAAAATGTTGTATATTTAAGTAGCAAATGAGAATCGCTAAAAATATATTTTGAGACAAAGGTCTCTTTAATGATTTTCAGTTTTGTTCAAGCTAATAAAAGCAACATGTACCTTTCGAGGGAACTTGCACTGCGTCGTAACGACACTTTGGGGAACGTCCTCCAGTGTAGCGCCTCTGAAGCATGAATGAAACTAAGCCAATCATGATTGGTGTGACGTAATGTGTGACGGCATACACAGAAGCTACAAAGGGATGCCGGCACACAACAGAGTTAGCTTTCTGTTCTTCAGCAAGCACTCTCTGTGTCCCTCAATGTCTGTCATATTTGGTGTTGTTTGTCTGTTGCAAAGCACAATATATGTGTATATATATATTAGGGGTGTAACGATACGCGTATTCGTATCGAACCGTTCGGTACGAGGCTTTCGGTTCGGTTTTCGGTACGCATTACGTACCGAACGGTTCGTTGGACAATTATTTCTGCCGTGACACAAGTGTATTAGTACAAATTTAATTATTGATATCAAAAATGCATAATTATCCTGTGAATGAATAAAAGCTAAAATGGCGCCATAGCATGTCACTGTGTTTTTAAATGATAAAAGTAATTCTTGATACTCTTGATTCTTGATGGTTATTATTTACTGAGGGATGTGCATCCATATTGACCAGAATCTCCAGCCAATCAACATTTTAAATTCAATGGAGCCTATCAATAGTCAATGTCAATACATTGCTTTCCATATTGCATTAGTGCAGAGTTGTAACTAAACCTTGACTTAGCGACTAGATATTCATCGTCTTGTTTTAAAACTATAATGAGGAGTGCCATCACGCCCATATTGTACTGGTCCCAACTCACAACAGATGTTTCTGCTGGAAAGTGCGCGTTTCATTTCAGTGCATATGATATGATCGCATGTTAACGCGCGACGCGGTTATCTTTTCCGAGCTGCAGTTTATAAACAAACACCGTTGTCCTTTGTCGTTTATTAAACATAATAAATCAACGCACATCAACTTAACTTTAGCCTACTGTTCTTTGCTGACATCAAATTTTGAGAGGAGAGCACACAGGTCTACCTGATAACTGTTGCCGCAATTAACTCTCATGGTGTTTTTTTCTCTGTCTTTTCGTGACCAGAAAGATAGTTCCGCTTCATTTTCTCATCGATATTGTAAACATTGATTGACGCGCTTTGACACGAGCGGAGGCGGGGCCTTGAGTAATTTGCGGGGCCCTACGCACCTTGCGTAGTGTGCGTATAGGGCTGATCGGCTCTGGGTGGAACGGTACACAGAAGTCACGGTTCAGTTCATACCTCGGTTCAGACATCACGGTTGGGTGCGAGTTCGGTACAATGGAGGGAAAAGCAAAACAAAAATGTAGAAGGCAATTTTTCTTTTTTATTGTGCAGTCTCAGCTGTACCACCAAAGGAAAATAAATGTCTTAAGCCTTGTGTTTTTTAAATAAGTTTTATTAATGGACGAATACAGTGATATAAAAGACCAAACTCGCAGGCAAGCAGATGGACTCAGAATATGAACTTAACGCGCAAAGTTTAATGCTGAGGGTTTCCCAGTGATGTACTGGCATAAAGTTGGCTTGACATTGGACATTCGCACATTTAGGGACCGTCTCTAAAGTTACATAAGACATTGGTATACGCCAAAAGCATTAGAATAGAACGACTTACAGTCATAAACCAACTGTAAAGTGTAGGTGTCAGGCATTATGAGCACCTTTTAGATTTTTTTATATTTATTCAAATAAATTGAAGTTTGCTATTGAAGTTAGAAACGTGTATGCCAATGTTGTATGCAGCTTTAGAGACGGTCCCCTAATGTCCAATGTCCAATGTCAAGCCAATTTTACATTTACATTTAGCAGACACTTTTATTCAAAGCGACTTACAGTTAAACTAACAATAGGACAATAATATGCAAGTGCTATGACCCTTCCAGTTTAATCTAATGCAGTAGCCTATATATACGCAATTAACGCAGCACTTTTTTTTGCCTCGTTTTAATGGCTTCCTGTTGCGGCTGCTATTGAAAAGGCCGAAAATATGCCGTCCCGCCCCTCCGTGTTCGGCGATCAGGTTTCATTCTCGCGCAGCTTTCATGAGCAGGTATTTTCCGCTCCGTGTGTGCGCCATGCTCTCCGTTCGTCCGTGTGTGTGTGTGTCGGCGCGCTGATGCGCTCTCTGCTCAATGTTCCGCTCCGTGTTTGCGCTGCGCGTTCTGCTCTGTCGTTAATGGCCCAAACACTCCAATCATGTACCGATCACGCACTGGAAAAGCAAAGTCCGCTCAAATAACGTGAAATTTCTCAGTAGTAGACTTCTGTTTGCAATAGCCCTACTGAGCTGGTATAGTTATGCTGGGCAACAATGGTAAAATGATCTGCTCTGATCACATGCTCTGGTAATAATAGCTTGTAGACTATATTTTATTTTTGAGAATTAGTAAAAAATAAAAAATAAATAAAAAATCTGTTAAATTGATTATGTTGATTGATTATTGAAAAATAATAATATATTGATGTATTGATTTTTAATATAGGGCTATTTAAAAAAAAATATATAAGCCTTTTTTTTTTTCCTGTGTTGTTTAATTTAATTAGGTGATTCTAAGTTAAAATATTGATGATTACAAGCTTGGGGGAAATGTAATTAATTACAGCAAATTGTGTAATTGTGCAAACTTCGGTTAAACAGGCGTATGATAATTTGGGTAAATGTGTAAGCTAGATGTATGCTTTTATAATAAATTGTCTATCTATCTATCTATCTATCTATCGTAATAATGTATGATTTGCAAAAATGAAAACTGCTGCTTCTGTGTAGATTAGAGAATCAAAGTGTATGCGCGTTGTGCACACGTTACATTGATTATGGCCAAGCATGCGCCCTTAAAATAGCATTTGAATAACATGCGCAACGCGCCACTGACTTTAAACTATTTTTTCCTGGTTAGTGGCGCAATTGTTTTCTAAACCTGCAAAATAGCATGAAGGAACGTTTGCGCCGGAACACGCCTCCTCTTTGCGCTGAACCGCCCCCGGGAGCGCAAGTGTATTTCTTAGTTAACCGACGTGCTTCTGTGGAGGGAAAAGTCCGCTGTGCGCGGGTACAAAATAGGAATGATGCATGCGTCGGTGTACAAAGTCAATTGCGCTGGGTGCAAGATAGGGCCCCTTACCTGTTTATATTTAGGGCCCAACCAAATCCAACCTTGAAGAAGCTGTGTGTATGTGTGTGTGTTAGTATTCTTGGTTACAGGTTAAGGAACAAGTGGCATTATTGGAGATGACGACTTGTTTACTTCGACATGCTGTCACCTAGACACACATTCTTGTGACCTCGGAGCCCCACTTGTACCTAACTCAGGTTCCTGGTGGCAGCCGTACAGACAATGGAGATGTGCTACTGCCTATCAATCCATGTGTGGAAATGTACTGTTTATCTATTTCTTAGCCAATCAGAATCATTCAACCTGAAGCAATAATGTAGCTTAGACCTTGGTGAAGGGTATAATTGCTGTGATCTTTATAACTGTAAGGGGGTGGCCTACAAAGTCCTTGTGAGTCATGAAGCTGACTTCTGTCTGATGAAACGGCAAACTATCTTCAGTAAATCTTAATTAATCATATCTGGTCCTTGGATCTTTAACTGTAAATTCCCTAACAAGTGGCTTTGGAAATCAGTTTAGTTTTGTTCATGGACTTTGAATGTGTTTTCATCTGTTTCTTTGTTCAATTTCCCGCTGCTCATCCGTCTCCTTGGTTACCATCATTATTAGTTAATGTGCGTCAGCTGTGTTTAGTAATTATCCTCGTTATGTTCACTACTTAAGTTGTTCCTTCTCCTGCACTCCTTGTCTTGTCACTGTAATACCTACACTGTGTTAACTCTTCAGCCTGTTCCTAAGTACACCACACTGTTACAGATGACCGGACCGCCAAAATGGATATTGTCGCATATATCTGTTGTCTTACACTTACTAGCCTGCTTGACAATGAGACCCTAAAGTAGTGGTGGGCAGATCGAGGCTTTGTGAAGCAATGAAACAGTTGAAGCAAATGTTCCATATTGTTTCGAGGCTTCGAATCAATCCGACACCCGTCTCAACGGTGACACCTAGTGGTCACTTGCATGTGTTGATCTGAAATAACCTTGAGGAGCCATTAAAATAATGTGTTGTTTTTTTATTATTGTATTTTTCTAATATGTGAAGCTTGTAACCTATAGGCTCCTCACTGTGCATAATGTTATTTTGGTCCTGTAAAAAGAATATTAATAAAAGAAATCAAGCCACGTACAATGTCTCACTTTTAGAGATTTTTATTAAAAAATATAAATTTTTCTGCTGTGGAAGGACTTAGCCTACTTCTTTTTTTACAGTTAATTTCTCCAGCCTTTGAAAAAATCCTCTCACAAGGGACACTTGTTGCTGGCATGCAAATACATTTTTTTAGCAAGGACATACAAATGAGGAAAGATTACTGCTCTCTCTTTCCAGTAAGTTAGTGGATCATGAGTTCTTGGCAAATACGCAAATTTCAAATTCTCCTCAAATGGCGCATCATGGATGATGTATTGTTGCAGTAGGCTAGCTGCCGATCTCAATACACACATCTCACTTTATTTGGGGTTTCTAAACGGAAAGGCTCCCACACCACAGATGTACGGCATCTCTTCTGGGGAGCCTCCATTTTATCTATCTATCCAAATCTATCTATCTATGTATCTATCTATATGAATCTATCTATGTATCTAGATATGTATCTAGATATGTACCTATATATGTATCTAGATATAATATGTATCTATATATGTATCTATCTATAATCTATATATGTATTTATATATGTATCTACAATCTATCTATATCTATCTATTAATATAGCTGTCTATATATATTTATATCTATGTATCTATTAATGTGTCTCTAGCCTATCAGTCAATGTGTTGTGTAAATTTAAATGTAAACCTAAATAGCCTATAACTAATCAAATTGCACTATAAATGTCACTATCTCAAAATCAAACTCCTCTCACAAAATCCCACGAGGTCAATATGCGTTGATTTCACTTTTATACAGATGTGCGATTGTGTGGTCTGTTCCCGACCGTGTCAATCAAACGCTGATTCGGCGGACCACACCTGATGAAACACTTAGTGAAACACTTCGAGGCTTCGTTTGGCCATAGTCACGTGACATGGGTGTTTTGAAACACGCTTCGGATCAGTGTTTCGAAACATCTGCGCTTCGGGATCTCGCAAAGCTTCAAAACGACTGTTTCGCGTCAGCCATCCCTACCCTAAAGACCATGTTCTGGATCGGGGTGAACTCACAACCCCATCTACCTTCCAGACATCACTGGACTGAGTTGGAGAGAAGCTGTTGTGAGGTGTCTGGAGACCACATGGTCCTGATCCAGAACCAGGCCAGACCCAGAGCCCAGCCTGTCACCACCCTGATCAACGACGCCTGAGCCCCCCGCAGACTGGAGGCTTCTGCCGTGACGATTGAGCCTGTGCCCGAGAATGGGAGTGTGCCCCGGAGTCGAAGCACCACGGAGTCTGACCAGGGGTGTGAGCCGGCTAACATGCTTATTGCCGTGGGAGTCCTCATCGAGTTCGAGGGGATGGAAGCGAGCCTCGCCCGCCCTCCTGCCCTCCCGCCACTGAGAACAAGCACCTGCAGGACCTATTGGATAATATTGGCTAATTCCCTGTGTCCCTTGAACTCATCTGAATACAAATCTTCATCAGTTCTGTTATCCTCACCCAGCTTCCCTCTCCCACCACCTCTATATGCTGCCATCAGGAATGCTCTTTTATTGTTGGTTTTTGTGCCACTCTCCATTATCAGTCCTCAGCCAAGCCTGCTACCCAGTAATCATCACCCCCCATCAGTCCCTCTGTGTCACCTCATCCTCCTCTCAGTGGCATAGTTACACCATGGACCTGCTGGGAGCCTACTCCTCCTGGGTGTGATGAGGAGTCACATGTGGGCATCCAGAGAAATTATAAAGTTGATAGATTGGCAAAAAAGTTATTTTTAAGTTATCTGTAAAGTTATAAAAAGCTAAATTGTCAAAATCAGAAGGGAAGAGCTTAGTGTGGAAAAAGATAATGGAAATATGGCAAAGGCATCAGTTACTGGAAATGGGTATAGGGGACTATAATTGTGAAAAGTAGGCAATAATTGTTACGGAAGCAGACTCAAGAGATGATTAGTGAAGATATAACAGGAGTTTATTTGACAACACAGAGCGGAGACAGGATGCAGGTAAGTGATATTCACAATTATATTTTGAAGAGCGGTGTGCAGCTGATGTTTGGAATAGTTCTTCTTACAGGAATGGAGCCACAGGAGATATCAAGTTAAGTAGTCCTTTACGAATAGGAATGATGTGCAGGTGGGGATCAGGAGGGATGCTGGGATGTGTAGTGCAGAGGATGGTGGCTAGGGTGATCTGTGACAATAATAGAATGTGGGAATAATGATCAAGGAACGAAATATTAGTTTAATTTCCTTAAGGGGGGCTGGACTGGAAATAAAACATTTTAAAAAAAAATTAAGGAGGACTGGACTGGAAGGACGAATCTAATTAACAAGTGCTAAGTTAAACTTCATCCTCTCTGCAGGTCATTTTGAATTTTTTTTTAAAAATTCATTTTCTTTTCATTTTTAAAAATTGAGTGTTCATCATTGTGGTCCAAGACCACTTCAGTTGCACTTTGTTGCACTTCAATTTGGAACACACACACACACACACGCACACGCACGCACACACACACACA
>FLSR01004884.1:7867037-7877157 GCA_900092035.1 Leuciscus waleckii
CACTGATGGAAGTTCTTGTGCACAACATGAAGACTTAAATTAATCAAATGTATTGTCGAACTCTATTCATTTTATTTATTACTTTATTAGAGTACATGTTATCTAGTAGACATGCGATGAATGGAAAAGACTGACCAGCACATTATTCCACAGAAGAAAGCAAGTCATATGGGTTTGGAGGGTGTGTGAATGAATAATTTTTGGTTTTTACATTTTTAGGTTAATCAATCCTTTAATAACTCCCAGTCCTCTTCCAGCTACAGTGGTTATGAGAAGCATTACATTTCTGATAAACTAGTTTCTCGTGCAAGATTAAATGTCATTTGTGTTTGTTAGCCTCATGTGACATCTCGCTGTGTGTGCATTGGATAGATGATGTAAGATCTAAAGAGCCATTTGTCCCGCACACAGTCTTCGTTTTCCTCCCCCACTCTTTTAGACATGCTAAGTTGCTCTGCCTCCAGGCAGCCTGTGTCTGGTAGCACTTAATATCCTCTCAGCAAAGAGCCCGATCTCAGCCCATTTTCACTGGGGTTGACACAAGCTCTTGAATGCCATACACTGGCTCTTGTAGCGCATGGAATTTGAAAATTCTCTGGAAGATTATTGGGGGAAAACAAAAAAGGCAGCTGCTTTTGCAGGCTCGAATTCAATGTCATCCATAGCTCAGTCTCCCGGCCACAGCAGACCAATGAGAGAAGAGCGCTCTCAAGCTGAAAACACAACAATGAGAGGCTTTAGATTGACAGGGCTGATTACAATCAGAAGGGGGGGGGAGAGCTCATCTTTGTTTGCAGTCTACATCTGCAGAGACCAGATAATTTGTAAGCAGTATGGAGTACAATTATGCCGTATTCACTAGGTCAGGATCGTACACACTAACTCATTTTGTGCCTGTAAAGTGTCTTTACCAGAAAAACACAACCAGATACTGGCGATGGATTATTATGTTTCATATTATCACATGTGTGCTCTTCATCGTTTGAGACGCTGGGAATTAAACCAAACCAGACTTTGACTCAAACATAATGTGTTCGAGGCACTGTACCTGTCATTCACATGTAAACCAGGCATTTCTAAATTTCTAAAACCCCAAATATTATTTGTAAACAAAAGCCACGCTATTATTATGAGTAAATAGGCCACAAATTCGGAATTACAGATGTTTTTTTTGTTTTTGTTTTTTACGTAACTTTTACAAGAAATTGACAAATAAATGCAATCAGCTAAAAAAAATATTAAAAATAATAATTTGTAAACAAAACACAATCTAATATCATGTGTTAAGTAGCGGATTTATTTTTCTTTTGCCCCAAGTTTTTCAGAACTTTCATAAGAAATTGAAAGTTAGAAAATAGCCTGAGTAAAGCCCACACGTGTAAAGAGTAAAATATATCCTCACCTTTAATCACAAGTGTAGTCTGTCATCTCTGCTGCTTTCACATCATGTCCTGGGACGTGACATTTGACTTTAAGTCCCAAACAAACATAGCATTTCATGATTAACCTGGCAGCTCAAAGCAGCTTGTAGACTTGAAACATTGCAGAGCGCAGTCTGAACTACAGAACATGATTATGTCATATCTAAAATAAAGTGTTTGTGTAGATTGTTGACAGAACAGTAGTGGACTCTCAGCACTGAAAACTTAAATCAACCATCATTTTGGGGCATTTTGTGATACTAACAGTCAGAAGGGAATTTACTGAACAGTTACACCCCTTTAGCACATTTATTTATCAACCACCCAATACTGCTTTACCAGGATCTATTAGCACTGAGATTGTGCCATGCTGTCAATAACACCGTGTCCTAAACAGACGTATACGATTACAAGTGATTTGTCTGTGTCTGCAAAACGTCTACAAAACACGACAAATCAATCAAAAATCACAACCAATCAGAAGAGCGTGTGGGTGGAGTCTCTCTGCATGCGAACTGCACTCACAACCAAATCAATCAAAAATCACTGCCAATCAGAAGAGCGTGTGGGCGGAGTCTCTCTGCAAGCGAACTGCACTCACAACCAAATCAATCAAAAATCACAGCCAATTCTGCAAGCGCACTGCACTCACAACCAAATCAATCACAAATCAAAGCCAATCAGAAGAGCGTGTGGGCGGAGTCTCTCTGCAAGCGCACTGCACTCACAACCAAATCAATCACAAATCAAAGCCAATCAGAAGAGCGTGTGGGCGGAGTCTCTCTGCAAGCGCACTGCACTCACAACCAAATCAATCACAAATCAAAGCCAATCAGAAGAGCGTGTGGGCGGAGTCTCTCTGCAAGCGCACTGCACTCACAACCAAATCAATCACAAATCAAAGCCAATCAGAAGAGCGTGTGGGCGGAGTCTCTCTGCAAGCGCACTGCACTCACAACCAAATCAATCACAAATCAAAGCCAATCAGAAGAGCGTGTGGGCGGAGTCTCTCTGCAAGCGCACTGCACTCACAACCAAATCAATCACAAATCAAAGCCAATCAGAAGAGCGTGTGGGCGGAGTCTCTCTGCAAGCGCACTGCACTCACAACCAAATCAATCACAAATCAAAGCCAATCAGAAGAGCGTGTGGGCGGAGTCTCTCTGAAGCGAACTGCACTCACAACCAAATCAATCAAAAATCACAGCCAATTAGAAGAGCATGTGGGCGGAGTCTCTCTGTAAGCGCACTGAACTCGCAAAGAAATGGACAAGTACATAATCAAATTCGTAAATATTACACCTTTGTAAAATTATTGAAAATACAAACTGAGTGACTAAAACTATCTTTTTCACAGAATACACTTGTTTGTTCATAGTTTGAACATTCTTATGTCCTTTATTTATTTTCAGTATCTCAGGTGAATTATCCATTGTCGCTTTGAGTATGACTTAAAGATCACACAAAATATTTAAACTCGTATTAGACACTTAAATAAACATTAATTAAAGCACATAATACCTGAGATTATCCTCATTATACTTTGTATTAGGTTCCGGGCGATCTAACTAAAATATGATCTTCAAATAGTTTTTACATGTTGATCAATATCGACGTTTATCATGATATATAATTTGATAATGCTGACAGCTTAAATTTACAGTAAAATTTAATTGAATTACATTTACAGTAAAAAAATCGTATATTTCATTAACTGAAAGAATATTAATATAACATTTCATAACAATTAGTGTCACATTCATATAAATTATAACATATGAACCACAGTTCTGTATCCTTGTTACATCACTAGCGTAGTGCATTATATCTTAGTGTAAGTCTAGCCAGTCTGCTCGAGTCCAGTAGCATCTGTTAAAAAATTCATAGTTAATCAACTGGAATTTTAACAAACAGTAGTATGCCATTTCAATATGACCTGCTTCCACATTTCTTCCTTGATCATCCTCCCTAGGTCTTTCCTGTGCCACTTTAAGCTCACTAAAATGATGTGCATCTGGCAAATCCGCCGTTATAATAGCAGTCCGCCATAGAACAAGCGCGCCTGCTCTTAAAGGGAATGTGAGATGACGCTCTGATTGGTTTATTTCACGTTACGCCCAAACCAGAGATTTTAGATTTGCGTTGGGCGCAAGAGTCATTTATCCCGCCGGTATAATAGCAACAGCGCCGAGACCCGCCCACAAAGTTACTTGCGTTTCACATTTGATACTTGCGTTTCAGATCGTTAAAATAGGGCCCACTGTGTTGCACTGAATGTTGATCCCAACAACGGATGGAAACAATATAAGAGGGAGAGGAGGAAGAGTGTGTGTATTACAGTTTTTTTTTTTCAATTGCTAACAAGCATTGTTCAATACTGAAACCACATTCTCAAATCTCCTCACACATACAGCGACACACAAGTGTATACGGACCAAACTGTGAATAATGTTTCATTGCTTTCAGACAAAATGCATTCAATCACCACATTTTTCAAAATTCACAAACTCTTTTGTCATTCATACTCCACAAACTGCAAACAACTATATATGTGCAGGATATTTTTCACATGCTAACACACTGCTTTCAAAACTGATAAAAGCACATTCAAATCAGAATGATGGCAAATTTCAAGCATTTCTGCAGTAATTATTTTGAAATATAGAAAATCTTAGCAGAAAATGAAATAATAATCATTCCAAGCTAATTGCAATTTCAGCTCAAAGCCAACCCAGGTGTCCTGCTTTAGTCTCATTACTATGTTCTAGTAAAAGGGGATAGCTTGGACCTGTTTTTTTAAGGACATATGGATACAGATGACAGGTTAGTGGGGAAAGAGGAGTGGAACGAGGGAGAGAGCGTGGAGGACAAAGGAGATGAAGACCAAGAGCGGTGATATCTGATGTAATAAGGGCCACAGTTATTGACCATATTGTGAATCATGGTCTCACTTTGAGAAAGGCCGGACTAAGGGTGCAACAAAATCTGCCCCGCTCAACAGTTGAGTCAATAGTACGAATTGTCCGGCAAAACAACAGATGGGATGATACATATTACAGTACAATACAGTATGTCTAAATTTTGAAACCTATTACAATACAGTAATTGTGTTTTAGGATCCAAAGGTTGCCTTAGAGAGGAGGGAGAGGAAGAATCTGACATGGTAATTGCCAACAATGCAATAAAACTGCGGGAAAAGTGCCGGCAGCAATATCACTTTTGGAAATGTGAATATGGTCAGCACAACGACAATTGCCAGAGTCCTAGAGAAACGAGTCTGTTAACATTGGCTCAATGAGAAATAATACGTCAGACTAATTGAAAAATTTAGATGTTATTGGTCACTTGAAATTTTTGACTTGGGGATGCAATTTTTTTTTTACAGTGTACCAACTCCTATTCCTTAAAACCACTAATGCCATGTAATGAGTGAGTATAGGAACGAGTGAAAATTTGACATTTATTAATTAATACAGTTGAACTATACTCCACAGTGATGAATCCTAAAACAAGCTATAAGCTGCAATGGCATAGCAATACCAGTGTTTCTCACAGGATTTTTGGTAAAACTGTGGTGGGTGGACCTTGGTTCTTCTAGGGGGGTCCGGGGGCATGCCCCCCCGTGAGAAAATTTTGTGCATTTTAATGTTAAATTCATCAATCTGGGTTAGGAAATTAAACGAAAAATTCAAACCTCTTTTAGTTACAGTGTCTATTTACATTACACCTACTACATAATAATAGTTATAATATTAATCCAATGACAGTAATAGCCATATTTTGTAAAACAAATGCACTAAAAAATAAAGGAAACTTTCATAATTAGTTTTGTACCAATTTCTATACTTGAAAGAGATAAGCACATGATCTTTTATTTTGACGCAAACTGCATCAAGCTTTTATTTTGGCGGAATCTTAAAGGGAATGTGAGATGACGCTCTGATTGGTTTATTTCACGTTACGCCCAAACCACCCTATGAGTAATGAAGCTACTTCAGACCAACACATTTTAGATTAGCGTCAGAGAGTCATTTATCCCGCCGGTATAATAGCAACAGCGCCGAGACCCGCCCACAAAGTTACTTGCGTTTCGCGTTTGATACTCGCGTTTCAGATCGTTAAAATAGGGCCCATGATCCTGAAGCAGAATCAGTCCCTCTCACTGACTTTTGATTTTTTTAGTTTTTTTTACTGTGACCTTTTTGACTTTTGCAGTTGGGTCGCTGTATTTTCGCAGTACACAAGTGCTGAATATACAGACATTCAATACTATACAATATTCAGTACAATACTACACTTGCAGTGCATACAGTATCCAATTTATCCACCTTACTACTGTAAGTGGTCATTACTATACTTTTTTACATAATTGCAAAATTTGTTTACTTTGTTACCATATACTTGTTTTTCTGTATCTGCATGCTCTGGATTCTGTGCTCTCCATTTTTGGATGCAGTGTCTCATGAATGATCTGTAGTGTTTATAAAATTGTGTGTATGATCTGAAATGTTTGATAAAATGGTTTTGAGGCGATTGTTTGATTTTTCCAGAAGAGTCCTTTTAATTTTTCCTTTTAACAGTGTTTTAAATCTGATCCTGTGAACAGAACTCATCGAGAACTCATCGAGACTTGGTCAAAGAAATAACAATGCATTTCCATTTCCATATCCCAGACGCTTTTATCCAAAGTGACTTACAAATGAGGAATACAACAAGCGCTTCATCACAAAGAGCCAATAAACACGAGAAGTGCTGGTAATACAAAGTCCCAGACATCGTTTGGAATAGTACAAGCAAGAATAGAGAGAGATTAAGGAATAGTGAAAGCATATAGGGGAAGATTTTTAGTTTTTTATCTGAGGGAAGAGATGAGTTTTCAGCTGTTTCTTGAGTATAGTCAGGGATGAATGAGAAAGGGTTAAAAATGTACAAGTGGCATAAGACTATAGTCACTTTAGCCCTCATAATATGTGTTGAATCATTTACAAAGATCATAAGAACATTGTGAATCGGTGCACAACTACCTACTACTGCAACTACTACTATTTTCTTTTTGAATGAACTATTCTTTTAATAATCAATTATTCTCATACATTTTTATCTTTATATAGACATTGTGTTACTGAAGTGGAAATAAATGAGCGCTGACATGTTAAATAGGAATGAATTCACTGGAAGATGTTTTACTACAAACAATCTTGCTTTATCTAAAAATAAACAGCATGGGTTCCCAGGATGATTGTAAACTTTTTGTGTGTGTGTGGAAAAGAGGGATGCCCAATTTTTTGCTCTTTTTTTTTCTTCCTATTTCTTTTTCAAAAAACCTTCAAAGCCGAAGTTGTTCAAAGAGCCGGGGTTTGGGAGGAGGACCAGACAGGGCTGTTTTTAATTCATCCTTCTTAATTAACAGTCTGGGCAGCAGCTCCCGAACACTGAGGCTTGACTCACTGTTTTCTCTTATTTTCCCTAAACAGAGCAAGGGTTCAGCATGAGAACGAGTGCTGGGAAGAGAGGGTGTTTAACACACTTCCTCATGCATCTCTGCCACCTTTATTCAGATCCTCTTTTCAACATTTTGCTCTAATACAGTTTTTTTTTTTTTTTTTTACTGCTTACAAAAAAAAATCCTTACTTGTCACACAATTTCTGAAACCTGACACTCAAACACCAGAACGACACACACCAAATCTACAAAACCATACACTAATGTTCTTGGCCTTCGACTCATTTTTCACTTTCATAAAACACTTTTTGCAAACCACAACACACAATTCTCTATGTAACACACAAAAATATAACAAAATGTCAAAATGCCACAGTAATTCATCAGTTCCTCACACACACACACTCCTCACATGTGCAAACACTCATTGCTTTACACTCCAACCTTAGTGGTGCAGCTTTGAAGTGACTTATGAAAGTGAACCAAGAAACACACTTACTATTACAGTTTTTTTTCAACTACTTACACACATCTTCAAAACTGTGCCTTTTTTTCCAAAACTTTACACACAAATCCAAGAACTGCACACACAAAATGCAAAATGCCTCACATCTCTTGCAAAATGAAGCACTGCATTCAAAATATCACAAACATCTCAAAAGCAAACATTTGTCTTATGTTGCAAACACCTTTGCCATTATATTACTGTATATGTTTGGATATATCATATACACACACAGTTACTCAACACCTAAAGCTCTTCTTTCATGAGCTTCTGTACATTTCTGTACAAGATTGAAAGTAATTGTCACAGAGATGTTGAAAAAATCACGGTAAACACGAAAGCAAGATTGAAACCAAACTATTTGAATTTTTTACTGTAGCATTTGTGTTTGTGAATACAGTATTACACAGTCCGAAAAACCTATAACTCGACCTTTGACCTGTTATAGGCCTATTCTAAAGCCATGATTGGCTGGTGTTCAGTAAAGCAATGAGTGTTTGCACATGTGAGGAGTGTGTGTGAGGAACTGATGAATTACTGTGGTGTTTTGACAGGTTGTGTTTGAAAAAGGAAATCAAGAGACTTCCTGTTAGATCCTTGTGTGTTACATAGAGAATTGTGTGTTGTGGTTTGCAAAAAGTGTGAAAACTGAGTCGAAGGCCGAGAATTTGTGTATGGTTTTGCAGATTTGGTGTGTTTCTGGTGTTTGAGTGTCAGGTTTCGGAAATTGTGTGACAAGTAAGGATTTTGTGTGTAAGCAGTTGAAAAAAACTGTAACCATTTTTCCAGCTTCCCCTTTTCCCAGATGTACCATTTTGTGTATTTCCGTTCTTGACACTGTGGCGATAGTGAGTCTCTCGGCTAGTTTAATTCTGCCGTCAGACTGTAATTAGAATAAACGTCTTCTGATGGGAGACGGTTCCGACAGGCATGACTTCACTGGTTCCCATGCTGTGGACACATCAGTCTTCTACATCAGCTGAGCTTTCACCTGCGATCAGTGCTCAAATCTCAACATCTCACTGATTGGCAGCACTAATTACAGCGAGCCGCCAGCTCTCCATGTTCGCACCAAACCCTGTGCTCTGACCTGACATGCCTTTCCCGTTCAGAGCCTGACTGATGTGTTTAAACATCGATCCGGTCACTGTTTTGGAGAGGAGTCTACACTGAAGGTGTAACAGGGACTGTGGCCACACACTTGTGGTGATTACTTTCTGGCAAGGATTGCAAATTGTGTCAAATTAATTGCTTTTTTTAGGATATTATCTTTCATGTAGTGTGTAGTAGAGCTTTTTGTGAATGTAAAAGGTCTGCAAAGTTTTAAAGATCAAACTGTAAAAGATTCAGATATGATAATGAGCGTTTGCTTTCTGACCAATCAGAGCAGACTGAGCCTCTGACCAATCAGAGCAGAGCAGCTCTCAGAGAGGCGGGGTTTAAAACAATAATGTTCTAGGTTCATGTCAAATTCTATTAACCGCATTTGTGACACAATATGGATTATTAAAGAAAACAAGTTTGACTCACCTGATCAACAACAAAGTTTATAGCAGCTGCGCCTATGATGGCAACATTTACATCATATCTCACTGTCTGTGAGATGGAGTGGAAGGCAAACAACCAAATATGAAAAAAAAATCACTTTTTCCATGTTTCTAATCAGTGATTCTAATTGCAATGTCTTGCAACATTCTGCTCTTTCTTTGTGTCTTCACATTATGCAATAAACTTTAAATAGCAGTGTTTAATCACTTGGGGAAGATACAATTAAAGGCAAACAAAATCAGTTTGTCATATAGCTTGCATCATTAGTTTCTTACAGCTCTCTAGAAACTGCAAACCTTTATCTTTTGCTCTCCACACTTTCATTTATCTCCTTTCAGTAAGCCAGTGCTGTCCGTCAGTCAGCATTCCCTGCTGGTTTAGTTGATGACAGCAGAAAGCTTCACTATAGCAATTTTTCGTACTTATAAATGTTTAGTTCAGTGTCCATATCAGTAGCAAAATGTGCCGTTAATTTCATCGTCAATGAATTAATTCTAAGTGACTGTGCAATTGCTGCTGAAATTAATGCAGGAAAAAATTGAATTATTGCAATATGATTTTTCAAGGCAACAGCATAAAACCACAGCCATCATTGTCTATATAACTAATATAAGGCTTTCAGTGGTGTAAGGCCTTACTTGTGCTTGAATGTAAAGAGAGAGACCAACAGTCAAATGTACATATTATATACAAATAAATAAATTCAGTGGTGTGATTGACTAATCAGAAAATATTCCAGAGAATCATGTAAATCGACATTAAGGATTTATTTGATAAATTCAGAAAAAAATATATCTTTAACTCATTTGGATTCTTTTCCTGTTCGTATTCAGATGTAGTGCTTCCAGTCTCCTTCGGCAAGAGAATATAAATGAATGTGAAAGTTGAATTTGTTATCTGACTATGAGCTCCTTATATATTAGGTGCCTAATGTAGCGTGTCCGAGGCTCTCAGTGTGTGTGCAGCGCTAGAACGGAATAGTAGGAGGCAAATGGAGATGCCATCACTCAATCTCACAAGTGATTAGACCGCCAGAGACTGTGCTTTGCTCTCAGCTGATTTCTCTCACCCTTAGGGAGAATGTTATAGTGTTTTGTCTTATTATCAGAAGAGGGAGAGGAAATGATCACCCCATTATGAACTCATTTGTGTAGTAAATTCACAAAAAAATCAATCAATCAATCAATCAATCAATCACTCAAT
>FLSR01004884.1:7877164-7945477 GCA_900092035.1 Leuciscus waleckii
ATCAATCAATCAATCAATCAATCAATCAATCAATCAATCAATCAATCAATCAACCAACCAACCAACCAATCAATCAATCACTCAATCACTCAATCAATCAATCAATCAATCAATCAATCAATTCATCAATCAATCAATTGGGGCCTGTTATCATGTAGACTTTTATTACTGTAGATTTGATCCCAGCCAGTGATGTTAGCAAGTCTTTGAGATCTGATTGTATGTCATGTGTGTCTTAACTTCTAGGGACAAAGAACAGAGAATCTGTAATGGAAATTGTTGAGTTTCAATCAATTCATAGTTTTCACGTGATATCACATCCTACACCTGCTTAGACTGCTGGGTAAAAGTGACAGTGTCGAACGATTTACCCAATGTTCATTTTTATTTATTTATTTTTGCTCAACTTTGGCATGGATAAAGACACTCAGGACCTTGTTGCCCTTCTGGCTTTTTGAATTAAGTGGCGCTCCGGTTACAAACAATCGAACATATATGCTGGCATCAGGAAAACATGCATTGGTAGACACACAGTTGTAATCAAGTATCAGTGGAGGTTGCGAGGACTAAAACTAGCTTCATTTACAACATTGGGTCTTTAAAATAATTAATTTTAGGCTTTTCCATATAATGGTGTGTTTACATGGTAATAATGTAAGGGTGCGTAAAATAATTATCTAAATTAAGAACCATTTGTGCGAAACATTATATTGTTTCTTCAATATGATCCTCTTGTGATGTCTGACACTGACATTGACTGGCAGTAGAAGAAGGTTAAACGTGTTACTGTAAGTGCAGGGAAAAGACTGTCATTAATAGGTTAAGTTTATGAACACGCAAACTATTTCTTTATAATTGCAGTGTCTGCAGAGCTGCAGTATCATGCTCAACCAGACCTTTGTAAATTAGTAAGTTATTCATTACAAAGCGGTTTGTGTTTCAGTAAGATTAAGGAGATCCTAATTGTAGTTTTTTTAATGTTTTAAATCTAATTTAGAGAGCTGAACTTCTTGCAAGATGTGTTATTTATGATAGGGGTGATTTCATAAACTCTATGGTGGTTTTATGCGACCTTGATATTTAACTTTTCTAATGGCCTAGTTCAGAGCAGTATTAATTACTGTGTATTTTAATCAGTTTTTGTCTTGTCATGTTTTAATTTGAGGGAAATATTTTGAGTGTAATATGGTAGCACAACGGAGAACTGGTCTAGTGGGATTAGCCTTATGCCTAGCACATATTCTGATACGCTTGTAAACACGGTCTGTCTTTAAAGCAAGGCAAGGTTTTGCAGTTGACATTATTGCTAATAGTACATATATCATTCTGCTTTACCTAGTTAGCTGTGCCAGTTTACCAGTGCACAGGTGTAAAGCTGTGATGGTGGCCGGTTAGCTGTGTTTCGGGGGAGGTGGGTTTGAGTGGCTGGAATGAATTAAGCCTATTATTCACACAAATAATGCACAATGCAGAATTTATGCTTGTCATGGGATTCAAACTTAAAAAGTGTATTAAAATTTAAACAATGGAAATTGAGAGGGAAGAGCCAATGTGGAGCCAGACTGAGGTGGAGCTGATGGAGGTGGAGATCCAGGCGGAGCCGAAGATCTGGGGTGACACTGAAGGACTGGAGGGTCGAGGCGTAACCGCAGGTCACGGGACGGCGAAGACGGGGGCTCAGTCAAGTCACCTTCATTTATATAGCGCTTTTTACAATACAGATTGTCTAAAACATAGTGTCATAGTCCAGCTTAAGTAAGATCAGTGAAGTTCATTTTTGTTGTAAAAAAATATTAATTTACTTCATTTATCTATCTATATATATATATATATAGCCGCTCTGGAGAAATAATGGGATAATGATATAATGGTGTCAATGCAGGCAGATCAATAATATTGTTGAATATTAAGTATCCCCAACTAAGCAGGCCAAAGGCTCAGCAGACCGGGCTGGAGCCAGAGGGAAGGAAGAGCCCGGTGCAGTCGAAGGGCTGGAGGGATGAGGCAGAGCCGGAGGACCAGAAGTCAATGGCGCAACCACGGTTGAATGACGGCTGAACCACTGGATGAGCCGAGGGGTTGAAGGGAGACAGAGGAATAGGCTGTCTTTGGCAACGGAGGAGGGAGAGGGAGGCTGGGCGGGACCATCCACAATGAAGGAGACTTTGGGCTGGACAACAAAGACTTGGAGCCAAGTTTGACCAGCAATGACTTAGAGCCGGGCGTGACCAGCAACGACTTGGAGCCGGGCGTGACCAGCAACGACTTTGAGCGGGGCGTGATCAGCATGACTTGGAGCCAGGCGTGATCAGCAATGACTTGGAGCCGGGCGTGACCAGCAAGACTTGGAACCGGGCGTGACCAGCAACGACTTGGAGCCGGGCGTGATCAGCAACGACTTGGAGCCGGGCGTGATCAGCAACGACTTGGAGCCGGGCGTGACCAGCAATAACTTGGAGCTGGGCTTGATCAGCAATGACTTGGAGCCGGGCGTGACCAGCAATGACTTGGAGCTGGGCTTGATCAGCAATGACTTGGAGCCGGGCGTGACCAGCAATGACTTGGAGCTGGGCTTGATCAGCAATGACTTGGAGCCGGGCATGATCAGCAAAGACTTGGAGCCGGGCGTGATCAGCAATGACTTGGAGCCGGGCGTGACCAGCAATGACTTGGAGCTGGGCGTGACCAGAGAATCTGGACGACTTAAACGTATAGTGAATCAAAAGGTATCCAGCCAGGGATAATGTGATGATGTATTGTGCGTGACTCTTAAGCTCTGCCCACAGCACACCTCCAGGAGCTCGGCTGTTTTTTGGAAAAAGAATCGGTACAGCGTATCTTTCTTTTATTAATCTGATAATACTAAAGACTCTTTGGAGATATGAAGGATGCAAACATAATTACCACACAAATCAGATACCAGTGTTGTAACCCCTCAGAATCTACTCGTGCACTAGTCCGTTACACGCACCCCCCCAAATCACACTCCTATCTGGGTCACGCGGCACTAATGTACCCGGGCCGACTCGCACCCGCCCCGAGGCCAGGGGAGCGAGCTTTACAGCGCTTTACTAACTGGCCTCCATTACACCGGCTTTGACCAGTTAGATACCAGAACGTGCTCTACAACAAACCTACAAACAAAAGCTGGTTTTAGCTGGATTATCTACCAGGAATGAACCACTGTTATTTCAAATGTACCTTGCTGTGCAAGTAATTTTATTTAGTTTGCATTGGTTAATCTAATAAATATTTAGATTTTAAAGCTTTTTTTTAAACCAACACTTACACATACCCAATTACACTTTCTGTACTATAGTGTTATTTAGGTCTAGTGTTGGTTTTTACCTATGCTGGCCCAGCAGAATCTCACGCAGGGAACCAGCCAAAATTATTTTTTAAAAATAACATTAAAATTAAAAACGGTAATACTTTACAATAAGGTTCATTAGTTAACATTAGTTAACTACCTTAGTAAACATGAGCAAAGAATGACCTATACTTCTACAGCATTTATTAATCTTAGTTAATTACTAATACGTTATTAAAATCAATGGTTGTATTTGTTAACATTAGTTAATGCACTGTGAACTAACATGAACAAACAATAAATAGCTATATTTTTATTAAGTAACATTAAGGAATATTAATTTTCCGAAGTGCTTTCCTCTTCCTCAGTATGTATGAAATTGAGTCATTTTTTGCACATGAAAAAAAGAGAAAAAAAGAAAGAAAAAAACATTGTAAGGAACTGGGCCACCTTCAGGTTAACACACCATCTATATTCATACTAATATATATATAATATATTCATATTTAGATTTTAAAGCTTTTTTTTTAAACCAACACTTACACATACCCAATTACACTTTCTGTACTATAGTGTTATTTAGGTCTAGTGTTGGTTTTTACCACTCACCAGAATCCTATGCTGGCCCAGCAGAATCTCACGCAGTGAACCAGACAAAAAAAATGTATATAAAAAAACGGTAATACTTTACGATAAGGTTCATTGGTTAACATTAGTTAACTACCTTAGTCAACATGACCTAAGAATGAACAATAATTCTGCCGCATTTATTAATCTTATTAATTTTAACATTTACTAATATGTTATTAAAATCAATGGTTGTATTTGTTAACATTAGGTAATGCACTGTGAACTAACATGAACAAACAACAAATAGCTATATTTTTATAAACTAACATTAAGGAATATTAATTTTCCAAAGTGCTTCCTCTTCCTCAGAATGTATGAAATTGAGTCATTTTTTGCACACACACACAAAAAAAGAACAAAACCATTGCAAGGAACTGGGCCACCTTCAGGTTAACACACCATCTATATTCATACACCATACACACTCTTTTAAAATGACAATGACTTTATCATAAATGATGAATGGATGCATGAAAACAATGAATACTATTTAATAGAAAAAAGATCATCTGCAATAACTAAGATAACAAATGAAACATTATTGGTCCATTCAACATCAACAAAGGCAGAACAAAATAAAGAGATTATTTCATCCGAGCTTTTACAGCATTGACGTGAAAAGCCGTGAAAAAGATTTGGCAAAAAAAAAAAATTACAGAAACAAAGAAACTATAAGAAACTAAATGACAGACCAATTCAAAATACTAATTAATACAACATGCAGAAATGTGCCATGCCAAAAAATTTAATAAAAAAAAAAATCAATGTTTGATGTGTCATGACACGCCACAGACGCTCGGCTCTTACTGATGTTAAATCCTCATCCGTTTCTTCCTCATTTGTCCTCTGTAGTGCCATCATAATTCTACAGGCCAATTCATTAGAAGAACTAACAGAGGAAAGAGCAGATTAGATACTCTGCATCTGTCGGTTTTACACATTTCAAATAAATATATTTTACTAGGCATGTGTGTGTAACATCAGGATACAGTTGAAAGATTTGAATAAATGCCTTAGCTAACAATGCATATCCTGGCCTACCATGTGCAAAACACTGATAAGAGCATAAACCCTGTGTGTGTGTGTGTGTGTGTGTGTGTGTGTGTGTGTGTGTGTGTTTGGACACATTTATTTATCTAAACAGCATTTAGGACTGATAGGCAATGGCTATGTCGCAGCTTAAAACATGTATTTGACGAAGGCTAAATGTCAGTATAGAACAAATGTCACAGATATGTGGCGTACACCTTCATTAAGGCTTAACATTTTGCTTTAGGGCAGTACAAATAATAATGTTAATAATAATAATCCATACTTTTTTATATTTTTTTAAGTGCCAGTTGAATTTTGGCTCTTAGTTATTAGGCTTCCAGGCTTGTCTCTGAAGTAATGCTTTATTGAAACAGATTTATTGTAGTTTGCGCTGTGCCTGAAGTGGATTCCCTCCAGCACATCTGTCTCTGGTTCAGACGACCCCTAACGTCTCGCCCTGATCAACCCCCCACCAGACTACATTTAACATGCCAATTGGATCCACAAGCACAAGCTATTATATCACAGCGGTGGTGAATGTGGGCCACGGGGAATATCACAGTATGGAAATCTGCGATGTAACCTCTAGGCTGAATCATATGGAATCAGTTAAAATATCAAATCATTGAGGAACAGACTTCCAATGAAATAGCATTTGTGATTGAATTCTGAATTGAAAGGTTTGAATGTGATATTTTAGATAATTTATGACTGTGAGCGTGCATTTAATTTTATCATCAGATTTTGGTATATAAATAATTTGTTGTTCCATTTGACAATCAGAACTAGTTTAATAACGCAGCTCTATTGGGACTATTAAGGGGTTAATAGGAGATGAATGATCATTTCTGGACAGAATCCACCAGTGCATCTATTAATCCATGAACAGGTCAGAGGAAACCATTATAATCACCCTTCTTGTCTCATATACATAATCAATCTGAGCACCTAAAAACTAGAAATTGCTCATTTATATATGATTTTTATGATCAAAGCTTTAATGTTTGTGCACCCAAACACTTTCTTCTGCTCCTTTTATTTAGCAATGTTATAACAAGAGAAAATGATAAATAATAATATTAATTAAACTAACTTAACCATAAAATTTAATTTTGACAAGCACCAAATAATTATTTGACACAAGACATAAAGCACACATTATAATCTATAATACTTTATTTTTTTTTTAAATCAGATAACATATGGCAATCATGCTTTTATATAACACCATCTAAAGACATTTATTATATATATATTTTCTTTACATATAATATTTTACATTAGGCCCAAACAGTTAGAAATATACAAAACAATATTTTGTTCGACTAGACATATTATCTATTTGTCTTATAATCTTCCATCATTGTTATTCATTTGTTATTACTATTCTTTTTTACATTTCATAAAGATATGTGCTTTAGTTTCTGAGATCGATGCATTATTGCAGTAAACAGCAAATAATATAAGGTTCTTCAACAAGACAAAAACCTCAAAACGGACATCCACAGGTACTTTTACACGGTACAGTTTTACAACATTGTTTCAGAGAGAAATCTGATGAATGCTAAATTTATACAATTTCACCCAAAAAAAAAAAAAAAAACCTCTTATTGATTGCACATTTTCACAGACGTCTTGCAGAGAATAAATCGACTAATTAATCCAGATGTCTGTCACATGTAAGCTGCCGTAGAAGCAAACTAACAGTGCTCAGTTTCGGAGACCTTTGTGGCTTGTGAACTTAAAGCTTTGTGCTTTTCACCAGTGGCATTTCAAAATAAAACAGTGGAAATAAAACACTCGCTTCTCTCTGTCTCTCACATGCACACACACACACGCACACACACACACACACATATATGCCTTTATATTATTTAATGTAAATGATTTATTGCCCAACTAGTCTGTAGATTTAAAAAGAACATAATTTTCCTTCACATTTTCCTCATTCGAACGACGGCTTTGTCTGTTTTTGACACATAGTGCTGGTTTTCAACAAAAATGACCCAGAAACCATGGCAACAGACTATAGCTTCTGCTCAGGACTGATTATTCGCTGAAGGCTGCTCACAGCTATAATCGTTTTCGATCCAGGAGAGCAAATTTTGGTCACTTTCGCCATTTTTCCTGAGGAGTGGCACGCAAATGTGGTGAGCAGGATTAACAGTGGTTTGGCGGGGTACGTCTGCCCCCAAAAAAAAGATTTTTCGGACCCTGTGCAGTGATACGGTGCGACGCGAAACAGTTTTTCAGATCTGTCAGTAGCATAAACATGAATTTGGTCCTTCTTACTCTTACATAGAAAACATGTACTAAAATGATTCTAAAAAACACATACAAAGTTATTTTTTTGTCTTAGAAAAGAAATGAAAAAAAATTCGTAACAGTCTTTTTTGACGTCAATTTGCCCCCGCGGCTGGTAATGCATGACGGCCCGGGGCGTTTGTAAACCCAAATCCATACTGGTCTTGTGCTTTTCAGGGTTTGGCCCGAGGGCTAAACGGGAGAAAGGGCTGTTTGAAACTCTAGAGTCTTGAGAAGTGTATTCTGGCTATTTAACCTTGACGTCCAAGGTTCAGTCTCGGCCCGTTGCACACTCCCATGTTCTTACTCTCTGCTTTTATATAGCTATATAGATATAGTATATATTATATATTTATATAGCTATATAGATATAGTATATATTTATATATTTTTTTTTTTTTCAGATACAATCAGATACAATTCGATTCTAACCTACAACTGCATTTTAATACATTAATTACATGTAATATCAAATTAACACTGCGCTGTTGGAATTACATTGGGACGCCAAATCTTGAATTATCATTTAAATCCTGTGCTTACACTGTGACCCTTTGTTTTTTTTGTTTTTAGAAAGACTAATATCTTGCATATGAAATACAGATTAACCATAGAACATTGCTGGATAGATTTTTTTAGACCATACGTATATATATATATATATGTGTGTACCAAAAGAAGTCAAACTGTAATCAGGTTGGTTTTCCCTCGGAGGTAGGTGAATATACTTTAGACGTGGAAGTCCTTGGTTGTGATCGACTCTTAATTCTCTCTCTGAACGCTGACCTTTGATAATTCGGGTGAAGCGGGAGGACGGTGGTTAGATGTAGGCCTCGTCGTTGGCTGGGATGGGGTTTTCCGGTTGTTGTTCGGGTCCGTTCTCTTGAGTCCGGACCACCGATGTGGGCTGAATCATTATCCGAAGGCGCTGCAAACGGGAAGGAAACTCGTCAGCTGCCATTTCGGGAAACACAAACTACACTCTAAAATCCTTCGTGGGATTGATGGACATTGATTTTTTTTGATCCATTTTTTGAATTTAATTTAAGTTTTTATCCAGTTATAATGAAAAATGTAAATGCTGTTTAAACTTGTGTTTTGATAAATAAAATTACAACTACACTAAAAATGTTGGGTTGTTTGAACTCATGGTTGGGGCAAATATGGACAAACCCAATCATTGGTTTACATTTACATTTAATCAATTAGCGGACGCTTTTATCCAAAGCGACTTACAAATGAGGAGAGCAATAGAACCAGTTAATTTAACAGTAGGACAACAATATGCAAGTGCTGTGACCCTTCCCAGTTTAATCTAACACTGTTTTTTTATTTGATTTTTTATAGATATAGAATAGAAGAGAGTAAGTGTTAGTATTAGTGGATCAAGTGTTGCCGAATTTTAATAAAACATTTTAAACCAATGGTTGGGTTTGTCCATATTTGACCAAAACTTGGGTTGAATCAACCCAGGATTTTTTCGATTGTACAGTAAAGAACGTACTAATGCAAGCGTGAAAGCAGAAATCATGACCTTGATTGGTACAATTAGGATGTAATTGAAGCCAAATCTAAAATAGAGTGTCAGGATTGTCAGAAGCTACAGCCACAGTGACCTGAGATTGGTGCTCTTTATTCCCAATCACCAGTCTTAGAAACCTGAGGTAGTGAGAAACACCTTCAGCAAAATCTCTCATTTCTACAATCAGTCCAAGTCGTTGATTGCACGCTCAAATGGCAAGAAGTGAAGACTAATTGATGCAATTAAAATGAATCCAATAGCACGAAATAGAAACAGTGCATGCTTCGCCCCATGCTGGAACATCTGCGTTAATAATGCATGCAATCCGAATCAATTCCCCCACTGTCGTCAGTGGAGAGACTTTCATGTTCCCTGACACCTGCACCTGTGGCTGCGAGGACATGCAGACGGCAGCGATACCTCTTTATATGAGCCCTTCAGGGTGAGGAACATGTAGCCCATGTATCCCGGGATCAGAACCATGGATGACAGGGCCATGCACCAGCCCACGCCTTGCCCCCACTTCGGGAACACGTAATTGTTCAGTTTAAGCGGGACCATCTGAACGGCGCTGAAGATGAACACACCCTACGACAGGAGGAACACACATCAGTCTGTATGTGCATCTCGATGATGCTTCCAGTGCACAGAGACTCGGTGGATCAACTTACCCCCACAATCAAAGGAGTGAAAACGACCCAGCACAGCTTCCACCAAATGCAGGGCTGGTAGCCAATCATCTCCTCAATATTGCCGTAGAATTTATTGACACCTGCAAAAGGCACAGAACAAGAATTAAGAGGCGAGTTACACGGTTACAATCGGGGTGTGCACGAATATTCGATCTGTAACGATTCCCTCATGTCACGATTCGATACATATCGCGATACTGAACTCACGATACATATTATTGCGATACTCTAAGACATCTGGTAAAAGGTTAACAAAAAAATGAACTGTTTATTTATTATTCTGTTAATTAAAATGCTAAATTTGGTATTATATTGTGTGTGTAAATGAATGGGTTTGAACTTGGTGTTAATAACCCAATGCACAGGACAATAGAGACACCAGAATAACAATTTTCATGATTATTTTACACGAATATGCTTTCACTGTCACTGACTAGATATATTTATAATAATGTAGGACACTTTTACTGGGAACATCAGACATTTGGCATTATCAGGACACACACATATTCCCCCACTGCATTATTATACATTATATTCAACATTATATATAGTTGTTTAATGTAGAACTGACACTAAGACTCTGAAAATTGAATGTTCTCATACAGTAAATTTTATTTTGGTGAACTATCCACAATACATATTGTTGCATTTTTGTATTCATGGTCGTAAATCCATGATAAATCCCCAGCACTAAAACTCGCAGTTATACCTGCCTGCACTGGGTGGCGCTGTGGAGCATGTTTAACAAGTGGATTGTATTTGATCTCATAATGTTTTTGTGAAGTTTGGAATTACTTAGATGATGAAAATGAAAATGATCTTACTAAAGCTTGCTTTATAAGCGTTTCCCCGTTCGCGCAGAGCTCAAATGCTTTTGTTCTTTATATTTTTTGTTTACACATATTGTTTCATGTTTTCAACTAAAATAAAACCTTAAGATATAATGCAAGCTTGTTGTGTATATTGGCTAATCGGAAACTCATTCATCAAGAAATTTAATGAATAAAAAAATAACATCTTTCTAGTTAAATGTCATTTAAATAAACGAATATTTGAATATTGAGCTTCTATATTTGAATGCAATATTTGTGAAAAATGGCCATTCCTAGTGACAATGCATGAGCAGTTTGTGGAGGATTACTGGAGGTCTGCGCCGCGCTTCATAAATGCAAATATAGAACGGTGCGGTAGTTTGCATAATCAAGCCTGCCATGCACAACAATTAAGATTCACAGGTTCATATTCATTCAAATCAACTGACTGTGGAAATGAGTCTGGCACCGAGATTAGCATGAATTATATTATCTGTGATAATAATTAGCATGCGTTGTGTGTTGTGTCTGGATGTGAAGAATAAAAAGCAAATGAATTAATAATTACAAAAACCTATAAGCAAAGCATTCTTTGATTTCAATGACTCACTGTGGTGTGATAAACAGATTAACATATTTCAGATTTATTCACTTCATTTTCACAAAAATATTTTAAAATGCATGTTAAATGTCAGATCATGCTTGAAATATCAACTTCTCAACAATGTAATATCGGCTTCGAAAAACAGGAAATGCATCGATTTATTATCATTTTCTGCCATATTTACCATAGAACAGGATATGGAGACGCATTCAAAGAAGACCAGGAACAGCAAACACATTCCACTGGCAGAATAGTAGTCAAAGAGTTTGAACACGTAGAGACCACCCTGTGGAGAGAAGGATCGCCATGGTTAGCAAGCCGTGCGGATCAGATTGGTTTAGAAAGCCGCGCTCATCTAGTTAGCAGTGTTAGCGGGTTTCAACATGTTACATGGTCACAGCGACGACAATCAGCAAAACAAGCGTTCTCTTCTCTGCTTTGTGGAGTCACATGACTGGCCTGACATGTATGAGTTGCTGTATTACCACATGCACTTGTGTTCTTTATTAAGGTCAACATGTTAACAACCCGTTTTACTTCTGTAATGTGAAGCATTTCTAAGTTAAGATGCATGTTCAGGAAGAGAAAAACCAACAGAAATGGACTGGACCATGGCATTGTAGTGCATTGTCCAATCATAGACAATCATTACTTCATGCTGACTTTAAAAGACAAACCCAAAAAGTCTTATTCCATTATTTTCCTGTACATATATATATTTTTTTAAATTAAAAATAAAATAAATTATCAAAATGTATATAAAAAAGTAATAAAAAAAAAAAATGTCAGCATGTTCAGGAAGAAGAACGACCCAATAGAAATGGACTGGATCATGACAGTTTAAGTGCATTGTCCAATCATATACAATCATTACTTTATACTGACTTTAAAAGACAAACCCAAAAAGCCCTATTCCATTATTTTCCTGTACATATCTAATCTCACCCTAAAGTTTAAGTCAGGGACTATAACACAGCTGTATTTATCTCTTGAATAATAATAATTCCTCGATTTGTTCTGCAGTGTCCAAGTCTTCACTATAGCGTTTATATAACAGTTTGAGGTTATATAGTGGCTGAACACTTCAGATTCATCTCATATCCCAGCAGAAAACACTCAAATGCTTCTGTCCCATTAATGCAACTTCGAGAGCTCTTATCCTGCCCTTCTTATGTATTTTTACCATATATCCCGTTACACGCTTTGGAATAACTCAGCCTCCAGCTCTTTTCAGAAACCGGTGTAAAGATGAGGTGTGTGCGTTCACCTGTGTGATGTTCGACAGGCCGATCAGATACGACACCAGGCACACGACAGCGATGAAGATCTCTCGTCTTCCTCGTAACAAACGGGGAAACTCGTCCACGAGAGCCGTGATGAATCCCTCCACCGTACAGAACTACACACAACACAACAGCATTTGGTTTAAAAGATATATGGAGATTGAAAACATGTGCTTGATTTGGTCATCTCTAAATAGACTGGTTTTATTCAAGTCACAAATACTGTCTGAATTCAGAATATCATGCTTCACGTTTAAAGGGTTGAATGAATATGAATATTCTGCCATTATTTACTCTCCCTCATGTCGTTCCAAACCCGTAAGACTTTCGTTCATCTTTGAAACACAAATGGAGATATTTTCAATGAAATCGGAGAGATTTCTGCTCCTCCATTGACAGGCTACGCAACTACCACTTTAGCTAAGGTAGTAAATTAATGCATAATTAAAATAATCCATGTGACTCCAGTGTTTTAACCTCAAATTTAGCATTTGTTTGCACACAAAACAAAACAACAACCATAATTTACCACTTTACATTTACATTTATGCATTTGGCAGACGCTTTTATCTAAAGGACTTACATTGCATTTCAAGTACTCATGTACACAATACATTCTTATCAGTTCTTTGTTTATAAAATATGAATCTCCAACAACGTCTTCTCTCGCGTCAACACAACATGCAGCGCAGTGCTCTCGTGATTTATATTTAGTAAATAAAGTGGTAAATTATGTTTTTTGCACAAACAAATCACTCGCGTTGCTTCATAAAACTGAGGTTAAACCACTGGTCACATGGATTACTTTATGATGCATTGACCACCTGCAAGTGGTAGTTGCGTAGTCTGTCAATAAATGGACAATAATCTCTCAGATATCATCAAAAACATCTTCATTTGTGTTCTGAAGATGAACAAAGTCATTTTTGTGTGAACGATCCCTTCAGCACATCGGTTACAACAGCTGTGATTTTAAGGGTCAGAAAGTTGAACATGCACTGCACATTTCTACTAAAAGTCTGGGATATTTACAGTATCACAGAGAGAGATAATTTGACTTGGATAAATGAAGTAGCTCCCTTCTCTAGCTTAGTTTTTCATTTACAAAAGGCTAGAAATGCAAGGCTATAGGCCATATATGCATGCCTGAATACACATGTACAGGAGTGTGTCTGTGTGAAGCATGTTCTTTACCTGACTGTCAATGCCAAGCATGAGCAACATGGAGAAGAACAGAATGGCCCAGAGAGGCGAGATGGGTAACTGTGTGACGGCCTCGGGATAGGCCAGGAACGCCAGACCCGGCCCTGGACAAAACAACACGCTTAATGCCTTTTCCAAGCGTATGATGGCACAGATGTACAGGACTACAGCTGGAACATGTGTGTTCCCTTTGCTAGTTTCTTCTTCATGGTTTGTGATTGTGTTTCTGGTTACGTATATTTAAACCCTCTGTTCATTCAGTCTCTTTGTCTGGTATTGTCTATGTTCTGTTTGAATGATTATTGTTCCTGTTATCTCCTGAACGTTCCTCGTTTGATTTATAATGAAAGACTTTATTAGTGATATTCCTTTGTCATGGACTTATTAAAGCCACTAAGCCATGACAAAAGTAATATAATATTGAAAAAATAAAACTCTTAATGTTGGTCAGTTTTATGCACAGCACTTTGCATATTTTTATTCATCAAATGTTTGTTGAAAGGAGATGCTTAACAGCTGGAAAATATCGTAACTGTAAATCTCAAACTAAATATTAAAAATAGCCAATTTATTTACAACCCATTTGATGATGTTTGTAATATTTGCAACCCTGTAACTAAAAATCCTGATATTAAACAATAAATGAATACAATTTATATACAAGTCATTTAAAAAAAGATATTTGTTTCTGAATACAAGTCATTTAAAAAAAAATATTTGTTTCTGATTTTTTTTTTTTTTTACAATAATTTTGGTAGCAGGGTTGATGGTTGATTCTGCAAAATTGAGTTAGTTTATTCCTCTCATGTCATGCTGCGGAAATTAAGGGTCTAAATGATGGAACTTCTGTGTCATAATTTTAAGAGATGCTATTTATTTATGTATTTGTTTATATTGTAAAGGGAATAAATAATATAACAGGGTGATGTGCAAAATGTTGGACAGATCTGAACATTAATTTAACACATTTTACAGCGATGAACTGAACAGATTATATCAATTTCAGCTCGTTGTATGATTTTGATTTGGTTATTAGGTGCAGTCGTGAAGATTGAGGCCTTATTCATGATTTTTTTGTTACTAGTTACTGTGCTAGGTTCATTTATAATAGTTTGTGACTTTAATGCAAAACAAATAAATAAAAAATCATGCACATACTCATGGAAAGTGCCATTTGTTTGTACAGTCCTGTGCTACCATGAAGTGCAAGACTGCGTATAATTGCTCATTGACTAATAGAGGACACCAGATGCCAAAACACTGTGTAACTTCTAGAAGAAGGTCTTTATCCAGTGATCAACTGATGATCAATCCATCATAATTACCTGACGCAGCCACGTCTGCTATGGGCCGATGTGTGATGTGAGCCATGAAACCTACGATAGAGAAAATGACGAACCCAGCGAACATACTGGTGAAGGAATTGATGCAGCAGACGATGATAGAATCTCTAGAAACAGACGAGAGCATGAAGAGCAACCGTTTAGTTATTTATCCTACACTCTCAAAAATAAAGGTTCTTTACTGGCATTGATGGTTCCATGAAGAACCCATTGCAAAATAAAGAATTAAATATAGAAATGGGAAAAGGGATATTTTAAGAACTGATCACTGAAAGGTTCTTCTATGGCATCACTGCGCAAACCCTTTATTTTTAAGAGAATATTATCTATCTATCACACTGAGGAAGCATTTTGTGTAGGCAAAAACTGTTTCAGAAATGCTTGGCTGATTTCAAATACAAAACACAAAAGACTTGTCAAGCTTGTGTCTGTACAGATCAAATTAGAGTTGCCATTTTGAATGCCCCTTAATAAATCTTACATTGCTGCATACTTGTAAACATTGTTGTTGAACGGGTTGTAGCTCCCGAGGGCGATGAGAGAGCCCAAACCCAGGCCGTACGAGAAGAAGATCTGAGTGGCAGCGTCCAACCACACCTAAGAAGAGAAATCAGCAGATTATTCGCCTGTGAGAACACGTCTATTACGGTAAGATAATTACACAGCGCTCCACCTCGGATTCTTTCAGCTTGCTGAACTCGGGCGTGATGTAGAACAAAATGCCCTCTTTCGCTCCAGGCAGCGTCACTCCACGGATGAACAGGATAAACAGCATGAAATACGGGTATGTCGCTGAGAAATAGACCACCTGAAATCCACATGAACAGCCTTGAGGAAAAAGCTTTGATATTGTGCGATAACCATAATCTAAAGAAAAAGCATTTCGAGAGCTGCGTAAAGCATGACATTAGCAGAGATTCTGATCTCAAAGCCTTGATTGCAGGCCTAATTTTACGTTTTTTATTTATTATTCTTAATCAACATGCACCAATGCTACATCTTTCTAAATTTCATAATCATACGTTAACAAACAAGTATTCATTACGTCAATGAGCTCATTGTTTCTGCATTGCATTATTACATTGTTTAAATTGATAGAATTTTTAGCTAACTGTATTTTGTATATGTACATTCTGATATGCATAACTGAGACAGTTATCTCTGATAACAGAACACACTGTAAACTGTAATGTGGACTCGTGCATTTTCTGTGAAGCTGCTTTGAAATGATGAGTATTGTGTAAAGTGCTATACAAATAAATATGAATTGAATTTTTTTAATGTGTGTGTGTGCAAGGGCATTCTTACCTTTCCAGTCCAGCCCACGCCCTTCCAGATGCAAAAATAGACCAGAACCCAGGCGATGGCCAGTGTTATTGCTAGTGGCAGTCTAATCTCTCCCGGCTTCTCCAAACCATCAGTCATCTGATGCATGTTCCGTCTGAGAGAGAATTAACATTATTAGAGAATGCAGATGAATATAATGCATATCTATCAACCCACTAACCCACAAACAGAGCAAGTCTAATTGCTGATGCACAACATTCAACTAGGGTTGTTTGCCAAAAATAGCACAATAGCCGCATTTTTGAGGAACAACACTGCTTCTTTTACACGGCCGAGGACAAAAGGAAAGTGTTTGCATGTTGCTTGAATACCAAAGCGTTTCACAGAAGCAGAAAAAAGCCCTTACTCCCAGAACTCCACGACGGCGCTCGTCATGTTGATAGTGTTTGGCTGGCTGTAGTTTGAGAAGCATTTCTCTGTATTCCAAGGGTTTTCACAAGACTTCCAGGGGAGCTCCTGAAACAGGACATTTCAAACAGGACATTTCAGATCTAGTCTAGTCATAATCATGAGCTATTTTAATACCTGACAGCATGTACTTACTGTGGTGAATGAGTTATACAGATAGTAAATTGCCCATGCAATTATGACTATGTAGTAAATGTTAAGCCAGAACGACAGGACTGCTGCTGCCAGGCCAACACCTATGGAAACATGCGCGCTATAATAACCATATTTCAGATCATTTTTGGCAAGGACACAGACTGAAATCCAGCATTATTTACACGCGTCTAATAGTAGTTAATTGTTTTGGTTACCTTTGAACATAGGGGCCAGTTTCCACACTCCGAGACCCCCGATGGACGGTACTGACCGAGAGACGTTTCCAGAAGAAACAACGGGATCCCAGCAAATACGAGGGTCAAAAAGTAGGGAATCAAGAACGCCCCTATACAGACAGAAGAGTAATATAATGAGACACATTCAAAATATTCATCCGTTTATAAAATCCACTGTTTAGGATCTTTGCGCTTCCAATGATTGCGCATATCCAGCGCACATGTTATTGTGTGTGATTTTCGAAATCTGAATGTTTTTTTTTGTGATTTTTCAAATCTTATTTTTTTTTTTTTTTTTTTTACTCCGTTTGTTTCGAGGGGGAAATACATGGTAAAAACAACCAGGATTTTTTTTTTCTTTACCTCCTCCGTTTTTTCCGCATAGATAAGGAAATCTCCAGACATTGCCAAGTCCAATGGCATAGCAACACATGACAGAAGAAAGTCAAATTTCCCCTGCCACGTTTCTCTGTCAGGAATGTCCTTTTTCTGCTGAACTTTAACCACCAGAGTTTTTGGTTTGTCATTGGCGGTGGGCGCTTCGTTGACCTCTGTTAGCACGTGTCCATCGGAGGCTTTGGTGCCGTTCGTGGCCATGTCTCTGGGTTTGGTCCTGGCGGTCGGACGGAAGAGTTCAGCACCGGTCCACGTAGACAGCAGCTTCGCGGTTCGATTAACCAACGATTAGAGTCAAAAAACGCCAATGAAGCTTGACACTGACCTGGAAACCATTGAGAGAAAGGGTCATTTAGATATACACATTATTGTGTTCGTCACATGCATTTTTATTAATACAATAATATTAAGATTAAAAAATATATATTGAATCAAATAAGAAGCAAACAGCATAGGCCTACTAAATAAAATACAAATTGGTGCATGTGAGTTTAGCGCGCGCGGCATTAAAAGCGCGTCTGTACATATTTCTTTATTTTTACATACCTAAGAATTTATGATGTGCATTTCTGTTACCTAAAACTTCTCTGCGGTGGTTTGCAAAATAGTTAGGCTACTCGAGGGCAAAGTATTTGCATGTATTTCTGAATTCAAATTATTCAAACGGTGGATTTTAAGTCGTTTCCCTCGAATCCAAATGGCAGATCACACGTTATGACCAACCGTTCGAATAATCTCGTCAAATTCTAATTTAGAATGTTCTAAGTTCCAAGCGCGCGCAACTCTGGGCTTTTGCAAACGCGTCGCGCGCTCGCGCTGAAACGCGGGCTCAAAAAGTCGAGCTAAACTGTCAACTCGCAGCTTTTTAATCGGATAAATGAGCGTGAGACTAAAATATTGATAAAACAAAAACTAACATACATCCGACTAACATGCACAAGCAAGTCTGAAATGCGCCCACAAACATCGCGTTTTACAAGCATAAAAACTCAGGCAGATGTGTGTTAAAACAGTATGTTTTAGATGTTCAACTTTCACAAGACTCAGATTTCCCAAAACTATGAAAACAAAAGCATTAAAATGACTAGTTTTATAGCAGTTACATATGATCTACTTACACCGGAACAGTTGTCCTGCCAGTTTGGTTGCGGCGGCGCGTATCCGTGGGTTCCTCTCAAATTCCAACTCTTGGAATTTTACTTGTCCAAACCAGTGCAAAATGTTTCCATAAAGTCAAGTGGGCAAACAGATATCCTGAGGGGAAAGGTGAGTGAGAGTCTGGTTGTCTGGTGCTGTCCAGTTGTGTGGTGCTGAAGGACAGGGGAAAGAGCCAGAGACAGGAGCAGCTCCTCTACCGTGAGCGTCCAGAGATGTTACATGAAGCACACACCGTCACTCTCAATGTCAGCTCAAAGTCGACCCTCCCCGAACACAACATCTCCACCACTGAAATCCCAGACACTGCATGGCCACCTTCTCTTCTCAGCGCGTTTTATATGCTTTGTATGTTTTTTTTCTTTTTCTTTTTCTTTTTTGACCAACTTGCATTGCTCTGTGTTTGAGAGAGATCGTGTGTTTTATCAATTGACGGACACTGCCCATTCACTGTAATTACGGTTTAATTGTGCAATAATGTTAGTCTTGTCGGAAGTTGCATGCGTTGCACTAATAAACCTGTGAATGCATTTGGCGCAGACCATTTCTTTATTCAAATACATGAAGAAATGTTATAATTTTAAAGCACAGCCTGTTGTTATTAAACAAATGTGCTAGACAAGAGCAACTTTGACTACATTTTATAGTCGTCACAAATAAATATAGCCAGGCTGATTATTTTTCAGCATGGATGAAAATCCATGACGCATGTAGTTCTGTCAGTTCCAAAATCTTCCAACAAGCCTCGTCAATAGATACTAAACTTCGTACATGTTCTGTTCTGAATTATCGTGTTAATATGGTGTAAAATATATCTAAGCAAAGTTAGCAAAAAAGAAAAAGAAAATAAGAAGCAGATTAGCATTGCTTGCACATGCTACTGGGATCAGCCATTAAAAAACCTGCTACAAAACTCATATAGTGTCCGTGTTACATGTGATATTAATTAAGTGCAATGTATTAATGTGAATTACTCAGTACTTGTAATGCAATTACTCTGCAAAATAAACATCAATGTGAAGGGTGATTAAACAGGGGTGAAAAAGGGTGATTTAAAAAAAAAGAAATGAAATGACCTCTCTTTGTATATTTTCATAGTTCAAAACTGGAAAGAGCTAAAACAATGCACCACAGCTAAAGGTTTTGGGTTGAAAAAGGCCTGAACTAATTTACTCTCCAAAAAAACAGCAGTTTCCAAAGTGTCAGATTGGGATGACGATGCCAGTCATTCTCTGGATTCTGGTAAACTGTGATAAGGAAGTCAGTCAATAAGGAGAGTCTGGGGGTGGGAGATAAATTGAAAACTGGTCTTATAATCTTCTTAGCTGACTGCCTCCCGAAATAAAATACCCTTGCGGGAAAATCTAAAGGAACACTGTGCTCAGAAGTTAACTCCTATACAACCATAATTTAGTAGTCTGTAATTAGATGTTAAAGCATTCACCGACCAAGAAGTCTTCAGACAAGATGAGAAACATCGATTAAGGATGACAATGGAAAGGTAGAAACAGGTCTTTAGGACTGTCATCTCCAACAGGCCCGTTGATCACGTCTAACATCTTCATGGTGTTGGTAATCAAATAGAAAGGGTGAATAAAGAACATTTGGCAGGAGATTTTGACTTTTTAACCTGCAAAAAATAAGCATGAACACAGTACATATACTGAAGTGTGTCTTTTTTCAGTGTTAATACTTTCTTCTATCCCAGTTGAATTGGCAGAGACAACTAACACGTGCATTTATGTATACATTGCTTTCAGGGAATACAGTTTTTCTAGAATGTTTGATCCCCGATCTATAAGAATTGAGCCTATAGGAATGGTTGACTCTGCACAGGTGACTATCAGTAAAGTGCACCGAGATTTTGGGGGACAGGTGCTCAATTAGAAAAAAGGGCATCCTTCTCATAATAATTTATGAAAATAAAGTTACGTACTCTTGAACATCTTTGATTACACGAATTTAAGGTGCTATATGTAGAATACCGAAACTCTTGTAATTAGCGACACCGGTGGCCATTCAGTGAACTGCAGCTCAGATTATAACTCAGCGTGATAAAATGCCCTGATATAATCATGTTGAAGATATTTTCGTTCTTCCCTCAGAAGTAAAAATAAGTTGGAGATACCTTTGCAGCGATATACTGTTAACGGACGAACTGCTGAGAGCGACGGTTAGATGAGTGTGTAAATATGTGCTGTACACTTTCCTCTCAATAACTAAATAAACACAGCGGTGAGAAAACAGCGGTTCAGAAAGCATCTGATCACAGCGATGTGGATGTGTTTACATCAGGTCCACTCATGAGATCATTCAAATTTCATTGTTATGGTTGATTATTAAGCATATTTGAGACTATAGAATATATAGATCTGGCTATGTGAGACTATGGGCCCTATTTTAACGATCTGAAACGCAAGTGTCAAAGCGCAAAGCGCAAGTAACTTTGTGGGCGGGTCTCGGCGCTGTTGCTATTTTCCCGGCGGGATAAATGACTATTGCGCCAGGCGCAAATCTAAAATGTGTTGGTCTGAAGTAGCTTCATTATTCATAGGTGTGGTTTGGGCGTAACGTGAAATAAACCAATCAGAGCGTCATTTCACATCCCTTTAAGAGCAGATGCGCTTTTTCCATAGCGGATTGCTATTGTAACGGCGGATTTGCCAGGCGCGCGCCAGGAGCGGTTCACAGCCAAGGAGAGCAACGCTCTCGTCACGGCCGTAAAAGAGAGAAGTTACATTGAAATGGAGAAACACACCCAAATTAGCTTCGCTTAAACAGGCGTATGATAATTTGGGTAAATGTGTAAGCTAGATGTATGCTTTTATAATAAATTGTCTATCTATCTATCTATCTATCTATCTATCTATTCGTAATAATGTATGATTTGCAAAAATGAAAACTGCTGCTTCTGTGTAGATGAAAGAATCAAAGTGCGCGTTGTGCACACGCTACATTGATTATGGCCAAGATGCGCCCTTAAAATAGCATATGAATAACATGCGCAACGCGCCACTGACTTTAAACAATTTTTTCCTGGTTAGTGGCGCAATTGTTTTCTAAACCTGCAAAATAGCATGAAGGAACGTTTGCGCCGGAACACGCCTCCTCTTTGCGCTGAACCGCCCCCGGGAGCGCAAGTGTATTTCCTAACTTACCGACGTGCTTCTGTGGAGGGAAAAGTCCGCTTTGCGCGGGTGCAAAATAGGAATGAAACATGCGTCGGTGTACAAAGTCACTTGCGCTGGGTGCAAGATAGGGCCCTATAGTTTCAATGAATCCCTTTTCTTTGCATGTCACATTGACATTACAGTCCAGAACGGCTCTTTCGGCATTAACATGAACATTGTATAAGCATTCGTTCGATTCACGTGTCACTGAACAGAAGAGAGGCTCTCGGGAGCGTAAACGTCACAACCGTTTGATTTCCAGGCAAAAACGTCCCGAATCTTTCACTTAAAAATCAGTCTACAGGCTTTTAGAGACAGCCTAGGAAGACGGGGAACGTCTCAGTTTTAAATGTTGAGAGAATCGTAGGCGTTGTGTGTGAACATGATGTGATCTGAACATCTAGACTAAATCTGAGAATTTACTCATCTTACTTGTACAAAAACAGATTCACTATTCTCCAAAAAAAAAAAAAAAAAAAAAAAAAAAAAAAAACCAAAAATGCAAAAAACAATCAAACGCAAACATGCAATAATTAAATGTTACATTGCACAAATACACTTTATGTATTTAATCTCACTTTATCAACCAATGTCTTTGCTGCTGACCTTCAATCTAAGCAAAAATGACACATTTGTGTTTTTATTTTTTGTTTAACCTGTGTTGAAGTTTCTTCTTCTTCTGCGATCCAGAACGGCAGCACATCAGAACGGTTTGTTTGAGTTGTTTGAGTCTTATTCATTTCACATTTGGTGTGAAAGGGCTTTTTGTTATTGAAAGCAAGCAAGCCCAGCCCAGGGGCCGGATGCACAAACGGTTAAGACTAGTCTTACAACTCAGTCATCACATTTGTTTCTTTATGACTGTTCATAACTGTTTTAAGTCAGTTATATAAAAATGTATATTAGTCTAATTTGATACTAGAAAGTAATACTGATTGTCCCTTGACTCAACGCTAGGTGGTCATACTAGTACTTAAGACACAGTCTTAACATAAGGGCTATTTTTATGCAACCGGCCCCAGGTGAGAAAAAGCAATGCAAAAGTAACGTAACACATTACTTTCCATAAACAGTTTCTAAGTGACACAATTAATAGCTTTTTTTTGGGGAGTAATGCAATATTGTAATGGATTAATTTTTAAAGTAACTTTCCCCAACACTGCAAGCTGTTCAAACATCTGCATCAATAAATAATAAAAATCCATCTTACTAATTATCAAAAACAATTTATACTGAAATTACAATTGCATAAATAATTACACAAGATTAAAGTATTAAATATAACACTTTGAATACAGAAATTTGGAAAATCATTTCTATAGGCAACTAATTAACAATATCTTGGTACGTGATAAATGATCAGAATTATGCTAATTCATGAATTAAATTTCCCTTATACCATAGGGGCCAATCCAAAAGAGAGGAAAAAACTATTGTACAGCTAATTTATGACTAACATTAAACACGCCACTGTTCACCCATTACTTCTAGCAGCATGACTTCAATCCACGCCACGCCATCTTGTTCCACTTCAGTAAAGCATCAGTGCTGTTGCTCAAACCCTTGCTGTCGTTTGAGAGGCATCAAAGATCAAACTTCTGCGTTTCATTCTCAACAGTGTCGGAGTGGAGGGATGAAAAGCCTGAGCTGATGGCAGATGGTGAGCCAATGAGGGGTGAACTAACCTACTAATGATACAAAATGAAATTTTGCATTTAGAACCCATCTGGTTGATTCTCCCTCTGGGGAAAGAGAGCTCAGACGTAGCCACACATTTGTGGACCTGTAGTGAGAATCAGAGAGTCTGGTGATTGTTGGTGGCACACATGATTACTCAACTGTGCAATGAATCTCATAACAGCAAAGGGTGCAGTAATTTCCACCTTCTGGACCGGTTATATATCCCTCTGCATGCCAGGGACAAGCTTTCTACTGTATACAGTTTGGGTCCCAAATTATACCCCTGTAATTATGTCATCTTTTGTCTAACACTGGATCATTAATGAGCGATTTAGCTGCAAAATTGTTGAGATGTTGAATGCGAAGCTTAGCTCTAAAAAGATAAAAACTCCAAAACCAGACTGGAAATGTATGTAGTGTTTATTGTGTGTTACATTATGAGCTATGCTTATATCCTATATTGATTTGATTTGAATGCTAATCAGCATGTGCTGTGCTTAATCTGAGATTCTCAGTAAGAAAAGAAAGATTGTTTCTGTGTTCTTATAAAACATATGTACAAGGTGTACAGTATTGGCCAAACGTGATGTCCGGCTTCACACTTTATTCAAATGTTATTATAAATATGCATTTAAAATTTGCATATTGCGTAGTTGTCCTTGGTGTCAGTTTGTGATAATGCAATTAAAAAAAATGCCAAATTGTGCAGACATCATTTGGGGAATTTTTTAGAACAAGAGAGAACCAATGCAATATTAATAACTAATCATGTTGTATGCTTTTTCCTGACAGCTTTTTGCGTTTCTATGCATTTTATTTTAATTGCATAGTCAAATTAAATCTGTACTGTAGTTTGAATGAATGAATGAGGCATTTATATAGCGCTTTCATATGTACTACTGTACACCCAAAGCGCTTTACAATCATATCAGGGGATCTCTCCTCAACCACCACCAGTGTGCAGCATCCACTTCATACATCCACAGTTTGCCTTTCTTTTTGCCAAATAACTCTGTCATACCAAGTTTACTGTTTTGCTCTTCATATAAAATATTTTCCTCATATATTGATGATCTAATCGAACTTGTGAGGTCATATATCCCTTCAAGACATCACTTTTGCTAACTATAACATCTTTGTTTCCATCCTTTAACTTTGTGTAACTAAAGTGTTTCTACACTGTAAAAAGTGTTGACCTGCAACTGATACATAGCTCATAAAAAATGAGTTTTGTTGGCATATATTACTGTATTTAGGCTGATTCAGTTAGTAATAATATATTTTTGACTGAAATAAAACCATTCATCAAATCAAAATAATGCTTGATTTTATGAATTTGCCAGCAAGAGAAATCTGTAATTAACCGAATTTAGGATGGTTCAGGCCAACTGATAAAATGCATCAGGAACAATGATGGAGGGAACAATGATTCATTGCATTTGTCCTTTTCTCACCCAGTCATACACAATATATGTTCGGGAAGTTTGCGAGGGGAGACAACATTACTTCTTTCATCCATTCAGGCGTAGAAAGCAAGGCTTGAGATGTCACATCTCCTTATGTGTGACACCGGGCCCCAGAATGTGCGCTGTGTTCATTGGTAGGGCAGTCAGGTAGGCTCGCATGAGTCCTGCAGAAGAGGCTCAGCGCTGGGTTTCCGCTCAGCCTGAAAGACTGGGACAGACTGGCGTGTCTGTTGCTGGGTGATCAACAAGGTGGTCTGGGGCCAGTTCAATAGAGAGAGAGAGAGAAAAAAAAACTGGGAATGGGCACAAAACAAACAGATACCTCTTCCCACAATGCAGGAATAGGAATGGGAATATGAATGCGATGGTGAACTTGTTTTAAAGATGTTTTTCTTTTGACTTGGGATGTCTCCACTACAAAAGTTACAAAAGTGGCATGCAGTGTGATTTCCTCATTTAATAATATCAGTGTTGAGGAAAGTTACTTTTAAAAGTAGTGCTTTACAATATTGTGCTACTCCCTAAAAAAGTTACTTATTGTGTTATTTAGTTACTTGTTATGGCAAGAAATGCATTATGTTTCTTTTCCTCAACTGGGCTGGGCTTGCTTGTTGAAATGAATAAGACTCAAAAAAGAATAAGACTCAAAAAAGCTCAAACTAATCTTTCCGCTATGCTGCCGTTCTGGATCGCAAAAGAATAAGACGCAGGAGAAGAAAGTCTAAACTTCAGGAGGTTAAACAAAAGAAAGTAATTTTTGCTTATATTATAGTTAAATTGGATCATCGAAGGTCAGCAGCAAAGACATTGATTAATAAAGTGAGATTAAATACATTGGGCCCTATCTTGCACCCAGCACAATTGACTTTGTACACGATGCATGTTTCATTCCTATTTCTCACCCGACGCACAGCGGACTTTTCCCTCCACAGACGCACGTCGGTAAATTAGGGAATGAACTTGTGCTCCCGGGGGCGGTTCAGCGAAAAGAGGAGGCGTGTTCCGGCGCAAACGTTCCCTGGTGCTATTTTGCAGTTTCAGAAAACAATTCCGCCACTGACCAGGAGAAACCTAGTCTAATTTGTTTCTCCATCCCCAATGTCACTTCTCTGTGTTTTACGGCCCTGACGAGAACGTCGGTCTCCTCGGCTGTGAACCGCTCCTGGTGTGTGTCTGGCAAATCCGCCGTTATAATAGCAATTATGGAACAAGCGCGCCTGCTCTTAAAGGGAATGTGAGATGACGCTCTGATTGGTTTATTTCACGTTACGCCCAAACCACACCTATGAGTAATGAAGCTACTTCAGACCAACACATTTTAGATTTGCGTCGGGCGCAAGAGTAATTTATCCCGCCGGTATAATAGCAACAGCGCCCGAGATCCGCCCACAGAGTTACTTGTGTTTCACGCTTGATACTCGCGTTCAGATCGTTAAAATAGGGCCCATAAAGTCACAAAATATCACATTTAATTATTGGAAGTTTGCGTAGTATTCTAATTAAATGCGTGCTCACGTATGAAATTTATACAATTTATAATATTCACATTTAAAAGAATGTGTTACTTTATGTTACTTGGAGAGAGTAATCTGATTACTTAATTGCGGTTCTGGTAATGTGTTAACCCCAACACTTATAGTTGCACCGATAGGAGTGGAAAGCTCTGCTCATGATCTACTGATGAACGCATACGCAGCCGGATCATTTCCATGATGACCAACGCATCTACCAAGATTAACGCAGGTTAGCGTCTGGTTTAAGACATGCTTTTGGTGGGTGGTAAATAAGGCACAAACACCAATAAACTGACTAGAGCAAGCCTTAGTAAATCACCTTGCATGATTTTCTTCTCCCATAAATTTTGCGTCTGAAAGGGAAACTCCTACAAATGCTCAGCCGGACAGCAACATAGTGTCGGCTCAGATCCAGTTCATGTGGATCCCACGTGTACTAGATGTGGGACGGATCTGGGCCGACACTATGTGGTTTTCTGGGTATGCAATAAGGTCAGCCGAAATAATAACTGTGCCCATGCCTTTCCAGTGCTAATCTTTCACCGCAGTTAGTTAGTAAATCCTGACATGTCACAAGCTGTTGGTAAATCTGGCTCTTGGTGTTACAAAACCATTAAGAATTAAGGAAAATAGTTAACCTATAAACATTGAAAACTGTGATTGCATCCATTATTACACCTTTTCCACCAGAATAGTTCATGTTCTGGAGCCAGAGCCGGTTCTGTTCTGGGTTCGGTTCAAGCCAAGATCATCCACCCCAGAACCGATGAAACCCAGCTGTACATCGTGTTCCTGCTGGACTTTCTCATGGGATATGCACAGATCTGGATGAAAAAACACAATCTCCAATCTCAATCTATCAAGGATGGCTTCTCATCTTCCCAGAAATTCCAGCAACATTGCGTTCATAAAGCCATCCAGGACTGGAACAAAGCCCGCTGGGACCAACATAAGGAGACAATCATGTTCCCTAACTTTCACTGTTTCTCCCTACTGGAATGATCTACCAATGTTGATAGACAAACCTCTTCCATGAACCATTGCTTTAATCCTGTTAATGTACTGAATCTTAATAATATAATAATAAACTATTCTTTCTCTATTGTCTAACTGACTGTCATCTCCGGGAACTCCGAGTATTTCCCATGCTTTCTTTGGCTAAATCTTGTAGTATTCCTCATTTGTAAGATTATTAAAGTATGTACTAAATTAATATATCTAAATGCAAATGATATTTGTAGTGAGTGTTGGGATGTGGGACATTATTTGCCTTCCTTTAATCACACAGGTAAACCTTGTTTATTAAGTGACAATGTTCTGAGGATAAATGTAACAAAATGTCACACACCCAGTCAAACTGACTGGTAATTGTCTAATTTCTTATAGATTTCGGGTTCATTTTTTTCTGATTACTTTATTACCCTACAGCACCCATGGATTATTTAATTGCATCCTGCTGTATTTATCATATAAAGTGTCTTATTAATTTAATTCTCAAATCTCATGCCACAAAGGGAGAGAAGGAGGTTAATCCAAGGATGTTTGGTATCTTTGTCCTGCTTTTGTATGTGATTTGTAAATTACCACCTTCTTGGGTGAGGCCACAGGCAATGACAATTCCCCTTCTTGGGTTAGGCCACAGGCAATGACAATTCTTTTTTTTTTTTTTTCTGAAATAATTTAGTTCATGTTTTTTGTCAATCAGTCCGCCATGCTGCAATAACAAGCTGTTTTCCCCAGAATGCACGTTCACATTTGATTGGTCGACACAGAGCTTCCCTTGAGTGAGTGTTGTCTGGTTGCTCTATTTGGGGTAATGGAGGTGGGCAGAAATAAATTCAGCAGTCAAGGCGAATATCAGGAGTTAATGACTTTTCCAGATCCTCCCCGCATCCCCTGCCCTCACAGCTTGATAGAGGGAAACAGACACAGCAGGTGGGAAAACGCTGCTCTTTCCCAGTAGTTTTTAAAGAATTGATTATATTATATATATTATATTATATTATATTATATTATATTATATTATATTATATTATATTATATTATTATAATCCAGTAATCCAAAGCATTATATTCTTAATTATAGTCTTACAATGGCCAAACAAAAATTAAAATTAAAATTAAATTAAAATAAATTAATTAAAAGATGATAAAATAAAATAAAATGAAACTTTTAAATTTTTACTTTTAAATTAATTTTTTTATATATAAAAAAATAATAATAATACAAAATAAATAATAAATTAAAATAAAATAATGTAAAATAAAATAAAATAAAATAAAATACTACCAACACACACAGAAGAGTAGACACTACATTTGAAATATTTGTGGATGGGTTGCTAGGAACAGACACTCAGCTTCAGTGTTGTGATATCTATGGCCTCCTGTGGATGGACTCCACTGCAGCTGCTCAAATACGTTCATTAAGTTTTATAGAATCCCACTAAATGCCTAGATTAGAGCTCAGAGGTTAATACACATTCAGATAAGCCTTTGAAATACTTGCTCTTTCTTCAGTAGTGCATTGACATATGTACGTTTTTGTCTTTCTTCAATTTGCAATTAATCGTCTTGAAGAAATGCATTAATTTTCTTTTGTAATACCGATGTAATGACCACAAGAGATCTGTAGATCTTTAAATATCATCCTTTTGTGCCAGTTTGGGAGTATTCTGTGTGAGACTGCTTGTTGTCTTGACAAAGCCAATACACTGATATTGTATTTAAGTTTATTCTGGGAACAAAATGACTTCAATTTCTCCTCCAGCTCCACCAGTAATTTATTTACAGTAGTGATGATATTTTACAATATTCGCAATGTAAAAGTAGGTCTGAGTTGAAACCTTTAGCCAGTTCAGAAGTTGTCCAGATCTACAGCTCAGATGCCTTGGCTAGATGTGTCCACATAATCTTTTGTGCAACCATTTTAGGTCACTGCCTCTGTGAGGAAGCTTCTTTTTTTGTTGCAGTTACACCACCCATTGACCATCAGCATTATCATCAGCTCCGTGACTGAGCGCTCAGGCAAAGACAAGCAGCCAGAGGCGTCTGACTGGCAGATCTCCAGAGAACAGCACAGTCTTTAGGCTCTCTTTAACCTATACAGAACCTGTGAGGTTTACTTGGGACTTGGTTCCCTTGAATAAACGAGTAAAAGGAGATTGTCACTTGATGTTTCCATCCGAAGCTGAGAGTTTAAATTACGCACAAAATTGGAATATTGCATGAAAGATTTGCGAATAAAGCACCGCTTTCCATGTGTTCAAGAGAACACAGTCGTCACTTCCTGAAAAATTAGCTCATAATATCAGTAAAAAAAATGGAAGTTTCTGCAATCAGACTCTTGTTCCTCCATCATAAACGAGTGGTCTCAAAGCGTCAGACGAAACACAGTAAACGCTGTCATGTTCTCTAGCGTTCGGATGCTGGTGTTCGGGAACACACTCGTCTGAGACGCTTCTGGAGGGAATTAAACCAAATCACTCTGATCACACACTTTGACTTTCAGAAACACCAAACCAACATTAGAGATGCTGCGATGCCATTGGTCCACTGGTTACTCCAGTTATCAAGTCAAGTCAACTTAATTTATATAGCGCTTTTTACAATACAGATTGTTTCAAAGCAGCTTTACAGTGATAATAGGAATGAATGCAACAAAGATTGTTTTGGCTGGACCGCAGCTCTAGAAAAAAGTCATTGTCTAGCTCGAAACGCTGTTTCAGACTGACACACAAACAAACAACAACAAACATGTAGCCAATCAGCATTAGGGGCGTACGACGGTGGAGGAGAGAGAAAGAAGAAAGACTGCAGAAATAGAGATGAGACACAATACAAAAGAGAAAAGCTCAGAGGAAATCACTGGAAAATGAAGGGTTATGATCAGGAAAGAGCTTTAGGACCCGCGTTAATATTAGAAAAAAGCTGTCCAGCACTGGAGAGAGAAGCGGGAAGGCCTGAAAACAGACGATACTCAACTCTATATTTCTTCAAAACCTAACGAAACTTACCAATTCCAAAATTGACGAATGTTTAGGTGATATAAAAAAATAAATAATTGGATGACTCGTAATTTCCTACAACTAAATTCTGAAAAAACAGAGATTCTAATTATTGGACAAAAAACGTCCTCACGTAATAACCTAGAATACTGTCTAACACTTGATGGCTGCTCTGTCAAGTCTTCGTCGTCGGTTAGGAACCTGGGTGTGCTCTTTGATACCAATCTTTCATTTGAAAGTCACGTGTCTAGTATCTGTAAAACCGCATTTTTTCCATCTTAAAAATATATCTAAATTACGCCATATCCTCTCATTGACAAATGGGGGACAATTAGTTTATGCGTTCATGACATCAAGGCTAGATTATTGTAATGCTATTATGGGGGTTGCCCTGCACGGTTAATAAACAAACTACAGCTGGTTCAAAACCCAGCAGCTCGAGTTCTTACCAGAACCAGGAAGTATGACCATATTAGCCCAGTTCTGTCAACACTGCATTGGCTCACTATTAAACATCATATACATTTTTAAATATTGCTGATTACTTACAAAGCACTAAATGGTTTAGCTCCGCAGTACTTGAGCGAGCTCTTAACGCATTATAGTCCTTCACGTCTATTGCAATCTCAAAATTCCGGCCAGTCAATAATACCTAGAATATCAAAATCGAGTGCTGGCGGTAGTTCTACCAGAAAGACTCGGGAGAATTAATACTGTGACAATGAACATTTATTTAAGAGCTCAGCAAACAATCAAATTCTTGGGCGTAGGCCCCGTCCGTAACTCGCATTCCGAGGGTACGGAATCTGCATATCCTGCATGAAGACGAAGGCCCGGGGACAGCCTGGTGGTGTTGGGGGGGATGGAGGAAAGGTCCTGTCTTAGTGGTGGTTGGGGAGGATGGAGGTGGTTGAAGCGACAGCATCTGCGAACTCAGACATGAGTAAGTACCACCCTTTTATACTGGGCTATTACTGTAAGATATGATTGGATAGATGAGAAGGTAATAAGTGACGAGAACGATTGAGTCTTCCTGGCAGAACTTGCGTAGGCTTCATATCCTTTTCCTATTTAGCACCAAAACTTTGGAATAGTTTTCCTAACATTGTCCGGGAAGCAGACACACTCTGTCAGTTCAAAGCTAGATTAAAGACACATCTCTTTGACCTAGCATTCACATAATACACTATAGACTTCTATAATTCAATGTTAGGCTGCATAGATTAGGTCAGCCGGAACCGGGAACTCTTCCCATAAATCCTGATGTACTCGTTACATCATGAGAAGAATGGCATCTACGCTAATTTTAGTGTCTTTGTTTATCCCGAGGTTTTCCTGCAGCCTGCCGGATCCAGGCCGTACCTTCGCCTGGACCCGATGACAACGCAGTGCTGAAGTGCCAGCTGTCTCTCCCTATGGAGGATCCCTTTACCACTCTACAGATAAAGCGTCGTCGGGAAACTCAATTCGCGGATCTTCCCGAATTGATAAAATAAAATAAAATTCTGTATCAAAATTATAAGGAAACACCAGTACTTTGATTAGGCTTGGTTTGTAGGGAATTCCAAACCTGCGCACATACAGTATATTCAAATGCACATAACTATAGAACCAGTTCTTAATGCGCATGTGAACGCCATCAGCGTTTCCACAGGTTCGCGTTTAAAGTCTGTGTAGAGAGAATGGTGTCGTTTTAGCGGCCCCTAATTTAATAACAAATGATTGTTGCGATGGAAGCAAATCAATCAAAACTATCTTTAGCTGGAAATAACTTTATTAAAGAACCGCTATAAAGCCAAAACAATCTTACCTTAAATTATTCGTTTATCTCTATAAAGCTGCTTTGAAACAATCTACATTGTCAAAAGCGCTATATAAATGAAGATGACTTGACTTGACTTGACTTGACTTGACGAGGATGTTGCTTTGATTCGCTCCACACGTGAGTAACACTGGGTAACACTGAGTAACACACTGAGTAACACACTGAGTAACACCGGATAACACTGAGTAACACTGAGTAACACCGGATAACACTGAGTAACACTGAGTAACACAATGAGTAACACTGGTTTGAGAGTCATTGTTTGTCTGGAGCTGCTGTTCTGTTGGCAACTAACCACCAACTCTTGTCTGTAATTACTATTGTGTACTTTTTGTTTTTTTGCTTCCTTGTCATTCGTTCATCATCTGCGCTTTATTTTTGGTGAAGCATTAATTTGTTGCGCTTCTGCTATGATAAACAGACATCCACTTTTGGATTGCGTGCGTAATGGAGGCCAGCTAGTGAGAGTCGCGGTGACGACTGCTGGACAATGCGGTGTTTAGCGTCAGTGTTAGTGCACTCGCCTCGCATGCCGGCGATTGGAGTTCGAGACCGACTGAATTGGAGGGTTAGATTTTGAGGCAGAGCAATGAAGAGAGGGTTTGTTTGGGTTGATTTTGAAATATCGCTTACCCACCTTTAAGTAAGTTTTTGATTGATTAATTTCCGTTGTAAAAATCATTAGTTATTAACTTAGGGGCCACTTACACAACACTGATTTCAATTGAAAACAAAAACAAAAACTTTAATCCGTTCTGGCCGTTCATTTACATGACAATGGCGTTTTGGTGGTCCAAGAACGCAAACTTTGAAGTATATGGCGAGCAAACAGCATTTTGGATCGTGTGTTCCTCCCTGCCCTCGCGATTTATGTGTTGTTTGTTTGGGAGTAGAGCATGCACGGTCAGCTCTAGTAAAAGGGGGCTGACAGGGTTCATTCATAAATTCCCGACGTGTTACATATGCACTATCGAGAGTTTGAGCTCTACTCCTGTTGGCTTTCTTCTCGAGGGAAGAAAGTCAATAAAGATTCTTTGGCTCGGATCTCGCGTTTGCCGAGGCAACGTGTAGATAATGGGTCCGCAATATAGATGGGAATTTCCCTTTCGCTCTTTCTCTTATGATTGTGTGCAAACTAATTATGTGTTTGCAGACTATTATTATGGTTATTTTTGTGTTTGAGATTATTAAATGAATTTAATTTTGAGAAATTAAATGTAATATTTGTCTGGCTTTGAAAGTAGATGTATGAAAATAATATATTCAACTTTCATCCAGACCAAGTTATCTATCTGATTGATTTCTGGCTGCATTTAATTGTGATGAAATTAAATGTTAAATACTAAAGTATTACTAAATAGTTGATGTCTGTATTAATACACTATATTCAGACTTTCATCTAGACCGTTTCTTGTCCGGGTGATATTTGGCTGCATTTAATTTTTGAGAAAATTAAATATGTACTTTTCTGATCTCTGAGGAGTTAGATGTTTGTATTAATATAGTATTCTGTCTTTCATCCAGAGTAAACATCCAGTGTTTACTTGTCAGTTTGATATTTGGCTGCATTTTATTTTTGAGAAAATTTAAATGATCTTTGAGGGGTTAGATGTCGGTATTAAATACTATTCAGCCTTTCATCCAGACCGTGTTGACTTGTCTGGTTGATCTTTGGCTGCATTTAATTCTGAGGAAATAAATGGTGAAATTCCTGGGGGGAAATGAATAACACCTCATTATTCAGTGGCTGTTCTGCCAACCCCATCATCTCTCATCTTCGGGGCACAACAGTCTCCAGTGAGTTCTAGTCTCAGGCGAGACCTTATCTCAATGTCCACCCGGAAACGTAGTGGCGCTGGGATCCTCGCTCCCTCCCAGGAGGGTCTCAGAGCAATCAGTTCGGCTGTTCCCTGCCGGTGCGCCGCTTCAGGACACTGAACTGGTCGCTTGAGTAATACCAGAGACCAGTCTCGAGAGGCTGGTTCTCTTAATTTTACTGGGGGGAAATGGTTAACACCTCACTATAAGGTGCCCATTTCCCTTAGATGCCTTTGGGGGGCCGTTCTGCCAACCCCGCCACCTCGTGTGTGTCAGGGCGTAACGGTCTAAACCATACGCCCGGAAACATAGCGACACTTGGATGCTAGCCCCCTCTAATGAGGGTCTCAGAGCAGTCAGTTTGGTTGTTCCCTGCCGGTTCGTACAGGGCACCAAATTGGTCGCTTGAGTAACACCTAGAACAGTCTTAAGAGACTGGTTCTCTTAGTAGATTTTTTTGCAGCGTGGGAATTCTGCCAAACATATCTATCCCTGCCACCTCGTGTGTTTCGGGGCGCAGCAGTCTCCGGCGAACACATATCTCAGGGTCCACCCAGAAACGTAGTGGTTCTGGGATGCCTGCCCCCTCCAAGGAGGGTCCCAGAGCAGTCAGTTTGGTCGTTCCCTGCTGGTTCGCCGTTACAGGGCGTCGGGCTGATTGCGCAACAAAAAAAACAGAAGCCAGTCTCGAGAGGCTTGTACCTCTAGTAGAATTTTTGGCAGCGTGCAAGCTACTGTCAATTGTTTCTTGTTGGGTCCTGCATAACATAGAAAAGGGTTATCAAATAAAGTTCGGATCTCGCCCGCCCAGGTTTATGGGGTCCTTCCACTGTGGTGGGCCCCGAGCAGGTTCTGGTAATGGAACAAGAAGTGAAAACCCTGCTGGAGAGAGGGCTCATAGAACATGTTCCCCGCTCCAACAGGAAAACCGTACAAAATACAGTCGGTATTTCATAGTTCCAAAGAAGGATGGGGGGTTGCGTCCCATTTTGTGCTGAACGTGTCAATCATGCAGCTAAAATACATTTTTTTAACCCTGAGACAAATCATGCCACAGATCAGATCCAAGGACTGATTTGTCATGATAGATCTCAAGGACGCATACTTCCACATTTCTATCCTTCCATATCACAGGAAGTTCCTGAGGTTCGCTTTCAGGGGCAAAGCTTACCAATATCGAGTTCTTCAGTTCGGCCTAGCACTATCACCCCGTACTTTCATCAAATGTGTAGATGCAGCTCTGGCGCCACTGCGCCTCCAGGGTATTCGCATCATGAACTACATCGACGATTGGTTGATTCTGGCTCAATCGCATCAGTGCGCGGTTCGGCATTGAGATGTCGTTCTCGCCCACATGAAAGAGTTGGGGTTATGGCTAAACGCCAAAAAGAGTGTGCTTCCTCCACCACAGAGGACCACTTTTTTAGGCGTGGTTTGGGACTCAATGTTGATGCAGGCACACCTGTCACCGGCATGCATAGAGTCCATCCTTTCGGCTGTGAAAAGAAGTAATGCTAGTAAAAGCTAGGCCAGTCACTCAATGTCAAACAGTTTCAGAGGCTGTTGGGTCCGATGGCAGCAGCGTCCAACGTGATCCCTTTTAGACTGTTTGTACATGAGACCCCTGCAGTGGTGGCTCAGGACCAAAGGGTTTTCCCCGAGGGGCAACCCCTTTCGCATGATCAGGGTTACGCGGCGATGCTTATACCCCCTGGTTATGTGGAAGAAACCATGATTCCTGTTCCAGGGTCCCGTGTTGGGTCCCGTGTCCCGCAAGTGTTGGTGCTAACGACAGATGCCTCTCTCGCGGGCTGGGGAGCGTTCATGGATGGTCGCTCGGTGCCCGGGAAGGGTCACCATCTCACCTGGCACTTAATCACCTGGTGATGATGGCTCAGGCTCTTCATCCCTGGGCACCAGATTCAGGAAGCAGACATCCTGTCGAGGCAGCGGCTGAGGCCCAGGGAAGGGAGACTCCACCCCGAGGCGGTGGAGCTCATATGGACTTGCAGACGTGGCAGTTCAGCATCTGTACATGGTTTCCCTGACTGTTCTACTTCCGGTAGTTCTGGAGAACAGTGTTATGGAAGTGTGGGTTTGGCCTCTGAGGGGGCCCAACTCATAGATCACACATAGATCATAGGCCACGATCACTCTAGAGCTCCCTGCACAGGAAACAAACCGGTTTCATCCGTGGTGCATTGGAGCAGGAGGAGTATGGTGGCTTTGTAGCCTTGTATTAAGGGTATCCCTACAAGAGGTGTGTGATGCGGCGGGCTGTTCTTTTCCGCACACACTCGTCAGGTTTACAACCTAATTTTGGGCTTCACTCCTGGGTCCCAGGTGATTCTGTCTTTGTCGTGCTCGCCTGATTTCACACAAGACAGGCACTGGTCACTATGGTGGTGTTGGTATAGACGTTCCCACAGCGTCATCTCGACGCAATGCGAGTTCCCTTGAAAGTTCTCAGTTACGACTGTAACCTCGGTTCCCTGAAGAGGGAACGAGACGTTGCTCACCCTGCCATACTTCCGGCGTGCCTGTGATCGACTTGCTTCAACCTATCAGAAGTTGACAATGTTTGGTCTGGTTGTGCTTGACCAAATACGCCATTGGAGTGATTTTACAATTGCTTCATGACGCAATCACAAAGAGCATTCCCACAGCGTCATCTTGACGCAACGTCTCATTCCCTCTTCAGGGAACCGAGGATACAGTCGTAACCGAGGCATTTTCAGTTGTTTCCACTTGGTCTGATTAATTGGCCATGTAATGATCCAACCCGACCCTGCTTCACAGATCAACGCCACTGAGAGTGATCCAAATGAACCAAAGACATGCTGTAATACAGTTAGTTTGTAGAGTGTAGCATTCATAATGCATGTTTCAAATACGTATACTTAAATATGCTGCATTTGCCAAGTTTTTTCATGGGAATACTGTGGGTTCCAGAGGTCTGAGATATTACCTGGAATTAAATCTGTAGAGGTCACTAAATGAATGTACCTAAATTGAACGACATTGATTGACGTTGTATTACAAATCATGCTGTGTTGTAAAGAACCTATTGTATTTTAAGATTAAAATTGATCAGTGTCATGTCACAAGGACATAATTAACAGAATGTAGACATATGCAGTACTGCAATTAAGCTCTTTTTCAAGCACAGGTGTCTGCAATCTGTTCTTCACTTTCCTCCACTCATCCTGCTTTCAGCCCATTCATCGCTATGGAAACAGACTGGATGGATTGCTCGACTGCTCAGTGATTGGTATGACGCCACAAATGACAGTGCCAGATCATGACTTGCTACATTCAGCATTTAAGAGACTAGCAAGTTAACAAAGGGAGAGAAAAAAAAATACATCTACAGTTTGTGTTTTATTGTTCTAACCAAATCATTTGTTAACAATAATCAACAGCCGATTTTGGAAGACTTTTAGTGCAACAAAGTTTTACTTTAAACCCAAAGTTTTACATAACCCTTCAAAATTAGAGAACACTTAAAATTACAACAATTGAGTTCTGTGATTTCTGCAGGTCAATTACAGGTCTTTGTCGTTGATTGATAAGCTGTGGCAGAGGCAATTGAAGATCCCAGTGCAACAATCTAGCCTTGCAGGAACTAGCGCGACCAGCTGCACTAATTAGTATGGTTGTAGAACACAGAAAAACGCTATCATCACCATCCTTCAGCTGTCACAATGCACAGTATATGTACATGTTCCTGCCACTGGTGACACTAACTCAAGATCGATAGATTTTAATTGCTTTTTGCCACTTTTTCTAGTAGCCATGGGAAAGAAACTCTCGAAGGAGTGATATAAAAGATACCCATGAAATGCAGCCCAGAGGATCCAGTTAAGGTCATTCGGGGTGTAAAGGATTAAGAATGTACAAATGCATTAATGCAAATATACTTGAATTAATGCATTCATGCATAAAGTTTGAAAATGATTTAAAAAAGGGTATGTCAAACTCAAGTAAAATATAACTTTAATTTGAATGTATATGCTAACCTATGTATAAACAAATAGTTTCATTTTTGATGGTTGCTGGATAATGGTTCTCAAACAGTTAACAAGTACTAAGACCATGACAGTTCTCCTAAGCTGTATAATGTTGAACAGTCAGCAAAAACTATGTGAAAAATGCCTCAGAGCAACAACTCAAATGTGTACTTTTTCTCAAAGGTGATGGCAACAATCTGCAGATTCCACATAGCATATATTGCACATAACATAATTGCAGCACCATACATATAACATGATGTATTACAGCAAACATGGTGTGAGTCCTTCCTCTTCTGTGGTATCTTTTAAACTTTGCAACATGCTTGTATTGTCATTTAATGATATATGTAAGCATATGTCAGATTTTCAGAAATATGTTTTGGTCAAGCTCTGATATTTTATTAATTATAATTTGATAATTTACACAATGGCAAGAAGATTTTCAGGATGGAAATAAAAGAGCTATTGGCATTGCTCAATGATGGACTGAGAGTTCATTCTTATCTTTTTATTAAACCATTTTCTGTAATTCTAACATGGAATACTTAGAAGCAGACAAAACAACTACCAAAAAAAACACACAAAAAAACACACATCTATTGCTAATACTTACAGATTGTTATTTTTACGCATCCATGTGCCGAAGGACATCTTTCCACCATTGCGAATGTTCTGAAAAACCTAGGTTGTTTGTTCGAGTCGCACAAATTTTGGCATACATCATACCAAGACCCTTATGACAATTTTTTTCCAAAAGAAAATTGGGTAACATTTTGTTTACAGTGTCCTTGTTACATATGTTACATATACTTACCATAGTAATAACAGTAAATTATTCATAATTACATGCAATTAACCCTCAACCAAATCCTAATCCTACCCTAACCCTAAAGTAATGCATGTAGTTGCTTAATATTACTCAGTACTTAAATATATAATTCCACTGTTACAATGACACCTTAAAATAAAGTGTAACCGGAAATTGATTTATAAAAGCATTAAAAAGATATAAGCCACTCAATCAGTCTGGCATCACCCATTTTGACTATTTGACTTACAGTATTCTGTATCTGTTCAATGAACTGTCCAAACTTAACGAAACTTGACACACATAGACTACATGTCATTCTGTTGATGCACACCAAGTTGCACCAAAATCTGCCAATAGGTGGCGCTACAACTAAAAAACCTGTCAAAACTCCGCAACAGTTCCATCAAGGAAAATGTTACTTGATGTTTAGTCTATCTTCTTCAGGGCAAGTGTTCACTGGCTGCCAGCAGCCAATCAGTTTTCAGCAGCTAATAACTTGCATTGTGAATGAAACATTTTTATGAAATTCAACAAGTATGCTACTATAATAAGCTAATTTACATTTTTGCTAATAACTCTCAAATTGTGATGGCTAGAATACAAATTCATCTGTCCTCTGAATCACTCAGTACCCCTAAAGTTCTGCTAGTTTGATTTCATTCACTATTTTTTTTATTAGAAATATTTTTATAAAAATTTTATTTTATTTGTATTTTTATAACTCATCCTTGGCTGTCTGATTCACACAAAATTTGGTAATAAATACTAAATAATTAAATTCAGAATAATAATTTAGATACATTTTATTGTTAAATATGGACCATTATATTTTGACTAATTTGCCTATTTTGTGTAAACACAATGTCCAAACTTCCCGAAATAAAAGTTTATTTGCAAATAAATCTGTGACCTCCAACATGATTATTGATCATTTAATAGTACCTTCAATTTATATATATCCTAATGATACTGAAAACATATTTATCTGTTTGCCAATTGCCACACATGACTGAATATATTGCTGTCCAATTAAAATGAGGAGACAATGTGATATTTTTTCTTTTAATACAATATTTCTTTAAAGAGGCATATTCTGAAAACATACAGGCACTGTTTCACAGCATTCACTCAAACCAAAAAATTGTGAAATTATTTCTTATGTTCACTTAATTGTGATATTGTGAAACTTAATATGATTTCCATCTTTTTTTTTTTTATAATTATTTTATACAATTTATTAAAGATGACCTATTATGTTTTTTGCCTGTTCATCTTTCTTTTGTGTGTAATGTTGTTGTTTACGCATGAAAAAGCCCCTCCAGTGGGAGTTATTCTCTATATCGGTCATGGTTATGCTGCATACCAAGGGACGAAGACTAAGATGAAGAGTTAACACGATATTTAACAATATCCACAAGGTAAATCTATCTGAAGTAGAGCAAGCAGAACACAACCATACATGAACGAGACCAGACAAAGGCGAACTGAAAAAAACAGGACTTAAACACACAGACAAAGAGGTGATTATGACAACACACATGAACATTATGATACAAACATACAATATACTTTATTGTCTCCTTAGGGTGATTTGTCTTGGGCTCAGTGTATGATGCATTTCCAGAATAAATAATAAATAAATAAATAGATAAGAGTTTATAAATAAATTCTAAATCAATCACAGAATAAATCAATCACATGTGTAAACAAGCAGGGAAATAGTGCAAACAGAAAACAAAGTCCAAACTGGGTGATATTGTGACAATATCATTGTCAGTTTTCTAAATTCCCTGGAAAACCTTCATTATAGTCTTGAGTTGTTTTCCCGGAACGAACACGCCACAATATTCTTCATTTAAATAATTCCTACGCAGAATAAAGGGGCGGGGCCTGGTTGAGTTAGTTAGTAGTGTGTTAAACTGGTGGTTACGGTAAGGGGCGGGACATTTCCCAAACACACTCGAAGCGCTCGACCAATCACAACACACTGACCCAGCCGACCAATTTAGAGCACAGTGTGCTTTTCAGAAAGAGGGGCTTCATAGAGACAGGAAATAAACAAGGGTGCGTTTCCCATACAATGATGTAACTCGCTGATTAACTACAGCACCATTGAATAATGCATTTTGGAGAAACTAACCAACTAGTCACAACTGTTTTCCAAAACCGTAGTAGCATGGTCGCCCCTCTGTCGTTTTAACTACATTGGTTTAACAATATACTGTAGGCTTACGACTGTTGTTAATGTCATCAGGTGGAGTAATAACTTCTTCAAAATAATCTATTTTCAATCTCTGAAATCTCTGAACATGGCACTTGATGACTACTTTACCCTTTTTTGTTCCCTGTCATTTAGCTTTATTTGATGATTGATTTATCACAGGTTTCCTCATTCGTCATACTTTGGGGTTCCCTTGCGCATTTACGCACATGCGCACTCCTCAAAAACAGCGTTGATTGTTGACACGCTAAAATATACAGACTGAAACGGATGCATATTCAGATTTAATTAAAGTAGTAGAAAGCACTACATTTTAGCTTGCATATTTTGCCCAAGAGCATGATCTATTTAAGTCCACATGTCATTTAACAATATGCTTCTAACTATAGGCCGAGAGTGTAAATGTGCAATGCTGTTTGTTGGAACTATGGTTGACTGAATTGTTGAACTATGTTGCCTGTGACAGAATGTGATGTGATCATAGTTGGCTAACGATGCTTTTGGGAACAGTCATGCATGAAAACCTACTCTATGTCAGGGATCAGCCAGGCTCCACCACCACACAATCACAGAGATCGCGTCACCTGAGTACTAATCACTGGCACCTGCACGTCATCTGATCATCAGCACAAAAACACTCACCTCACACAGTCACATTGTCTGGTCTTGTTTGAGTAAGGACTCACTTTCCTGTTACTCTTACCTTCCTACGATTGATGTTCCCTGGATCCTTTCCAGGAGGTTGTGGATGCCCTCAAGCGTGCACTTTCCTCTACCACTTCCGCTTCACCCGTCACCACTTCTCCTTCACCACCAGTGGCCTCCAGTCCCGTGGCCAATCCAGCGCCCTACTCTGGCTTGGCGGAGGATTGCGACGGATTTCTGCCACAGTGTTCGCTGGCCCTGGAGATGCAGTCGCCTCGTTTCCCACTGAACTAGCGAAGGTAGCGTTCATCATTTCCCTGCTGACGGGGCGAGTGCTCCACTGGGCCCAAACCATCTGGAATCAGAATACGACCGTTACGCAAACACTGAACAACTTCATCTCTCACTTCTGTGATGTCTTCGGGATTCCTGATGGTGATTCCTCTGTGGGTGAGCAGTTATATCATCTCAATCAAGATAAAGATTCCGTTTCTGATTATACCCTCAAGTTCCGGACTCTCGTGGCAGCCAGTGGGTGGAACAAGCGCTCGCTCCTTACCACCAATCAGCAGGGATTAAATCCTCGACTGCGACTGCATCTCGCTACATACGACGATGCCATGGGTCTTGAACGGTTCATTCATCTCACCATCCGAATCGATCGTTGTATGCAGCCCTGCTTGGAAGACCTACAGGGCCAGCCTTCAACTTCTCCGCCTCGCCAGCCAGAGTTTACCAGCTCTCCAGAACCAGTCCCTATGCAACTGGATAACACTAGTCTTTCTTATACTGAGTGGCAGAGGAGGCTGACCCAGGGTCTATGTCTGTACTGTGGCGATGGTGGACACATCATTTCTGCCTGTCCCATCCGTCCACCACGACCAATGGTGAGTGTCATCCATTCCTCATCAGTAAACATGAAACCGCTTACTACTGAAGTCATCTTTACTGCCTCAATGTCTCTCTTCCAGTACACGCCCTCCTCGATTCTGGGTCAGCCGGGAACTTCATCTCCGATTCCCTCTGGCACCAGCTCAACCTCCAGAAGAGGTCCAACAAGGTCCATTATCCACTCGATAATCGGCAAACCTCTCAACAAGAACAATGTGCGTTTCACCGTAGGACCTATCCAGTTGCAAGTGGGACAGTTACACACAGAATCCATCTCCTTCCTGGTTCTGGAGAATTCCACCACTGGTATAATTCTAGGGGGCCCGTGGCTAGTGCAACACGATCCGGATCTCTCCTGGACCACCAGAGAAGTCCTGAAGTGGGGTGATAGCTATTTCCCGGGCTGTTTTCACATCTGCCTCAACCTGTGATTCCTCTACCAGTGTAGCACGTATAACCTCGTCTGGATACGTGAGGGGGATGAATGGAAGACGGCCTTTGTGACCCCCACTGGACACTACTAGTACCTGGTCATGCCGTATGGTCTGGTAAATGCCCCCTCTGTATTCTAAGACTTTCTGCACAAGGTGCTCCGGGAATTCCTTCATTGTACCGTGATCGTCTACATCGATGATATCCTGATCTATTCCCGGAGCCTGGCCGAACATCGCCATCACGTTGTGGAGGTCCTCCAATGCCTCAGAGAACATCACCTCTTCCTCAAGGCCGAGAAAGGATCCTTCCATCAACCAACCATCCAGTTTCTCAGCTATAACATCAGTGAACAAGACATCCAGATGGACGAGTGGAAGGTGAATGCAGTCTGGAACTGGCCCACACCTACCACTATCAAAGAGCTCCAACGTTTCCTCAGATTTTCTCATTTCTATCGCTGGTTTATCCATAACTACAGTTCCATCACCTCCCCGTTGACCAATCTCCTGTCCTGGACACCAGCTGCCAACCAGGCTTTCCAGAGCCTTAAAGACTCATTCACAAGTGCACCACTCCTAATCCACCCAGACCCCAACAAGCCGTTCGTCGTCTATCGCAGCAACATCTCCATCCATGCGCCTTCTCTAAGAAATATCCCCAGCGGAGATTAATTACGATATTGGTAACTGAGAACTACTGGCCATCAAGCTCGCCTTAGAGGAGTGGAGACACTGGCTGTAGGGTGCTAAGGAGAGATTCACAGTTCTCACCGATCACAAAAATCTTCAATATCTCCGAGATGCTAAATGCCTCAACCCCAGACAGGCAAGATGGGCTTTGTTTTTCACCCGCTTCCATTTCACCATCTCCTATCGTCCCGGTACAAAGAATCTCAAGGCTGATGCTCTATCCCGTCTCAATAACTCTGAAGAGGAAACCGAAGACCCGGAGCCCATCTTGCCTCAAAAGATCATCCTGTGCCCCATCTAGTGGTCCACCATCGGCAGCTTTCCTCCTCCAGTGTCTCCGAGCCATCTCCATCGGGGTGTCCACCCGGTCGTACCTACGTTCCCCGGTCACAACGCAATAATCTCACGCACTCTGCACATTCTCCTGTGGGCACTGGCCATCCAGGGGCCAACCGCACCCTCTCACTGCTACAATATCGCTTCTGGTGGCCCAACGTGGCCAGGGATGTGAGAAGGTTTGTCCAGGGATTCCCAGACTGCGCCATCTCCAAGAGCCCACACCATCTTCCCGGCAAGTTCCTTCCATTGCCCATTCCCCAACGCCCCTGGTCACACCTAGGAGTAGACTTTGCCACCGACCTACTTCCCTCCGAAGGTAATACATGTATCCTAGTCATTGTTGACCGATTCTCCAAATCCTTCCGTCTGATTCCTTTGAAAGGTCTACCTACTGCCATGAGCTACACTTCAACCACGTTTTCCGTGAGGGATCAGCCAGGCTCCACCACCACACAATCACAGAGATTGCTGTCACCTGAGTACTAATCACCCGTACCTGCACGTCATCTGATCATCAGCACAGTCAGCACAAAAGCACTCACCTCACACAGTCACATTGTCTGGTCTCGTTTGAGTAAGGACTCACATCCCTATGATTGATGTTTAGTGTGATCGTCTACCGTCCTGTTTCTCCTAAGTCTCCATCTCTTCCTGGTTCCTGTCATCACTCAGCTACTTACCTCTCTCCGTTCCACTGTGAGTACTCCAGCGATCTCTCACCACAGCATCCACGACCTCATTCATTATCTGCAAAAGAATCACAGACTGTCAGTATATCTCACCATCATTATTCAAAGACATTCTTCATTATCGTCACCCACTGGTGGCCACCGCTACTTGTTTCAATAAACCTGTTTCTTACCAGTATCATTTTGTCTTGAGTCTCTGTTCCATAACACTCTAGTACAGCCTAAAAACTAAATCAAAATCAATAAAATGCCCTCTATAAAAGGACGTATTTAACAACAGAGAAATAAAATAAATTTTGATGAAATGTGTCCACTGACATAAGCCATGTTCAATCAAACCGATGCGACTGTTAAACAGAAAGAACATGAGTCAGATGCCCTAAAAACAAGCATGCTACAGCACACATCCTCTGGTTCTGATACCCAGGGTGATGATGACAGCTCCAGTAATGAAATGACCCCGGCACCCCCACTTCAGGGCAGTGAAAGAGGACAGCCTCGAAGGGCTTTTCAGGGGAATCAGTGAAGTCAACTCTCCATGTGACCCACAAAGAACCAGCATCATCCAGAGAACTTTAGCGTGTCCAGTACAAGACAGCATTGGATGAGGAACACATAAAGATGCGTACATGGGTAAATTAGTGCACTGAGCTGAACAGAGCAAGTGTGTGGGGGTGGGGGGTGAGAGAGAGAGAGAGAGAGAGAGAGAGAGAGAGAGAGAGAGAGAGAGAGAGAGAGAGAATGTCTTCTCTATAATGTTGCGTGTTTGTCGAGGTGGGGGGGCACTACATTGATTATTGAGACAGATTTGATTTGACATCGCTGTCAGGTTTCTGATCTCAGTGCAATTCAGGATGTCATCTGCAGATAAATGAGAGAGCTAGCTGAGATATAACAGAGGCAGAGCAGCTGCCATCGACGCCATAGATCCATCCCATGATGCCCGAGGACGTCCAGGCACTGAGGGCCTAGACAATAAGTCTTTCTGAAGGACATTTATTTTGTCTCAGTGTATGTGATCGGAGAACTCCACTGACAGCAGCAAACTCAACAGTAAAGGGGTGATTTTGTACCAAGATCCCCAAAAGTATGCATGCAACTTTTTATAAATTAAACTTAAGGTAACACTTTATTTTACAGTGTCCTTTATACATCTGTTACATGTACTTACCATAGTAATAACAGAAAATTATGCATAATTACATGCTACTAACGCTCAACCAAATCCTTATCCTACCCAAACCCTATAGTAAGTACATGTAGTTAATTAATATTACTCAGTACTTAAATGTAAAATAACACTGTAACAACGACACCTTAAATAAAGTGTAACCAAACTTAAATATGAGTAATTAATTATATATGCCAATGAACACTTGCACTGAGGCAATAGTTCTTTGATAGCGTCATTGGAACAAGTTGTGAATCATTCCAAATTTAATTTAGAATTACTTTTAAATTTAGTTTGAATTGAGTTGGTAAACAGGATTAAGAATTGTAATTAAAATTTGAATGAATTAGAATTAAAATCGAATGAAATTCAAACAAATTCAAAGCTGAAGCCGTACATGTTTTAAAGTGGAATTTTACACAATATTATAAAGTACACACTACATATGGAAGATTTTCAGATGATGTTAATAATAATAAGTGGGTCATGCTGGAAGAACACTTAATTTCCAGGAGTGCTCTAAATTCTTTCTCAATTTCTGATTTTATAAAGAAGTTGACATTTATTAAATCTGGGTAACACTTTATTTTAAGGTGACGTAGTTACACGTTAAATGTACTTACTACAGTAAATTATACAAGTTATTAACCCTAAGGCAAACCCTAACCTTAACCCTATAACAAGTAATGCAGTTAATTAATTTCACCCAGTACTTATTTTGTGTAATTACACTGTAAAGACACCTTAAAATAAAGTGTAACCAGAATCTGTTTTGTTGTCTGTGTGAATTGTTAAATGTAATTAATTGACCAAAATGTAAAAAATGGTACGCTGTTCTAAGGTACAATAATTACAATAGTAATTAAATCTGTAATATATGTATTTTTGAATCATTCTGACCCATGGATCATTCAATAGTTTTTCTGCATCATTAAAACACATTATGTCACTGAGTATTATCCTGTTATGCAAAATTACACTTAGTGTTTTATAAGCAAAATTACTTTTTGTTTTTAAAAAAAAAAAAAAAAAAAAAAAAAAAAAAATAGAACACTCAATTGATCTGTTGCATATGTTGTCCCCTGATATCAAAATATGCCTTTAGGAATTTGATTCGATTCGGAGGCGATGTCATGATTAATTGTGTCTGGTTTACACAACTGACTGAGGTTCAGACAACTTCATTTATTATGCAAAATCAAGTTCTGTAGAAAAAAATCTCTCCAAACTCCCTAAACAGAAGCATTTTTCCACTCTAGTTATCAGACGGGTGATTGATGACGATAATTAATCCTTTCAGTGAAAAAGGCTAATTTGCGGCAGTGTACCGCACAACAGCATGATGCATTTACTGAGCCGACTTCATAATTCCTCCATAATTCACTCCTTCCTCGATGCTCACATCGCCATTTCTCTTTGTTAACATCTAAATATCAGGACAGTCGCTTGATAAAGCTATTTAAGCAATGCCACATTGCCAAAAGAGGAAGAAGGAGGAGGCAGAGGAATGAAGAAGGGGAGGACATAGAGAGCTGGAAGTGCTGGCGGCCGCAGTCATCACATGTCTCCATCAGGGAAAGGTTAACATGATGGGTTGTGACAATCTCTCCTGGCAGGCTTGCAAATAGCTCCCTTATAACCAGGAAATTAAATAGGACAAAAAGATAGATTCAGAGTGCTGGGATTTTAACAGAGGAATCCACCTGGGTCTTTTTGGCGATGATAATGAACTTTATGTTCATATTTGGTAAATGTTTCAGTATACTCAATGCACAATAAATACTGATGTGCACAGAGTGAAGGATTGTTGTTAATGTCATTAGTGGCACTTGCTCATGGAAGCATCTGTTCTTATATGCTATAATACAAAGCCTTATAGAGACATTTCTACAATGTGAAAATACACAGAAACAAACAAAATCTATAATGGAAATTATTCCCAAATGACATTTGATGGGAGTTTGGTATAAACAGAACAAAATAAAATCTTTCTACAAGTAAGCTAACTTGACAATTAAATGCATTGATAGAGTAAGATAAAAACAGTAAGAATGGCAGAATGCATATGCAGGTAGTAGAATAGTGGATAAGTGTCTGCAATGGTAATGCATTGGTTGTGGGCTGAATGCCCAGTAGATCTGACATTCTCTATCACCACTGAGACTTTGAGCAAGGCATTTAACTTGAGGTGAGGTCAAGGGACTTGTAAAGCAGGATCAGTAGATCATTTTGCAAGTCAAATAATTCATACCCTTTGCAAAGCAATGGTTTAACAAAAACTGAAAGACTTTTTAAGGCATCATAGTCATGATCTTAACATGAAGGCAGCTCCAAAAAGTAGGCAGCAACATAATGATGACATTTAACATTTTCATTTTATGCAAAATCTAGGGATGCATTGCATGTTTCCTTTGTGGATAAGGCAATCCCAGAATGCATGGCAAAGAGCACAGCAGAAGAAAGACATTTTACGTAAATGATCAAATCAAGGTTTTTGTGCAAATATTGTGTACTGTGTGTTTTATGCTTAGTGTACCGCTAACCTGAAAATAACTTCTAACATCGAACTCTGTTTGAATCAAATGAAAGTCCGTGCTTTGTTTGACACAGAGTCGCTGTCTATTTAGAATAATCCAAATCAATCACTTATGAAGCTTCATTTGGGTTATGATGCTACACATATTGTACAATGAAAAAAAATAATACAAATCAAAATATTTTCCTCAGTATTTCTGTCTTGTTTTCAAGGACGCATATCTAAACATTCTTAAATAAAGATACATATACTTGAGAAGCAAAATTACAAGGGATATTAAGTCTTGTTTTCTGAAAAATAATAATAATAATAATAAATCGTCCAAATGAAGTGTGTAATGTTCCAAATGCAGTTTATTGAAATATGAACAAATACGAAGTAAACAGAATCAAATAATGACTTGAACTTGACTTGACTTGGCTATGGCCTTGCCTTGGTTTGCTTTGCCTTGCCTTGCCTTGCCTTGCCTTGCCTTGCCGTGCCTTGCCTTGCCTTGCCTTGCCTTGCCTTTTCTTGCCATGCCTTGCCTTGCCTTGCCTTGCCGTTACTTGACTTGACTATGGCCTTGCCTTGCCTTGACTCGACTTGACTGTGGCCTTTCCTTGACTTGACAATGGCCTTGACTTGACTTGACTTGACAATGGCCTTGCCTTGACTTGACTATGGCCTTGACTTGACTTGACTGTGGCCTTGTCTTGCCTTGACATGGACTTGCCTTGACTTGGCTATGGACTTGCCTTAACTGTGGACTTGCCTTGACTTGGCTATGGACTTGACTTGAAAATGGCCTTGACTTGACTTGACTTGACTTGACTATGGCCTTGACTTGGCTATGGACTTGACTTGACAATGGCCTTGCCTTGCCTTGCCTTGCCTTCACTTGACTATGGCCTTGCCTTGCCTTCACTTGACTATGGCCTTGACTTGACATGACTTGACTATGGCCTTGCCTTGATTATGGCCTTGTAAGACTTGGAGAAACTAGAAAATGCCGGGCAGTCTGGTTGAGGAGCGACCACTCCCTGAGAAGACAAAGGACCTTTCTTGAAATTAACATTTGAACTCTCTCTTGTGAAACTAGCATCATCATTCGAGACGCAAGTCTCACCTAAGCAATCCTAATCTACATATTTTTCCCTTAACCCCCCATTCCCCAGTTCCCTCTTTCTATCATGCTGAAATCACCTGAAATTCACCCAAAAATCGACATGGTTTAATGTGAATAATTATCATACAGTATTAGACATGTTTGGTATCATTTGAAATGTCTCAGTGTGACTGGTACAAAGGTGTCATTCCCAAAGAAGTAAACCAAAAGGTAATAAGGTTTTTAAGAGTTTAGAGATAATTCTAATTGTTAGCAAATGTTACCATGTAAATCAACTTCGCCTCCAGTAAGTCTGAGACAGTGATTAATGTAAATTCCCACTGTGAACTCATGATTACATTTGAAAAGAGGTTTCTGCCTTGGTCTGTCTATATAAAGAAATCCAACGAGAGGATCAGCGCGAATCTGTAACCCAGATCAGCCCGTGAGCAAAACACTTCACATCATGTATTTTATAATGTCAAGGTATTGCATCTTCTCTCTTTATTACAGAGCATTTGATGTTTGTATCTATTATCTTTGAACTGATTATGAAATTGGCATGATAAATTTACCTGACATAATAAATTGTAAACATTTGATTTTATTCTAATCGACTCTATGACAAAATGAAATGATTCATTTCACCCTTCACCCGCTGATCGGATGCCTCTATTGGGCCGATTGAGCCGGGCCTTACAGCCTTTACTTGCCTTGCCTTGCCTTGCCTTGCCTTGACTTGACTAAGGCCTTGCCTTGCCTGACTAAACAAAAAGACAAAGACAAAGACAAAGCTAGACAAGAGAAAACGGAAATATGAGGTACTATATATACACAAAGACTAATGACTAACAAGATACACCTGTGAGCAGAGGTGGGTAGTAACAAAGTACATTTACTTTGTTACATTTACTTCAGTATTCATTCTACTTTTAAGAGTAGATTTAAATGTGGGTAATTTTTCTTTAACTCGAGCACATTTCTAATGAAAAAACTGTTCCTCCAGTTTCTTTATTTTAATGTAATACATCTTAAGAAATATGTAGGTTATTCCAAGTGTGCTGTGTCTTTTTTTCTGGGGCATGAGCATTGAATCATTCACAAATTAATCACTCTTTTGAGTCAATTCTGTTCAAAGACTTTGTTGCAAAGATATCTAATTATGATAACAATAATTATTTTAATTAAATATCTATCTAAAAAATAACATGAGTACCGTTTGTGGATACTCCAGCCACCTCTGCCTGTGAGTAATTAAGATGATAAACCAATGAACTGAGAAACACCTGACAAGAACAAACCAATGGAAACATAACACATGAATAAAGGAACCACATGACCAGATCACATGAAGGTTTCAAGAAATCACATGACACAATAACAGGAAATGACATGCCTATGGCAAATATCAAAGTAAAAGACATTGAAACATCAATGTGAAATCAAACCAAAAACAGAAATAACAGTGAGTTTATGCTAAAAATAAGAACAAAATAAAATTGTATGCCCCATTGGAAAATATGGCTAATATTTGTTCATGTTTAAGCACTCATTTTTCAGTAAACAAGACTTAATATCTGAAGTAATTTTGCTTCTCCAGTAAATGTATCTTGACATAAGAATGCTTAGATATGTGTACTGGACAAGAGAAAAATAATAAGAAGAAAAACAGTGTAGACATCAAGGCAGCTCAGTAGGTTTTGATACAGGGCTTTACTCTATACAGTCCGTGAAACGATTTGTATTGTGAAGAGCCTGTAGAAAAACATTGTAGACTTCAATTCCTTAAGGCTTAGTCTTTGAACTGTCCTGTTGAGTACACCTCACCCCACACACACACCCTGTGCTCCCAGCCACAGTCTGTCTCCTACATTATATGCCCTCCCCCAGTCCTGTTTGTTACACAAGGCTGACCGACCAAGATGATTCATGAGAAGCAGACTTTTTCGATTAAATCATCTGCCAAGATGCATTTGAACAAAACCATTGTCTTCGCTTCAAGTGCATTCAGCTGGCTTCCTATGTTCACAATGTTTGGGTTCTATTCTTTTGAAGAGTTGTGATTTCAGATCAAGACCAGGCATGTGTTTATGCAGAAATACAATCTTTTTGCATTTGAAGTCTCTAGGAACAAAATATTGTCACCAGATTGAATGTATATCCAGTCCATGCCAAAGGGCGTATGCACTGCTAATGTTTTTCTTGCTTAGTATTTTTGCCTTGTTTTCCAGTACAAATATCTAAACATTATTAAAATCAAGAGAAGCAAAATGACATTAGACATTGTCTTGTTATCAAAAAAAAAAAGAAAAAAAAGAATGCTTAAAAAAAGAAAAGTTTATGCTAAAGCAAGAAGAATGCTTAAAAAAAGAAAAGTTTATGCTTAAAGCAAGAAAAAAAAAATCTGAATTCAAAGGGAAAACAAGATTATTTTTCTGACGCCACAGGAATATATTTGTTCTGGTATTTAGTGACACATTTATCAGAAAACAAGATTTAATATCTTAAAGCTGCAGTCCACAGGTTTTCCTCTTTGTCGCCATCTCTGTTAGAAATCTGTAATTGCAGTTATTCGCGGAATTATCAACTTTACGTGGGTTGTGCCTCGGCATGGCACAGCACGGATGAATCCAATGTTTTGAGGAGAATGTGCGGCTGGTGGTGTGGATACTGGCATTCGCAATCACAGATTCTACTTTTTGGAAGTATGACCAACATAAGATTTTCACCGGAAAATGTCGTCTGAACAAGTAAGTAACATCCACTTTTGTTCTGACCAAGCCTACTAGCCGAGACTCTTCTTTATGTGGACAGATGTGATGTAATGACGCAAAGACATGCTTGAATTTCCCGCGGAAATCCATCAGTACCACTGGAATTAAATACATTATTACAAGCTTACCATTTTGAATCGAGCTACGGCAAGCAGAGAGTTCTGAACACTGGCTGGTTATATACTTGTGTAACATGAGGGTTCGGTATGTGGTGGTGGATCACTCTTTATGATGATAAACAGCAGGATGGAGACAGATGACTTTCTTAAGTGGTACTTTACTGAACACTACTCACAACAACAACACTTCCTTGTTCGGACCTTCCACGTGACTGAACTAACCAATCAGAAGCGAGAACTTAGACTGAGGTAAACGTGAGGGAATCAGAGAGGCAGATTCAGCAGAATATCCTGACTGCGTTAAATATGTAAACGCGTAAATATGTAAATAATTAACTGACTAAACATTGTAAATACATTTCTAGTAAATTAAATATAAATTATATTAAATTCTGAGCATTACAACTTTCAAATATGACATATGAACTCCACTTCTAAACCTTACACTTGCTCAAAATTTTATTTTGGATCATTTTTAACCCAAAAAAGCTACGGACTGCAGCTTTAAGTCATTTGATTCTCCAGTAAATGTATCTTGATTTAAGAAAGGTTAGATATTGGTACTGGAAAACAAGCAAAAATACTGTGGAAGAAATACAGTGTAGAGAAATAAAAACATATGCCTACACTGGCAAAGTACATTTGGTTGTTATATGACCGACAGATGTTTAATGGACTTTCTGTTAAACCATAGTCTTCAAATGTCTGTGAATATGCCAGTGCACTGAATGTCAAATTGCGGTTCTTTAATACAAAAGCCAGTTCACACCTTCAAATAATCCAAAGTTAATCAAACAGCCCTCTTGCCAAACTTAATAACATGCCACAGGCTTTTCTGAGATGCTTTCAAGCGCTTTTAACTGAGATGGGGTTGCGTTTGTTACATTATCCTCTTAGTCTAGTGGGATGGAATCTGCAAGAGATTAATAACATTTCACACTTGAGTAGGAGAGGGTGTCAGCCGAGGAAAGAGGCACTTGAAGATTAAAATACACACACAACATATACCATGAGGATTTGGATAAACAAATACAGGCTAGTTTAATACTAGACTTGCCTTAAGGGATGAAATGAGGGGGACCAGTCAGCCATCTATGAACAAACTTTCACTTTTATAACAAGGACTGCATATTAATAGTCATTTTAATTTATGCTTTTTTGTCTAATGAGAGTCAGATGTCATGTTGAAGTCATTGAGTATCATTATATAATATAGAAACAAACTAAGTGACAATGTTAATGTAAAATTTATGTTTTTAAGCTCCCTTAATATTTATAACTTTTTCAGGAAACAAGACTTAAAGAAGTAGTTCACTTCAGAATAAAAATTTCCTGATAATTTACTCTTCCCCACATCATCCAAGATTTTCATGTGTTTCTTTCTTCAGTGGAAAAGAAATGAAGGTTTTTGAGGAAAACACTCCAGGATTTTCCTCCATATAGTGTCTTCAATGGGGTCCAACGGGTCGAAGGTCCAGATGTGAGTTTCAGTGCAGCTTCAAAGTCTCGACACGATCCAGCCGAGGAATAAGAGTTTATCTAGACAAACTATTTACATTTACATTTATGCATTTGGCAGACGCTTTTATCCAAAGCGACTTACATTGCATTATCCTATACATTTATACATAGGTATGTGCAATCCCCTGGGATCAAATCCACAACCTTGCGTTGTTAACGCAATGCTCTAACCACTGAGCTACAGGAAAGCTAAACCAGCCGACATTTTAGAACAAAATAAACATTTATATAATTTTTAACCACAAATGCTCGTCTTACACTGGCTGTGATGCGTAATCAGGTTGGAAAGGCCAGGCGGTAACCTGACGTAGGCGGAAAACGTAGGGAAGGGCGAAAAATGCAAAGTTTTAAAACGGGTTTCAAAGTGCATGTTTTGTGAAAATGGTCTCCATGTAAACAACAAAAACTCAAATCTCTGAAGACGATGACGTCATGCTCATGCGTATTACGTGTTCAATCTATAGTGTTTCATCGCCATCTAATGGCCTGGCTGCAGAATACAGCGTTTTTAGCCGTGTGAATGGGGATCGTTTTGATAATGGTGTCCTCTGTACGCGGAAAACTCAAAGGAAAAACCTCTCCGTTTTAAGCATATTGTTTTCATGTAAACGTACCCTAAGTCAAACGCCATTTACAAAATAAAATAAAAGGTAAAACAACAATTTGTACGGTTTTGAAGTTGGAGGAGAAAATCTTTTTTCAGGGACCCAAAACGCCGCTGTCGTGTACATGAACGGCCAAAATGATTAAAAAGTTGTACATTTTTAGTTGAAAACGGTGTCATGAAAACAGCCCCTTAGTCTTTGCACGTTGGCTCTGTAAACACTAGGTTGGTACTTCCGATTACGTCACACATGACCTTTCAACATGGTTATGTGATATGTGGCGCATCACAGCTAGTGCAAGACGAGCATTTGTGGTAAAAAAGTATATAAATGTTGTTGTTTTTTTAAAATAAAATGTCGGCTGGTTTGTCTAGATAAGACTCTTATTCCTCAACTGGATCGTGTCGAGACTTTGAAGCTGCACTGAAACTACATCTGGACCTTTGACCCGTTGGACCCCATTGAAGTCACTATATGGAGAAACATCCTGGAATGTTCTCCTCAAAAACCTTAATTTCTTTTCGACTGAAGAAAGAAAGACATGAACATCTTGCATGACGTGGAGGAGAGTAAATTATCAGGAAATTTAAATTCTGAAGTGAACTACTGAAGTGAAGATATTTGCACTGGAAAATGAGACAAAAATACTGGTGTAGAAAATTGTTTTTGTAGTGTATGATTAATAATAATGTCAAGATGGTAATAGATACTCGTAGCATTGGAGGTTGGAACATCCTCTTATATAATTTCCCAATCCTTTTCTATTTATATTATATTAGTGTGTTAATTGTGCTGTTTGTGCTATTGACATGAATGACATGTAGAAAAACCATGTAGCACCACACTAAAAACAATAATTCATTTAGCAGACGCTTTTATCGAAAACGACTTACAACTGAGGAGAACAATAGAAGCAATCAGACCAGCAAGAGGGCAACAGTATACAAGTGCTGTAACAAGTCTCATTAGTCTAGCACAGTTAAAAAATTGCAAGGTTTTTATTTTATTTTTTATATATATATATATCAGAAAAACAAATAGAATAGAATAGGCAAGTGCTAGTATTAATTGGTCAGGTGCTGACATTTTTTGAAAATGGCTAAAGACTGAGCGGCACAAATTGAGATAGGCAGGTCATTCCCCCAGCTGGGAACAGTCCAGGAAAAGGTCCGTGAGAGTGATTGTGTGCCTCTTTGGGATGATGGCAACACAAGATGTCATTCACTTGCAGAACGCAAGCTTCTGGAGGGCGTATAAGTCTGAAATAGCGAGTTTAGCTATTTTGGTGCAGACCCAGTGGTTGTCTTGTAGGCAAACATCAGTGCCTTGAATTTGATGCGAGCGGCTATTGGCAGCCGTGATTGGCAGACTGATGAAGAGAGGTGTGACGTGGGCTTTCTTCGGCTCGTTGAAGACAACCTTCACTGCTGCATTCTGGATCAGTTGCAAAGACTGATAGTACATGCTGGAAAGCCCGCTAAGAGAGCATTACAATAGTCCAGTCTGGATAGAACAAGAGCTTGGAAAAGGAGTTGTGTGATCTACCTGATGTTGTATAAAGCAAATCTGCAAGATCGGGCTGTATTAATATGGTCTGTGAAGCTTAACTGATCATCAATCACAACTCCAAGATTCCTGGCTGACCTGGAAGGGGTTATGGATGATATACCTATAGCTAAATGGAGAAGTTGTGCTGAAGTATTGGGTTGACCGAGACCACAAGCATTTCTCAATTAGCGAGGTTGAGTTGAAGGTGATGGTTCTTCATCCAGTAAGAAATGTCTGTAGGCAGACTGAGATGCGAGTATCTACCATAGGATCATCCGGCTGAGGTAGAGTTGTGTGTCGTCAGCATAGCAGTGATAGGAAAAGCCATGTTTCTGAATGACAGATTCTAGTGATGACATGTAGATGGAGAAGAGAAGTGGTCCGAGCACTGAGCCCTGAGGAACCCCAGAAGCAAGAAGTTGTGACTTAGAGACCTCGACCCACTAAGACACCCTGAAGGACATATACTGAGAGATACGATTTGAACCATTGAACGATTTGAACGGTTTTATTAGTTTGTCATGTTATTGTTAAAAAAGCCAGACGGTCATTACGCATTAAGTTGTGGATAAGATATGTAGTCTGATAAAGCTCTGTTGTATGTTTGTTTTATATATTCTCCACCTGACAGCTGCTGTAGTTTCAGTAAAAGCATACAGGACTGCATATGTCCCTTTAGCATCTTCTGTAGAAATGTCTCCTACCCATCAGTGTCTCTGACACCAAACCTGTCACCAAAGCACTCTTCCTCTGCTCACTTACCATTTGATTGATTTTGCAGTGAATCGAGGTGAGATAAAAGACCACAAATCCATTTCTTGAGGCAGACAGATACTGCATTTCCACAGCAAAACCGCCACCATTTCCATGACACCTTTATGGATAAGACACAAAAGCACGCTTAAACATAAAGACTTTGACGTGTCTACCTCAGTATTGTTTCATCATAGAAAAGGGCTTGCTCATTGGATGCACTCGGGTATGAACAGCCCTTGATGTGTAAGCAGCAACACTGTCACGTGTCAAAACACAATGACGACGGTATGATGCTTTTTGCCAATCTGCATTTGTGAATGGATTGTATGAGAGAATGAATGGTAATACACACAAAACGAGTTTCATCCCTGGAGTCGTGAGGCAGATGGATATATTCTCACATCATTTAAAGTATTAAAAGAGCCAATCGCTGATTAATAAAGTCATCGCATCACTGGTGGTTCTAGCATGAAAAATGTATGCTATTTTTAATGCTGTTTGAGATGAGAAACAACATTTATGGGACAGTGCATGTCAGATTTTGTTGCTGATTATATATTATTTATGTTATGTTATGTAATTATGAGTTCGGCAAACAGTTTTTGAGATTTCAGGATTCAATATGGCCGCAGAGTATAACAGACTTTCTTTTAAAGAGTGAATTCTCATAGCATCAGTTGGTTTTGGTGTACCTTATAAATCACACATTTTATTTATAATGTGCTTTTCTAATACCCAAAGCACTACAAACAATGGCAAAAAAAAAGAGAAAAAGGAAAAAAAATACAGAAGTACAAAAATAATTCAATACAAAGAAACAATAAATCTAACATACTAATGACTGCAATACAACTAATCAACACAATAGAATGCTAATCATCACTTTGATCTATGTAAGCGAATTTAAAAGAGAAATGCAAACTATAAAGCATGCCTGTGATGTGCAGACGAATTATGTAAGAACATGTGCTTCTGAATTCTGGAGATACTGCAGATGTTGGATTGATTTAGCAGGTAAACCAACAAATAGTGCATTATAATCATCAATCCTGGAAGTAACGAATGCGTGAATAAGCCTTTCAGCATCAGGCAGAGGTAAGGCCTAATTCTAGCATTGTTTCTGAGATGATGGGATGCAGTTTTTGTGATTCTCTTAAAATGTGAGTCTAATGTCAGATGAGCGTCACAAATCCACCAAGGTTACAAGCTTGAGTAGATGGAAATACAACATTATCACCCATAATCAAATTAAAATTGCTCCCTTTGTGAATAGCTGCTGGAACAATTCAGTTTTAAACAATTATGGTGCATCCGTGTTTTTTTTCTTGCACACACTGCAAGAGTTTTGTAGAGGTAATAACAGATTTGTAGCTATTTGAGTATCATAAGCATAAAACTGATACCCCAAGCCATATTTCCATTATTATTTGCCCCAAAGAAAGCAAAAAAATGCTAAACAATATAGGACCCAAGACAGAGCCCTGAGGAACACCATGGCAGACCTGTCCAACTTCAGATTTGTTTTTCCCAAGACAACAAACCAGGGACGATCAGTAAGGTAAGATTTAAACCATTTTACCAGTGATACCAAGCCAACTCTCTTGCCTATTTAGCAGTATATATACACACATATTTGATTTATTTCAAGAATTCAACTTAACAGGTGAAACTAATATATTATATAGACTCATTACATGCAAAGTGAGATATTTCAAGCCTTTATTTGTTATAATTTTGATGATTATGGCTTACAGCTTATGAAACCCACGAAATCAAAATCCCAGAAAATTAGAATATTACATGAAATCACACAGTGATACCATGGTCATTGAACCAGGTTTTGGTTCTTTTGGCAGTGTGGGCAGGTGCAAATCCTGCTGGAACATGAAGTCAGCATCTCCATAAAGCTTGTCTGCTGAAGGAAGCATGAAGTGCTCTGGAAATGTCCTGGTAGACGGCTGCGTTGAGTGGACAGCACAGTGGACCAACACCAGCCGATGACATGGCTCCCCAAACCAACACAGACTGTGGAAGCTTCACACTGGACTTAAGCATCTTGGATTGTGTGTCTCTCCATTCTTCCTCCAGACTCTGGGACCTTGGTTTCCAAAAGAGATGCAAAATTTGCTCTCATCAGAAAAGAGGACTTTGGTCCACTGTGCTTTATTAAATCCAGAGTCAACGCAGCCGTCTACCAGGACATTGTCAGAGCACTTCATGCTTCCTTCATTTTCCAGCAGGATTTGCACCTGTCCACACTGCCAAAATAACCCAAACCTGCTTCAATGACCATGGTATTACTGTGTAATTACTGTGTGATTTCATGTAATATTCAAATTTTTTTAAATCCTGTTTTCGTGGGTTTTATGAGCTGGAAGCCAAATTATAAACAACTAAATACTTGAAATCGTTTAAGTTGTGGGCCCTGAATCTATAATCTATGGAAGTTTAACGTTTTGAATGGAATTATGGAAATAAATAAACTTTTCCATGACATTCAAATTTTTTGGAAAGGGTCTGTATATACAATGAACCCAGTCATATACATAATTATAAAAGCATGTGCACACGTATGCAGTTAGTGTTTATTTATTTATTTATTTTTTAACTGAAATGTGTCACTTTGGTTGTCAGTAGCGTTTGTCATTTTTAGATTTAAGATGCAAACGATCATATATAATTTCAGTTTTTTGTACATCTCTAAAACCAGCTGTTTTATCAGAGTTTTTATATCCATTGTATTTAATAAAGTATAATAACACTCCCTTTATATAATATATTGTCAGAAAAATGAAAGCACTATTTCTAAAGGGGTAAATGTCACAGCATAGGAGGACTGAGACAGACAAGAGGGACATTCTCTCACAAAAGAAAAAAGATGATATAATACTTATCTAAACACTCAGTATCCTGTTAATTACCTCAGTAGTGAATCATGAGGCTGTGGACATTTCTGCGAGACAAATGTCTGTGATTTGAGCATGAGAGGAGGACGAACATGACTTCAAGAGCATTCACAGAAAATCACTGTCCACATCAGAGAATGAACTTGCTCATTCCGTCCATTTTATAGAGATATCCAAGCTTATACAGCAAATCCTGCTAATCATTAGTGCATACTTCCCTGTTTTCCGTCTGAAGGCACGTGTCTGGTGCGTGTTTCTCCCCTCGGCCCTTATCTCTTATGACAGCACGGCCCACAGAGACACGGAGGACAGTATTATCATAGGGGTCGGCCCTGATGTGTCTATCCGACGGAAAATGTGACACTGCAGACGGAGGTCCACATTCATTTTTTTTTAGATTGGATGTGCAGCAGAACTCGTCATAGGTCAAGAGTAAATCAAAAAGAATTACACAGCTGCCAAAGCCCATTACTTCAGCAGAGCGGAGGTAAATAACTCCAGATTCAGCGCACAAACACACACTAAAAACGCGATAAGGACCGACATTTATGATTTTTGGATGTGTATCTGAATGTCTCTCGGTGAGGATTAAAGGTGCTGATGTCACAGTGTTTGACCTGTGCGCTGTTGTTATTAGCATGATAAGATCCTGAGAGCAGAAACACAGAGGATTCGGGTTGAATCAACACAATTAGCCTTCATTCCCCACAGCAAACCACTCTAAATTGGATTCCTTTGTTCTTTGTTTCCATCCTAGTGTCTGTCCATCCTCAGCCAGTGAAACACTGTTCATTACCTCAACGTGAATCAATTTGAACAGAAGAAAAATCAATATGCTCACCCATACAATCTAAGAAAAATAATTTAATGGATCAAGACGTAAATCAATGACGTGGTGCAATATCCATATCTGCATTCAATAATGCATCTTGCCATCAGGTCATGCATTATTTATGAGCATGAACAAAAGTGAAAAAGATGATGATGATGATGATGATGACAATTTTTTTAAATTAAGGTTAATGATGTTTAAGATATATACATAAATGGCAATCAATGGGAAACGTCATTAGTAGCCGAAATGATATAATTATACGAAAATATCAAAGGGTGTTTATTACCTGAAGGAGTGACTAACATTATACCATTAATAATCTCTGTAAACATTTCCACTGTTCCAACATTAAAAACTAACAATGAAAAATACTTATGAAGAATCTCAGTTAATGTTCATTTTAAAATGTAGTAAAACACACTCTAAAAAAAATAGTTTTTTTTTAAACACAATTTTAGGTCAAATATGGACAAACCCGAACGTTGGGTTAAAAATGTAATTTAAAAATGTAACCCAACGGCTGGGTTTGTCCATATTTGACCCAAAGTCGGGTTGACACAACCCAACATTTTTAGAGTGCATTATTAAAATTAAAAGTTGCATCTGTCGATATTATATAATTCACTTTATTAACTAATGTTAAAAAAATACTGTGACAAATGTTTGTTAGTTAATGCCAGTGTTGGGTAATTAGACAACTGTGCAAATTACTCTCTTTATAAAGTGTTAAATGCTACATTAACCTGGACCAGTTGAACAACACAAGGATAGACATTAAACGGCTCTTTTAATTCTTCCAAATAAATCATATAAAATTGCATAAATTATTCTTTCTGCCTCCTTCCTGCTGCGTTAAACCAAAAATTATTCAGACTCCTTCAACATTTCTCACATTATCACAGTTTATTCGCTATAGTTTAGAAAATGGTAATACTCAGAGTTATGAACTCAGTTGATATTTGACTGGTTTTGTCCGTCCTTCTGTTAGACTGTCTCACACATGAATTATGTTGAATATCTTTCAGCTGTTAAATTTAACTACACAATTAGATAATACCAGTTTAGCTCAACCAATCACCAAGCAATGCTTCATTTTGTTCAGTCTGTGTGTAAAAAGAGCATTAGCAATTAAAGAAAAAACACACTTCAGCAAAACATGATCAGCTCAAAGTGTCCCAATTATTATTGGTCCCAACATTTTACTGGTAGTACTGTATGAAGAATATTTGGGTATATTATGTCACAGTTTTCTGTATTTTTGCTCTCCTCACTTACAGTAATGAACTATAGTGTCCTGCACACACTAGTGCAAAAATATCAAAAATGTTATCTGGTGTCTGAATCATTTTTGATTTGACTGTGCTTCTTAAACATGTGGTTTTCCTGATCTTTCTTACTGTACTTCAGTCTCAACTATGTCTATCCTCTTTGTGCGACCCTTTGAAGTCGTTTGCATTCCTTCGCTTATAAATAGCTCTTGAGAAAGCATGTCAGATCTGCAGATTTGTATGGAGAGAGAGATAGAGTCCCTGGGGCCGCGACACCACACTTCTCGCGGGAGGCTCCGGGGCCCGGGGACATTTCACCCTGATCTTCACAAGCACTGAACGACCTCGAACGTCCCCATCATAACCCATGGTTCACCTGAGCTGGTCTGGACTGGATGTGCATTGACAGTCCGCTTGTAAATAATTGCACGTGTTCATCCTCGCTATAGTAAAAGCGTTCATTCTTCTGCCAGCCAATCTCGATGAACATGTGCCTTCAGGAGCACATTTGAAATCTCAAGCACATGCACAACCTTTCAGCATTTTTTCCATTATGTGGAAAATTGTCTTTTCCCCCCATTTCCCCCCCACACACATTGTTCAGTTACTATAGAAACCCCAGCCGGTGAATTCACTGAAACTGAGTGCCAGACGACCAACCTAAAGTGCCTCAAAATGGTTATTTATGTCGACTTAATGTTGCGCACACTGCACATTTGGATTCACTGATGAAAAAAATCACTGATTTAAAAAAATAAAAATAAATATTCTGGAGTCTTTTTCCCCTCTTAACATTTACAAGACACTGCTAGGAAGGATTATAGCCTATATGTTTGGTTAAGCCCCTCTCCAAATTCAAGTTTGCTTTCACGTTCTGCTGTTCATCAGCATTTCATTACCTGACACACTCTCCGAGCCCTGGAGTTACTATAGCAACACTGAACAGATAGTGCTGTCCTTCACATGCATGGCTTTGAAATCCAGGAATAATTTCAGAGTTCCAGACGCGTTAAGGGAAGCTTTAATGTGAAATAAAATACTTAGGATGTCACTGGAGAAAATACTATCACATTTATGCCTTTGATGTTGCCACTGCAGGCTTGAAGAGACTGTCGCACCAAAAAAACAGCTTTTTAACAGCAACATTTCTTGTGTTTGCTGCCCTCTGCTGGACTTTTTGTGCGCAAAAAAAACACAAAAATAATGACTTTATTCCACTTTTCATTTCCTTCTCTCTGGGCCTCGAGTCCTTTCACGTAGTGTTTAAGCGTAGTGTGTCTGTGTTGCACGTCACAAAGTATTCTCGTCGCTTTATAAACTTAAGATTGAGCCACTGTAGTCACTTGGACTATATTAACGATGTCTTTAATGCATTTTCTGGGCCAGCAAGTTATAATGTCTTTAGAAGCCTATGGAGGAGTGAGACAGCTCTCAGATTTCATCAAAAATATCTTAATTTGTGTTCTGAAGATGAACGAAAGTCTTACGGGGTTGGAATAACATGAGGGTGAGTGATTACTGACAGAATTTTCATTTTTGGGTAAACTAACCCTTTAAGTTTGAACACTTACCAAATTCGCTTGGAAAACTACACTATTAAGACTATTTAAGGAACATTAAGACCTTATTGATTAAATGAGTAAGAACATTCAGCATACAAGCATCTTTGGCAATGTTTTGGGGGAAAAAAGCCCACAGGCGCATGTTTTTCCTCTTAAAATAGTCCTGTGAGTTAGATTAAAATTTCCTCAAAAGTCAACTTAAAAGATTTACATATGTAATATGCAATGTATTGTCTGTAAAAATATACTTTCATAGTAACATTTTGAACATGCAGAATTGGCAACATTTCGAAAACAAACTTCAGAACATTTTGAAAATGTGCATTAAAGCCATTTTGAAACATTATAGTACAGTAAAACATTTTGACAATATGCATCATATGCATCAATAAAAAAACATTTAGGGATGAAACTGTAAGGTAGGCATCTGTGCCACTAGACTTGCAGGTTACCTCTTAAAATTGTCCTGTGAGGTAGGCTTATGTTTTTACCTCTGAAAATAGTCCTGTGAGGTAGGCTTGTGTTTTTACGTTTTAGTTCTTGTGGATCCAGGAGAGATGACCATCACTTTGGTAGCTGTTCCTCTCTGCAGCATTATTCCAGTGTTGCCACTGTCAAACAACAACAAACAATCATAATCATACAAACAAATAAACTATACAATAAGTATGTACAGTATACACTCCAAGCTAATGTTTATGAAGTAATAATACCAGTTCTCTTGTGGCTTAATGTGGCAATGCCAGACTGTCAAAACAAAGAGAGTGAGATTAAAGAGCTCACCGATCTATATGAAGTTCCATTCAAAGTCAAGGAGATTCTTCAGTAGCATGGCGACGTGTGTATTGACTGCAGAAGACTTCTTCTGGACGATCACACCTTTCTTCTTGGAGACAACCTTGCCCCTTTTGGCCTTTGTCCCTCTCTCTGGATTTATACCAATGAAGCGCCTGAAATCAAAATAGTCTAAGATCAGAGTGGGGTTGCAACAACATACTGTTTTGTGTACATTCAATTAAATGCAATTAATTGTTTTTTGTCTTTCTTCATTGCACAAATAGAGTGGATTTGAATGACATATAGAAGTGACATCAAATGGAATTATGATAAAGCCTATAGTCCAAAAAAATACCGTGTGTGTTGTGGCTTGAAATGTACAGTACTAATACCATTTTATGCAAAAATACAAACACATACACATTCATTTAATTGTATATATCCATATAATGATGACAAGGAATGAAGGGGTTTTACCTCTGAATGAATTCCAGAGTGCAGGCTGCCTCATCTTGATATTGAAGGTTGAATATATAGTAGATTGCAAACACAGCAGCAAGTCCCGTTGCAAATGTTGGTGTGATGCCTCAGATATTACTGGGGCCTCAAAAGTGATCATCCAACCTTTAATTGTGACTTGCCCTGTTGCACCTGAAACTTCAAGTCATAGCAACATGGGAATGCATATTACCTTGTGTAAACATTTGTAAACTCAAGATGAATGGTCGATATGATATATAATGTGTCTATTAAGGAATTTAAATGAAATGTATACCAGGCAGTATCAGGCGAGGACTTGCAGGAAGACTGAGAGTTGTCTCAACGTCAGCTGCAGTGGCAGACACCTTTAGGGAACAAATACATAATGATTACCATAATATGATTTTTAAGAAGAAAAATTGTAAAAAGGCAATAATTAGTAAACACTACGTGAGAGTAACCTAGAGGTGAATGAGGTAGGCTTCTGAAGTACCTACAGTCAAACTGCTAAATAGATTTGGCATTCAAAATTGGGTAAAGGGTAACAATTTTATTTGTACAGGTCTTGGGGAGTTCTACTGCAAATGTCTAAAAAGTAGTATGAACCCTTTTGTGGCTAAAGAAAAAATAAAACTTACATCTGTAAGGAGGATCAGTCCGGTTAGGTCCTCTCCAAAGTGTGCCATGAGCAATTGAACAACACGAAGTGCCATCTCATTTTCTTCACCATTAGAGAGGACATCCTTGACATCTTTGTTGGTAGGTTTTCCCCTGAAGTATTCTGTGATGGCTCTTCCACATTCCTCCATACTGAGTTCCAAGCTACGAAGCACATTGATGTCTGTGAGCAACTCAAAATGTGCGTATATATACCTTGGTGTGAAAAGAAAAGGCCATTTGCTTTTCATATCTTCAATGTCAGGTGGTGGAAGAGTATTTATATGGCGACGTTGTAGAGAGAATGTGAGCTCCATTAGATTTTTAACTTCTGCTCTTTCGGCTCCGTTTGGAAGAGAACATTCTCAGCCATATTTTTGCCATCCCACACATCCTTAAGAATATCCTTAGAACCAATACTGGAGTGTACTTGCTTATATTGTTCCTGCACTGACTGGCAGTGGAATAGAGATCAATTGTCTGTTTAATAGGAACATACTGGGCAAAACACTCTTTGCCTGCCTCATTCTGACCTAGACAGATCTGAACTGGCTCAACATAGTTGAAGCTGTTCTTGAAAACTGTTTTTCTTTTCTGATCAGTTTTCAGTGGCTGAGTGTTGCAGGTCCTAAAGAGATCCTCAGTTTTCATGACATCAATCACATTGTTTGTGTCAGGTTCAGAAATCCCAAGTGTAATCAACTTCTCTTTAAGTTTGAGCAGGAAATGTGACTGGCTTATATCATGTATTTCCTGAAAATCTTCAATAATTGTTTGGATGACAGAGGATGGAACAAACACTTGGCTTGCAATTTCAAATAAAAAAGGGCTAAATTTTGAAAAAACTGTGATTCATCAGCAATCTCTGGGTAAATCTCTTGTTCATCACCTGCATCACTGGGAGGATCAATCTGCATATCAGACTGAACTTGTTCACTCTCATGGGAAACGCCAGGATTCACAACGGACTCAGCCAAATTTTCCTCAGCACCATTTTTATGTTTCCGACTCATGTGTGATGTGAATGTTGATAGAACTGTAAAGCTCTTGCTACAGTGTCTATAAGGACAAGCGACTGTTTTCCCCTCTCTAATGTGTGTTTTCAAATGAGAGTAAAATAACGTCAAAGTCTCACATCTTGCACTGCAGATATCAACATGACATGTTAGTTCAACACCAGACAAAGTAGGCCTAACTACACGTTTGTTATGTCTGTAAGTGTGACACTTAAAAGTTGAAAAGTTTTGAAAAGTCTGACTGCAATCTGGCAAAACACACTTAAAAGTTAAATTAGGTGTATTTTTATGAATTCTCATGTGCCTTACGTATGTCACTATTGTGGCACAGTTATGGCAACAGATCTGACAGGGGAACATTTTGTTACTGCCCGATTAGTCTTGATTACGGCTGCTGGCTTTAGTGACACCGTATCAGTCTTCACGCAGAAATGTTTAACCTTAACCGAGTTGCAATGTTACGATTGTGAAAGAAAAGCACAGATGAAGCCAAACGGTTTGACAAAACTCTCTAAAACAGTTGGGAGAAGTAGCAGTAACGTTAACGTTAGGCGATGTGAGACGCGCAGCGACATATAAATAAACAAAATGCATTCACAAAGAGTCCAGAAAGGCAATATTTTCTCACCAATTTTCCGTTTAAACAGAAAAATGCAAAGCATTGTGGATTCAAGTGTCTCTCTTTGACCAAACTACAATTAACGTAAGCTTAATTTTCTTGTTAACTGTTTGTAAAACACATTTCATTAAACGTCGACACAAACAAAATAAAACTCACCAAAACCATCTCGGTTAGCCGTGTTCCAATAATCTTATGGTTTGTTTGAAATAAATCCTTAATCACCGGGCAAGATAAGCTAATTATTCCAGTATGCTAATGATATTTTCCTGCTGCCTCCATCTGTCGATTGCCTCAAGTGTTGTTACTCGGATGCAGACGTTCGGCGTTTCAAAATTAAACAAAAAACCACCCAAAAGTAATATTGTTTTGACTATTCAAATCTAAGACTTGCTGATAATGACATGTTAAAATCCCTAGCAAGACAAGCTCCTGAGCATCAGTTTGATATCAAACATTCTTGGCAATATGAATAAGATTTTAATTACCTTTTAATTTGTAGACCCGATGGATGTTGATGAAGAACATTCGATGATGTGTATGCACGTCATTTAAATTGTGCGTCCTCTTCTGGAAAATCTCCTTTCCAAATGATGGTTCCTGAAGTCCCTTCAGGAGTTGATGGCAAATTATTTCTGTATTTTTTTAAAGAAATTTTACCGAAACAAAAGCAGTAGCCTCAATTTAAAAGACTAACGTTGTATCAAACTTCTGACCGTGCTCCAAATTCTCCAGTCAACGCAGTTTCTAAAAAATACTGTAGTTTCCTGTAATTTAAAACATCAGCATACTGTTTAGGGCCTCTGTCCTGTTGCTCCAAGTTAAGCAACCCACAATGCATTGCTAACTACAGTACTAAACTGTTTAACATGAAAACAGTATTTAGTGTTGAAAATTGGCTGTAAATTTACAGCAATTGCTTACAGTGTAGCTAAACAAAAACGTTAGACGGAAGTCGGAGGACGAGGGCGCTTATTTTGCATCTGAATGATATGTGACGTTCTAAAACATTTAACGCGTGACCACACAAACGCAACTGAGAAATATTTTTATCTTATCATAAACATTGACTAGTTTATATATATGAACATAAACTAGCCAATGTTTATTATAAGATAAAATGAAAAATGTTTCTCAGTTGTGTTTGTGTGCGTCATTAGTGAAATGTTTTAGAATGTCACACAACATTCAAATGCAAAGTATGCGCCCTCCCCCACTTTAAGCCAACTCAAGCCAGCTCCTGAGATAATGTTAATATTAACATTAATATTAACGTACATATTTCCAAAGTCTTCTTTCCTATTGTGTGACATTCCAACGCGTAAAATGGCGTACCTTGCCCGCAGATCACCAGATCTCAACCCGATCGAACTGGTTTGGCACGCACTAAAAGAGTTCGTCAGACGTGAGGCTAAGCCATGGAACAAAGACGAGCTTCTTCAGGCCAT
>FLSR01004884.1:7945584-8024252 GCA_900092035.1 Leuciscus waleckii
AACGGTATTTTACTGTAAAATTACATTAAATGTACGGTTAGATCTATCACAGTTATTCGTATTACCGTATATAGTACAGAAACTTTCTGTTAACCAATTTAAAGTGTCGCATTTTTACAGTCTTTTACCGTTAAAATCACAATAATTATTTACAGCATGTTTTACTACAGCTCTGGAAATAAGATGCAAAAGCAGATTTTGTGACTCACTGCACTGACTCTTCATGTCACCCTCATGTTTTTCTGAGAGCAGTTCATTCTCGCATGATTCGCTCTCGCGTTCAAACCCAGTGCTATGGGATGGAACGGGAAGCAGGTCTCATGTTTTTCAAAGAGGAATTTCTTGACACACTAAAGTATCTTAAAGAGACAGCTTTGGTCAAGGTCACCAATGATCTGTTAATAGCTTCAGATTCTGGTTCTCTCTCCATCCTTATCCTTCTTGATCTTAGCGCCGCTTTTGATAGTGTCAATCACAACCTCTTATCCAGCAAGTCTTGGGTGTTTCTGAGACTGTTTTAACCTGGTTTAGATATTATCTCTCTGATCGCTGCCAGTTCTGTCTTTGGTGTTAGATCTTATCTCTCTGATCGCTGGCAGTTTGTTTTAATGAGTGGTTTCAGGTCTGAGATTGGCTCTGTCACTACTGCTGTCCCTCAGGGTTCAATTGTAGGCCCTTACTTTTTTAGCATTTATATATTTCATCTTGGATTGCTCTTAAAACCACTTGTGCTTAATTATCACTTTTATGCAGATGATACTCATATTTATATTCACTTTAAGCCTGGTCAAAATGTGGATGTTTATTTTCTTTCACATTGCATTTCTATGATATAAATATGGATGACCCAAAACGTTTTGTGTCTTAATATTGATAAGACAGAGGTCTTGCTTATTGACAAAAAAAATTCTCAGCTTTTTGATTAAAACAGTTTAATACAAAGACAGTCTACTAATACTCTAATGAGAGCTAGTTGACATGCAGTTGCAAAGTTACTTATAGTCAACAGAATGTTTAAAAGGGACAATCAAAATGTCCCTTTTAAAAATGTCAAAATGTCCCGTCAAGTGTTACCAAATAAAATGTGTAAAAGCAGAGGCTATGTTGTTTCTTTTGAAATATTGCATGGTCAGATATTCATACAACAAAATATTCTTCATAATGAAATTATCTTCAATTGAGGACCTTTTAGCAGCAAATATTGAGGTTTCACTTTATTTTGACGGTCCCTTTAACTCATTCTATTGACTATAATTAACGTTGCACCTACATTTCTCCTAACTCGCCTTAGAGTATTAGTAGACTGCTAGGGTTACATGTAGTTGCAAAGTTTCTTATAGTCAGTATAATGTCTGCTGGAGGACCATCACAATAAAGAGTTAGCAGATATTAAGCAGACAGTCTACTAATACTCTAATGAGAGCTAGTTGACATGTAGTTGCAAAGTTATTTATAGTCAACAGAATGTTTAAAAGGGACCATCGAAATAAAGTGTTACCGAATAAAATGTGTAAAAGCAGAGGCTATGTTATTTCTTTTGAAATATTGCATGGTCAGATTAACAAAATATTCTTCATAATGAAATTTTCAATTGAGGACCTTTTTGCAGCAAATATTGATATATGTGATTCGTTTGATATTCATGTTCTTTTACTTATTGTCCTTATTTGAGTTTAAGGAAAACCCATACTCCATTAATTTCCTTTTCTGCATGTTTCTGTCTCTGCCTGTCCGTCTACACAATTCCTGTTCTCCGAGAACTTTGCTGAGCTGAAGGGCAGCTTGTGTGAGACGCTGGGACAGACTCGTCCCGCTGACCCTCTGCCTGCTTATCATCTCTGCTGGATGTCATTTGCATTCCATTAAAGCTCACTCGTTCTCCCTTTCTCTCGCTCTTTCTGCCGCCAAAGCCTCATCACTCGCATTATGCAGCAGAATCATTTCATACGCCTCTGCATACGCCAGCCGCTCCGAATACGCAGTGCCAAATCAAGCACATGTTTCCGGAGGAAAAAAAGGGAGGAAATGCTCTGATTAGCGATTATGTATGATTAGAGCCTGGATTTTGATGCATGCTTTTCAGTAAATGTAGAGGGAGCGTCCTTCCTGAACATAAGTGACAGACATCTAAACAAAGAAACACATAGGCCTGCTGAATAAATCGAATGCAGATGCAAATGAATTATTTGTTGAAAAATAACAAACCTGGTTATAATATCAGATGTTAAAGATATAGTTCACCCAAAAATTATGTTATGGTCATAACTGACCCTTCAATCTTTTCTTAAAAAGAAATCAAAGGCAAAATGTTAAGGTCTCTCTGGTCATATTGATCCGCACAGGTCATGCAATTAAAAACAAAACATGGAATCTAGAGTTTAAGCTTCAAAAAGGATGCAAAGGCACAATAGGAATTAAAATTGTATTCCTTGTCTCTTGAAGCCATATGATAGCATCGTGTGAGAAACAGGCTGAAATTTGAATATTTATGAGGACGCAAATTGCCAACAACTTTAGGCAATACGTTGGGAATTGTCAGTAATCAATTGGTGAAATAGTGTGATAGTGTGTGAATGATATGTTTTAAGTCTGATGCACACTGACTGGAACAAGGGGGAAAAAATGCATATTCAAAAATCTTTACTTTTAGCATTCTCACAAAAAGGGAGACAAGTATGCTTTATTGCAGAAAACCAGTGTCACCACCAACCGATTGTTTAAAGCAGACGATGATCATGGCTGACTGTATCCTGTCAATCAAAAGGGGGCTAAAAAACGTGTCAGACTGCAACTCATACTGTGTGTGAAGAAACCGTCTCTTGTGTTGAATTTAGGACTGTCAAAGTAAACGCGACAATAATACACTGTGTATCATGTATCATGTAATCAGTGTTTCAACCGCGGAAAGATGGTGTGAACTTAACATTGCATTTATACCTTGTAATTTTCAAGTCTTTTTTGCCAACTCATCTGCTATTTCAATGGTTATACTTTATTTCGATAGTCCACTTTAGACATTCCACTAACTATAAGTAACTTTGCTCTAGTAAATTCGTAGACTGTCTGCTTAATATCTGCTAACTCTTTATTTTGTTGGTCCCCCAAAGATATTATACTGACGTTAAGTAACTTGGCAACTACAAGTCAACTTATTCTCCGAACCCTAACCCTAACACCTAAAAGTCTACTAATGCTCAAATGAGAGTTAGTTGACATGTAGTTGAAAAGTAACTTATAGTTAGTAGAATGTCTAAAGTGGACTATCGAAATAAAGTGGAACCATTTCATTTCCCAAAATCCCCACGTAAGCAATAATCCACAAAAAGAAGACATTTATTCCTAGATCTGGGAACAGGGTCTGGATGGTCTCTATGAGAACATCCTGTCTTAAGTCAGATTGTCCATTTTAAAGCTCATAAGGCTTGATAAAGAATCAGAGTAAATAACAACTTGATGCAAATGAACCTTTCACCCATTGAAAGGCCAATTGACTTGCAATCAATTCTGAGGAATGTGTTAATATCATGTTTCTATTTTCAGAATTAGGTGGTTTTTATTTTGTCCCATCCACCCAAACCCAATTTGGGGGACTGGGACAGTTCTTAAAACCTTTGCTAAATAATAAAATGATTAACCTGGCAACAGATAACCATTGTGTGTGCTCTGTATGCTCTAAACTGGTGCTTCTCAACTTCTTAATCTGTGCAACCAATGACAGTTACACATTGACCATGTAATGCATCCTAACTAATCCTGATTAAGTTAATCTATTGCAGAGTAGAATTGCACCAGTGTGACAAGAGAGATGCAAGAAGACACCAAAAGGAAGAGCAAATGGAAAGAACAAGCAAACAGAAGTTGATTGAGGAAAGGAGTGGCCATTGAAGGGTACAAGGAAATTGTGGAGACAGGGACCAAGGTAAGGTTATTGGCCAGAGCCTGGAACGTGCCAAAATCAACTCTGCAGGGAGTTGTAAAGGGCTATAAGCACAATGGTGGAAGTAAGTCCTGCATTCCCCAAGAGGATGGTCCAGCTAGCAGAGCTGGTCAAAGATCTGAGCAAGAGAGGGTTCCCCATGAGAAAACCAGAGACACAAGTTCTTGCAACCCAATTTGTAGAACCCAAGGACTAAAATGCCTTGTCCATAGAAAGGCAGTTCACTACTGGTTTCAACACTTTCTAAGGAGAAACCCAGGCCTCAGTATGAGGAAGCTGGAGGTCCTCTCTTCTACCCGAGCTCTGTTTCTGTGAGAAAATAGTTTGCTTCTTATAGCGATTATTATTACTGAGCTTGGGATCCTTCTAGGACACATCTGGAACTGGGATGAAACAGGGCTAAAGGACAACTCTGTGTCTGCAAGGGTTGTGGCTGAAGTAGGATCGCCTCACTTTGAAATCACTGCAAATGAAAGGGGAGAAACAACGACACAATGCAGCAGGAGAGTATGAGCCGCTACTTGTCATATTCCAAGGCAAAAGACTTTGGGCTGAAGGTTTTTTTGGGGCACCAATCAATGCCCTTGTCAGAATACCAGACAATGGATGGATCGACTCTGTAGTGTTCTTGGACTGGGGAAAATAATTCATAGCTCACTGCCCAAAGACAATCCCTGTCCACATGTGCTTCTGCTTGACGGACACAACAGTCATGTGTTTAACATTGAGTTCCTTCATCTTAAAGTCAGGCTTAAAGACTTATTTTTTGCCACTAGAGGCTGGCATTGCGTCTGTTGGTGGTTTTCAGTCTCTGTCATTACGTCATTTGTTGTCACCTGTGCCTTGTTCCCTTTAAGTCACCCTTCTCCTGAATACTTTGCACAGTGTTTCCTGTGCCATGACCATGTATCCCCAGCAAACACGTTTACGTTGTGGCAACGTCTATGGCACGTTGCATTTCTACTATGGCAACGTCGCTGTCTACGTGCTCGCAACATTGTAACAATGTAGAATTGTAAGACGTGACGGGGCTGTAGCAACGTTGTTGCGCGACATTCAGCAACTGCGAGACGACGTTCTGACAATTCTTTTTATGCTAGATATAGACATCCCCCATTTAGCATGTTATGTTTTGTGGTCAGATTAGTCAGATAATTATATACTCTTAAAATATTGTTTATCCTTATTATTATTTAATGTGCCTAACAGAAATTAATTATAATCAGCACCTGCAAGTGTACACTTTGAAGAGTAAAAATGACATAGAAGGTTAGCTAATTCAACTATATTAAAACTGCTTATGGTTATCAAATTGCACCTACAGAAGTCATACATTTGTGGAAAAAAAAAGAAAAAAAACTAAATATACGAATATACAAATTTCTTTTAAGTATAATAAATAAACATAAAACATAAAAAGCAAAGGCAGATCAGAACATTTTATGAACAGAACCGGGATAACAGTCGAAAGCCGGGCGATAAAGGTCGGCAACCGGAATCTGTCCAAGGAACATCAACAAATCCAGAGGAGCACAGAAACGAATGCGACTAAATAGCAGACAAATCAAAGGAAAAAGTAAACTGGTGTGCGAGCGGTTACAAAATTATTAATTTTTTTTTGGGCCGTTTCCAAAAAAGGAAAAAAAGTAAGTTACGCGCTTAAGTCGCTGTCTTTTTAAGGAGTGCTGAAATATCAATTACTCATGATTAATTTTGTCTTCATTATGGCTTATAACTTTTGACATAAAGTAAAAATATTTGTCACACCTGACCAGAAGATTTTCAACACTTCCCTAACGGTAAGGATTAAAGGATATCTGAATACTAAAAGCAATATAGCTAACGTTAGCAAACACTAGTATTGTAATTTACACAAGATCGCAAACTCCATGAATTATCACCAGCAAACGTTATTATGTCCCTTCAGGTAGACTGAACAAATAAATGTCACATTAGACAAGGGAGTTGTAGGTTGTGTTTGAATAATTATGTATCTTATTTAGCTGAGGTAAATTAAATGCAATTCTTGAAATTTTAAAGTCTTATTGGCTCTTCAGGGCAGTGACGAGTGCATATGTCGTCCAGTGGTCATCCAGACACCCCAGGCACAGCCTTAAGCAATGGCCCTGAACGGTGGTTCAATGTCAACATTGTGACATCGCTGTACAACCTCACTACACAACGTAGTTATAGTAACCTTTTGGCCATGTTGTTAAAACGTTGTTAGAAGGTTGGGTACATTGTGGTTTGCTGGTTAGGGCATTCTCTTGCGGTGCATTTTTGATTAACCTAAAATCTACTTCATGTTCCTGGAATGGTTTCTTTGTTTTGTTTTATTGACATGTGCTTTTTGAAAATTTGGGAGTTTACACACAGATTTTCTTTGTGAACTTTTGAGATCTGCCTGCTGGAACTATTCCATTTTTTGTGTATCTTCTGGATTTACTTCGTGGACTTTTGGGATTGTTGGGATTGGGATTTTGGAACTGTTGTCAAACTCTTTTGGGGATTTGGACCTGTTGTCAAACTCTTTTGGAAGTTTTTGGCGTTGACTTTTTGGATTTATTAAAGATCTCAAAATGTTCCCCCAGAACTGTCATCTGGTTTATCTGCATTTGGGTTCAGCTTTTTGACTGTTCACGTTTTCACACTAGTCCTATCCCTGTGTTTCTGACACTTATGAGAGACCACAATGTGCTTCCCTTCTCATACAGCACATTCTCCAGCCAGCTGACAGGGCATTCTTCAAAAGCCTGAAGTTTCACTGTGACCTGGAGGGCCAGATCTACACCAGAGAGAATAGTGGAAGGAACCTCAGAGACCAGCTTCTTGCCCCTGCTCTCAAAGGCCTGGAAAAATGCAGCAAAGCCACAAAATGCACAAGCAGGCTTTAGGGGCAATTGATCTACGCACTAGATCCCATCCGCAGAGACCAAGCTCTTTTTTCTCCTTTTTTCACATCAGAACAGAATGCAGCACCTGAGGCCTCCAAAACCCCTCATCATCCTCACCCAAGCGTTCTCCAAGTCATAGCCCAAGTCCTCCTCCAAGCCTTCGTCCAGGTAATAACAAAGTCCCTTTAAGACAAATTCCACTCGGTGGCCATCTTTGAAACGCCTCTCGGGCATGCAAGCGCAGCTCCTATCTTTTTGTTCTCCAAAACTGTTCGCCAAGCTTACAATTAAATTTCATATTGAAATCACCAATGAAATTTGCCAATAACTGTCTCATAAATTTTGTTTCTAAACGCTCGAATCATGACAGAAAATGAACATTTTCAGGCTGGATCAAGCTAATGCGCAGTGGAAGCGTGCATTTGACTGATGCGATGACTATACCAATCTGTGATTGGCTCTTATTTAGAAGGCGGGACTTATTCCGCAATTTTGAGCGTTGCACTTTTCCCCATTCAAAACAATAGGAGTGACGCGTCTTGTGTAATTCTCAAGTCTTTGGTAATAGACAACTTCATCATGCCCTCTTCCAAACCCTTGTCAAAGCTCTGTGCAGAGCAACACACACTTTGTCGACTTAGTTGACCGACTTGTTTTTAATGTATTTTGGACCTGAATAATTTTTTTTTAGCTTCATTGATACATTTTCAATGACTTTTGGACTTCAAGGGCCCTATCTTGCACCCAGCGCAATTGACTTTGTACACCCACGCATGTATCATTCCTATTTTGCACCCGCGCACAGTGGACTTTTCCCTCCACAGAAGCACGTCGGTAAGTTAGAAAATACACTTGCGCTCCCGGGGGCGGTTCAGCGCAAAGAGGAGGCGTGTTCCGGCGCACACGTTCCTTCATGCTATTTTGCAGGTTTAGAAAACAATGCGCCACTAACCAGGAAAAAATAGTTTAAAGTCAGTGGCGCGTTGCGCATGTTATTCATATGCTATTTTAAGGGCGCATGCTTGGCCATAATCAATGTAGCGTGTGCACAACGCGAATACACTTTGATTCTCTCATCTACACAGAAGCAGCAGTTTTCATTTTTGCAAATCATACATTATTACGATAGATAGATAGATAGATAGATAGATAGATAGATAGATAGATAGATAGATAGATAGATAGATAGATAGATAGACAATTTATTATAAAAGCATACATCTAGCTTACACATTTACCCAAATCATCATACGCCTGTTTAACCGAGGTTAATTTGGGTGGGTTTCTCTATCCCCAATGTCCCTGACGAGAACGTCGGTCCCTTGGCTGTGAACCCCTCCTGGCGTGCGTCTGGCAAATCCGCCGTTATAATAGCAATCCGCCATGGAACAAGCGCGCCTGCTCTTAAAGGGAATGTGAGATGACGCTCTGATTGGTTTATTTCACGTTACGCCCAAACCACACCTATGAGTAATGAAGCTACTTCATACCAACACATTTTAGATTTGCATCGGACGCAAGAGTCATTTATCCCCCCGGTATAATAGCAACAGCGCCCCAGATCCGCACACAAAGTTACTTGCGTTTCAGATCGTTAAAATAGGGCCCCAAGTCTTCTTTTACCTCAATTATTTTTTCAATGAAATTTGGGGGAAGAGAATTAAACATGCTTAATGACATTTGGAGTAAGAGAATTCACTGGAATGTATGTTTTGTGGACAGATTTATAAACACTGAGTAATAAAGTTGAACTGAAATAAACATCATGCTGAACAGAAAACAAAATCTTTCATATGCAATTCTATCATCCTCCATGTTGTCATTGTCATGTCACCAACACGTCTTCTAAATTACATCAAAACATCATTTAGCAGCTTTTAGCAAGTAATTGACCTGCTTCTATCAACTTCTCATGCAAATTGGATGGCAACGGTGGATATGATTTTCAGAGAATAAAAACTTAATTCTGCTCTGTACCTCATACAAAACTATGATATAGCACCAGAGAAGACTGCGGATTAGGAATGGGATTAGCAGATCAAAATATATATATTTTTAATGTTATTAAAACAGTAATTTTCCTACTCATTTCTGTCCATTATGTTTGATATTCTTTATATATTAGTCATCCAATGACTTAGATGATACAGTATATGGTTTAACCGACTGGTATCTGGTTTAAATCTTCATGTTTTTAAAGGCACTGGCTGGGACCTTATCGGTGAAAATAAGGTCATGTGACTATTTCTATTTTCTAGTGTTTTAGGGGCTCACTGGAGTAAGCATGTTGAGAGAAATAAATACACCATCTAATACACTTTCCCATACGTTACTACAGAAAGACTGGTGTTGACTTTAACAGCAGCCAACGTGAATGAGACACTCGAACAGATCTGTCCCTTTTTAACTTTTATTTTTAAAAATGAGTAAGCACACAATTCATATGTTCTGTGAATACCAAAATCTGTGTAAACAGTACATATAACAATTCCATCATATACCTAGAACTTGATTGTTGAATGACATATCAAAAGTCCTCAGAGAAAGTGAATGTCATTTCAAAAATCCTCAGAAAAAGTTTTTTTTTTTTTTTTTTTACATCAAGAAATAGTACACAAAAAAACTAAAGAAGTGTAAAAATATACATTTATCTGAAAAGTTAACCGGATATTAAAACACTCACAAGTTTACTTGCACAAACTGATGATGTCACGATGCAACAGACCAGACCAAAAGATTGCATGCATGTGCACAGGGCTCACAGTGAGCGAACTACACACACAAGTGCTCTTCACTGAGAGAGTGCATCACAGATCCAGTGCAGATCGATTAAACGACTCATGGCTGTTGAATTGCATGGGTTATTCGAACACATTTCCACTGCTTCCTAATGACTTAATGGATGTCAACAACACTACAATCCCTCAAATAGACATGAAAGAACTACACTGCAAAACACTGATTTCTACTTTAAAACAAGAACAAATATCTGCCAATGGGATCAACAAAATAATCTGTTTTCCTTTTGGATCAAGTTGATTTTCTGACCCCACAGGCAGATATTTGTTCTTGTTTTAAGCATAAACTCTTCATTTTGCCAAATTTTTCAGAAAACAATACTAAATATTTTATGTCTTCTCCACTAAATGTATCTTGATTTAAGAATGTAGATATTTGTACTGGAAAACAAGAAGAAAATCGTTTTTTTGTAGTGTACTACTTTGTGACTTAGTACTCTTAACGAAAGTGCTAGCATCCAATTAGTGGCCTTTTATGCTTTGGATGGTATCAATCTTTCCATAGCAAATCTATTTATTACTACATTACAAGAACATTTGACTCGAATATTCTCTACATTGTCATCATGTACTCACCCTTACGTCTAGCTCACATTGTGTACGTTAAATAATGGGGCATCAATACCATTTTGTCATTTTTAATCTGAACGTGAACGCAGACTAGATTATCAGTGAATATAGTGAGTTGTCTGGTTTACTTTCATGGTACCTGAAAAGAACTGTATGAACTGTTTAATATGTGCACTTTTGCGTTCCACGGCAAGCAGTACGACCCCTTTCATGTTGTCCTCACATGCAACCCATCAGACAAAAACACATCACACTACTAAGACTAAATGTTCATGAACTTTAATGAGGGGTTCATGATGAGATGACTCTCTGGATCACCAGACTGAAGAAGAAAAAATCATAGTGATAAACTGTTTGGTCTGTCACCTTCAATCAAACTCAGTTTAATTGGTGTGAAATGGCCAAGAATTCGAGCCGCGTAAGACAGCGTGGAGAATGTGCTCGCTATACGTCACGCTCGCCCCGCGAGTCAATGCTAGCTGAAGGACAGCGAATCACAGCGGATCTGACAACACTGAGCCTCATCTACAAACATACAGCCATCGTTTGGAGTGGTCATCAATACATCTCCTATCCATTAGAACAGAACTACAGTAATCTGCACTCAGCCGACAGGCAATGTGTAAAAACATTTCACAGCACATTATACCTCGGCTTCATTCGACACGTCAGAAATGACTAAAATCACAAAGAGTTACGCAATAAGACAGTTTCATCTAGATTTAGATACACTCTTGATACAAATCATGACGTTAAATTGTGATGTGTTACCTGTTTGTGCAAAAAAAGCAACACTACAAATGTGATAATAGATTTCTCTCTTTAAAAATAAAGGCAAAGATATTTGTTTCTTCACATTTCTGTTTGTTGTGCCGGTGATGTCCGTGTCTTGGGTTTAGAAATGTGTCTCCTTCTCTGTGATGGTGGAGATCTTGCCATCGGCCCTCATTTTGGCATCAGCATCATTGATAGCGCAAGGACCCCTGGAGGCGACGCGTCCCCTCATTTTCAGATCAGCGCTGGGTGTGGTCAGCTTCTTGATCCTCGCAAAATTACACGCGCATTATAATAAGCAGTCTGAGAACATCTAATCACAGTTCGGTTATTGTCCTCTACTTACAATATACTCTAAAAAAGCATCAGTAGTTCTGCCAAAAAAACTCTCAGAGTGTTTGGCATGGTAATGGTTATGATAATGTTGATATGTTTGGTCTTGGCGGAATAGATTTGCTACGCTTCTGCTGCAGAGCAAGAACGGGACTTGAAAACCTTCAAACTTTGAAAACTACTAAACTAAAACTTAAACTAATTAAAACTGAAAACCTCCAAACTTCAAGCTTTTAAAACTACTTCAAACTTTATGGATAGGCTTTTTCAAGCCAACTTAAAACCTTTTTTGTCGAGACAAACTTTAAGTTGGCTTGAGAAAACCGGACCAGAAAAGTTTGAAAAGCTTAATATTTTCAGTCTGAAGTAGTTTAAAGTTTAAAGAAGTTTAAAGTTAGAATGTTTTGAAGTCAATAGATCCACGACACGCTGCTGCTGTACAGTACAGCACACATGACATACAGGTGGAGCTGGGGAAGGAGGAGGGTTTCTGAAAGATGCTGCAGCAAACACTGACCCAGTATGTGAAGGTTGAGCATCGAGCTCATTGGCTACTGATACAGCAGGAACCAATCAGCTGAGCCTATGGATAACGATGTGATTGCAATGCAAGCAGAATGAGTGAAGGACCGATCAAGCCAGCGCCATCTAGAGGTTCACGACAGAACTTTGTATTTCCATGAAGAACCTTCAACATCCATTACACCTTTCTATTATGCAAAAGGTTCCATGGATTTTTTAAATGTTCTTCACACTGAAAAAAACAAAAACAAATATGTTCTTCTAAGAACTGATTGCTGAACCTTTCTTTGGGGAAAATGGTTCTTCTATGGCTCCTGGAGGGCCACTCGTAAAACCAGCTCCAAAACCCCAGCCTGCAAGCTTCTAGTGATCCTGAAGACATTGATTAGCTGGTTCAGGTGTGTTTAATTAGTGCTGGAGCTGAACTGTGCAGGACAAGACCCACCAGAAACACCCCTGTAATATATGGCATCGCTGTGAAAACCCCTTTTTGAACCTTTATTTTTAAGAGTGTCGTAACTAACATTTGTGAGTTGTCACGAGAATATGTTATGATATAAGCAAGGGTCTAAGGCAGGGTTCCCCCAATCTGGCCACTGTCCTGAGTTTAGCTCCAACCCTAATCAAAGACACGTGAACAAGATAAACAAGATCTTCAGACTCAGGGGCTGTTTACACGACACCGTTTTCAACTAAAAACATTAAACTTTTTATGCGTTTTGGCCACTGGTTTACACGACAACTGCGTTTTGGGTGCCTGAAAACACAAACTTTGAAAACAGTCTCCATGTAAACAACATAAACGTGAATCTCTGAAGACGATGATGTCATGCATATGAGTATTATGTGTTCAGTCTATAGTGTTTCATCGTCATCTAATGGCGTTTTTAGTCGTTTTCGTGGATCCGTGTGAATGGGGATGGTTTTGACACTGGTGTCGTCTGTACGGGGAAAGCTCAGAGGAAAAACTTTTCAGTTTTAAGCATGTCGTTGTCGTGTAAACGTACCCTCAGAGTCCCTGTCTCAATCCCCACACTTGTGCTCTTTGCTCTTGACAGCTTGTCTACTTGCATGCCACATTTTCGTATTTGGCCCAAGTGTTCAAGTGGGCACAAAGACTGCAAGACCGCAACTTTTGATTACCAGATGGTACACACTTACAACATAGAATTTCTAAAAATGGAAGAGCTTTATGTACAGATTTAGATTTTTAATAGGCTTCTCTTTAAAATAAGCTTTAACATGTCAATTCAGTCCCTATGTAACAAACACAATTTAATTGTAGTGCTTCTAATTTAGTGATGAAAAGCAGTGTTGCAAATGCTTAACAAAATACACTTCCATTTTCCATTTTCATGTTCTTGTCTCATGTCTGTCATGTGATCCCCTGTTCTAGTCATGTGATCCTTCCATGTGTTCTATGTTGTCATTGGTTCATTGTTGATCTTGTTCTGATTATAAATAACTGCACTTGGGTTCTTCAAGCTCGCCTCCAGTGGACTCCATTACCATTATAGTAACATCTAATTAATTTAACTTACACTGGAAAGTTGGGGAGATGAATGATGGGATATGCTCTGAAGCGCCAGTAGAGATTTAGTGGGCATCAAGTGTACTGCGCTTTGACATTTTTCAGACCTGGGACAGTCTTGCACACTAATGCGTGCACACAGTCTTAAGTAGCCAAGACTGCAGGTGTGGGTACTGAGACAGACCATGAGTAACCGGTAAGTGAATTTGATCAGGGTTTGAGGGCCGGATTTGAGAAACCCTCCTGGTGATGCTGTGATAAATTTTTTTGGGGGAAAAAATGCATTTTGCATTGACTTTGACGTCACAGTTTAGGATTTTCAGGGTTTAAAACATCATGTGTCCTGCCTTTAGTTTTGTCATACTATTTTCCTGCAACTCCAGAGTAATTAAATTACATGAAACGAATGGCTAAGGAAAATGGCCCAAAACATTTTGTGCTCGTCTAAGCAAAGATGCCAGATTTATGCCGGATTCAAGCACCAGCTGAGCGACTGCCATTGAAATGAACTGGAGTGCTTCTCCAGGTATTATAGACCTACTTGATTATTATTGTTTCTTTTTTTTGACACTTTTTTTTCTTCTTGTTTTAAGAAGAAAATTGGTGAAGGACATCAAGCCGGCCGTACCTACACTTATGCTGGCAAATGTTTGTTCCCTGACAAGAAGTTGGATTACATCAAAACTGTGAAGCGCTTCGCAACACAGAGCGAGAGACTGCGCTGTCTACGATTTCACTAAGACGTGGTTAAATCAAAACACTACAGACGCCACAATACAGCTGGAGGGCCATCGCTATACAGAGCAGACCGTATAGCCTCGCTAGCCGGTAAGCTAAAGGTGAGGCGGTCTGGCTGTGTACGCCAACAAATCGTGATGTCAAGATGCCGTGGTGGTTTCTACTTTTTGCTCTCCGAAAGTAGAGCTAATGACTGTAAAATGCCGACCCTCTACATGAGAGCAGTCATCATAACGGCTCCCAGACAGCAACATCATGTCGGCCCAGATCCGGCTCACACGCGGCCCAGATCCGGCTCACACGCGGCCCAGATGTGGGCCGACACTATGTTGCCGTCTTTGCTGTTTATGTCCCATTGAGTGCTAATGTGAAGGAGGCAATGCCAGAGCTCTACTATAACATCAATGAGCAGCAGACGGACCATCCTGATGCTATCTTCATTGCAGCTGGAGATTTCAACCAGCTATTCTACCTAAATTCTATCAGCACATGAATAGGAACACGCTAGATCTAGTGTATACAAACATTAAGGACTCATATAAAGCCCATAAAGCTCATAAATAAAGAGAAATTAGGAGGTGGCCTCAGGAAGCCACTTCAGCAATACAAGACTGTTTTGAAACCACACAGTGTGACATTATTAGAGAGTTAGCAACACAAGGTGGCATTACTGACCTTCGGGAATATACAGAATCTGTCATTGGTTATGTCAATAAATCCATAGATGATGTGACAGGGGTCAAGCCCATCAAGAGGCGTGCCAATCAGAAACCATAGCTAACTGGAGATGTCTGTTCACTGTTGAGGCCCATAATGCTGCATTTAAATCTGCAGCATACAGACTGGCAGGGAATAATCTTCCCGAGGGATCGGGAAGGCGAAGAGGCTGTACGCACAAACACTAAACAGCCACTTCATGAATGACAGAGACTTAGGCGGTTGTGGCAGGGTTTTCAGAACATCACCCCTGAAGGCTTACCATAATGACTCCTCTCTTCCAGATGAACTAAATGTAACCTGAGTGCCGTGTCATGAGCGAGATGCTGCAGGACGTGAGCGATGGTTAAAGACGTCCGTCTAGCGCATGTTTACATCATAGACTGTAAACAAATATGGGCGTAGTGTGCGTGACGTGACTCGTAGTGTTTCTGAAGAGCGTTTTTGAAGCCTAAAGAGGGCGGAGCCGGCCGTCGCCATCTTGGCAGCGTCACTCCCGGATAAACGAAAATGTGAGCGACTAGTAGTAACATCAGCGGCAGTCCACCTGTCACTCAAGTGGCCACGCCCTTAATTATGCAGAACTTTAAGGCTTAATACAATTTAAACAGATGAGTTATTAAAAAAAAATCATCCCCCTCACAGTTGTCATCAGAGCATGTGAGCGGAGTGGAGCGCGAGCGAGCGGGCGGATCTTGGACAGAGCGCAGAACGGCATTTCATCAAGGACTGAGCGTCACACTATTTCCCGCTCCAATTTCGCTCCGCTCACACCACGAGTCTGAAGCATGCTCAGTCAAGCCTGACCCACAATCCATCTGTCTTGCACAGTCATCAACAGTAGACTATTTTCAGTCAAAACTCGGCTCAATAATATATATATTAATATTAATATTAATATAAAACTAACTAACAATGATATAAACGAATGTGGAGACATCGTTTCAGTCAGTAAAGATTCATTTTGGAATCTAAAAAGACACATCTCTCGAAAACATGAAAGTGTGCTCCGTGAACACACTGGGAAGGAAACAAAAGGTTAGCAAATTGAATACGGTAACTTGTAACAAAGTGTAAATTAAATATAGCGTAATATTCAAACAAATTCGTTTTGTCATTAAAGTAGGCCTAATGGTTCGCTTTATTTAATTTGTGTCGTCCGTATAATATTTATATTATTAGGCCCATTTATTCGTTTAATTTTACAGCCGTTTGTGTGTACAATGGATATAAGCCAATTTAATTTTTAATCGTGCGCGTCGCGCAAAAGTTCACTTATCAAAATTCGGACCTAATAGTTAATTTACTTTTAAACTTTTATGTATATTTTTGCTTATATAATTTTGATTTATATTATTAGGCCCATTTATTCGTTTAATTTTACAGGACTTTTTGTGTAGGCTATATTCCTTCTTACATAGGCCTAATTTGAAAAATGTTGTTGTTGTTCATTAGTTCTTTAGGAGGTAAGGCTGTAGCCTGGTAATACCAAACTCTGCTACTTCGATTTGCTTCGTACACAGAGTCTGGAAGGGCTAATTGAAAAGCGTTATAAGAAGTTTAAAATCATTGGTTACCCGTAAGCCAATCACATAACGTTTGGTTATGACATGTGTTATGCGCTGGCTCAGCCGCATCGAACTTCCACTGTAAACACATGTATGATGCGAAAACAAAACCATCGAGCGAAATACCGGAGTGAGCATGGCTGTGAACGACTTTTGCAGATTATGTGAAGTAAATCTACGCATCCACGGTACAATCAGCGTCTACGTCACGGCTCTCAGCCCGCCCTCTGTTCGATGATTGGCCCGGCTGTTTTCAGGCCGGTGGAAAACTGAAAGATAGGCTGCTATCTCAGACTGACTACAGAAGCGAAATGAAATTAGCGGAAGTAGGAAGTCTGACGTAGTCAGGCTATTCATGGCCTTATTTCAGTGAGAATTTTTTTTTGTATTTTCACAAACCACGCATAAATGTCATTATCTCAAAACTACAAACTTTTACATACATGCTGCTGATATATTATTGTTCTCTAGTGGCCAGTCGATGAACTGCAGTTTAAGTCACTTCAGTGTTGGATTCAAGAGAGAAACTGGAAGGTTGCCGCTTGGTTTACATAGAAAAACAATGCAAAGGTAGTGCAGTAGAGTGGAAAAACGCATTCTGTGTGACCGGCCCCTTACTCAGTGTTTTGCTTGTTTCTTGTTTTAAAGCTGTTCAGATATGTCCGTGGAAAATGACTGATTAAGAAAAAAATCTCTGCAGTGTTATACACTAACCTCATCACACAGCTCGTATGTTTTCTGAAGCAGACACAATCAATACGACATGGCACAATGGGGTCACGTCAGGGCATCGCCCGCGTCACGCCCACACTGTGCCATCAAGTCTGCGCTTCGCTCTCTATATCTCTACACCGCAGTGCCAGAGCTACTTTCATCTTCGGCATGTCACGCTCCTCAAGAGATGTGATGTTTGTTTGTCAAGTACAGGCTGAAAAATACTTTCTACCTCCTATCTAAAATCATTGGCAGAAATATGAGAGGTTGTTTATCAGCAATGTTGAATATGTGCTAAATAAACAAACCATAGAAACCATACTCATAACTGACAGTATAGCTTGACTTGAACGTAATAATATATAAAGAAAAACAAATTAAATTTAAACCTGGAAATAAACAGATTGCATTTTGAAAACCTGAGAAACGTTACGGAGTGTCTATTTACACCAAGGGCCAATAGGCCGCCTGGTTGGCAGAGGCTATTTATACTGACTCCGCCCACTTTTGTCTGATTGAACCAGATACCACTACAAAAGAAACTTGTCTGATACACACACACACACGCATACACGCATACACGCATACACACACACACACACAAAGACAAAGACTAGGTTCACAAAAAAACTAGAATAAAAAAGAAGGCTTTTACCTCACGGAAAGTCCTTTCGTTTTCCAGATCTGGACTATGATTCCCACAGGAATGCACACCATAGAGGCCATGGCCATCATCCAGCCGATCCCATAACCCCAGTCTGGATACGTGTACACATTATTATACTTCAGCGGTTTGTATTTGATCAAGAAGAACAGAAAGATGCCCTGAAAAGACAATCGTATGACCAAGAGCTTAGCATTTATCGCTCACAGACTGTAAATATCTCGACTCTTGGCACATCGAGTTCAACTCACAGCACAGATGCCGGGCGTGAAATACTTCCAGCACCATTTGATGAAGAAGATGGGCTTGTATCCAATCATGTCCTCAATGTTTGAATAAAACCTGTCGGCACCTGAGGATAAAGATCAATCAATCAAAAATATCTCTCAGCAAAAACACACTGAATGCATTTATATACTAGACATATAAAACTTATATTTAAAGGACAGTGAGATGGCTGTTTCTCTCGGCTTGAAAACATATTCCAATGATTCATTACATGCACTATCTGACTGTTGCCAGCAGGTGGCATTACAGTTACAGGAATCTGATGATACTGTAAACATTGACATTAATAATTCAGGCAGAAAAGCATCTGCTGGCACATCATGCATGTCTAATAATGACAGATTCTGATGGATTACAGTGGCTCTTGCTACATCGTGTGACAAAATGTGACACTGTCTGATAGAAATATAATGGATTTATTATCTCTATAGACCTTGTTTCTGTGGGAGGTCATTCATAAAGATATGCTACACATCACTGCAAAATTAAGTGAGTGCTAATGGCCAATTATGCCAGTTGGGTCAGAAAAAAAAGTTATTTAAAAGATCATTTTTCTTGATCTCCTTCTCAAGTAAATGTATCTTGATTCATGAATGTTTAGATATTTGTACTAGAAAACTGGAAGACAAAAATACTGAGGAAGAACATTGTTTTTGCAGTGTAACACTTACCAGGACATTAAATACCAGATAACATTTGGAAGTTAAGGAGTAAAAACTGCATTAGAAAGAGATTTTGTTTACGTTTTTGTAGTGTACTACAATGTGACTTTGTACTCTTAACGAAAGCGCTAGCATCTGATTAGTGGCCTTTTTCTATGTTGGATGGTATCTTTGTTTCTGCTCTGTAACACTTAACAACCAGGACATTAAATACCAGATAACATTTGGAAGTTAAGGAGTAAAAACTGCATTAGAGAGATATTACTCGTCAGCGGATGGCGACAGAAGATGTGAATATGAATTGATGAATATTGTTTTAGTCAGACATGAAGCAGTGTCTTACCATAGATCCAGCCAATGCAGATGGACTCAAAGATGGCCACGAACAGCAGACACATGCCACTGGCTGCATACGCGTCGAAGAGCTGGAACACGTACATGCCCCCTGACAGAGCACATACAGGACCAACATGAAACACAACAGACTACGGCGGGTGTAGCGTGATATGTTTAACACACAACCAAATTCTGTGATGTTGCAACGGTAATGCCAAGATGTGCATCAATTATACAAATGTGGATAAAAAACCTATGGCGGATAAACACTGATGCACTTAAACTACGATGGAAACACATTTACCGAATAAATCCCTTGATGCCTCAGCGGAGGCTGTGATTGGATAACTGGACTAACCAGCGGACCAATGGCATCGCAGCATCTCAAATATTGATTTGGTGGTTCTGAAACGCCTGAGTCAAACCCTTCATCCCAATGTCCATACTATCCATCCTAAATAGTAGCTATGTGAGATTAGAGTAAGTGTGTCCCAAAGCATAGTATGCTGAATAAAGTGTGCCAGAAGCTCCCGGATCGTCTACTATTACCGGACAATTATATTAGAGCGGTGGCATCACATCACAAACCAACAACAACAATAAAAAAACATACATTAAATCAATGCACCATACTTTATAGTAAAATTCACACGAGGAGGAAGAAAAAAACAACAACTCAAGAATCCTCGAGAAAATTCGCATTACAAACACGAGGAACTACGAGTAAAAAGTGTTACAAAACATGCCGGATTCGTGCGACGACGGTGAGAGGTTTAGATAAAGGTTTGAGTGACTAATCAAAGTTTAACCTGATTAAAAAAAAAAGTATTTATTTAATGTTATCCGTGCTATATTTCATCTGCAATAACATTGTGGACTTTTATAAAGATCCGTTTGGCCATTAACTTTTAAATGCATCATTCTGCATTAACATGAGGAGAGTCCCGCATGAAAGACCAGCGACTGCAGATCGACGAGCTTCTGCATTTCTGTCCGATACGGTAGAAAATCAAATGTGGAGGATTTTAACTGTGACAAGATGATTGACAGGTCAGTTTACTTGAGACTGTAGTGTGTGTCCCAAAGCTTGTCTACTCGTCTGCTACACACTTTTCTTCACAAAAAGAGACATACTTCAAGGGCGTAGGATAAGTAGGCGAATTGAGAAGCAGCAAAAGTGTGTGATCAGAATGATTTGGTTTAATTCCCTCCAGAAGCGTCTCACACACACGAGTGTGTTCCCGAACACCAGCATCCGAACGCCAGAGAACATGACAGCATTTACTGTGTTTCGTCTGACGCTCTGAGACACACTCGTTTATGATGGAGGGACAAGAGTCTGATTGCAGGAACTTTAGCACCAATTTCTTAATTTGTTCTCTTGAACACATGGGATGGAAACGCTGTTTTGCAACTTTGGATGGAAACACAGCTAGTGACAATCTCACAAAACCATGGTTATCCGCTCACATGCTCACTGTATTTGACAGAACATCCAGAGCACTAATGCCATATAGAAAATGGCTTTCAAAGCATCTTCATCTCCCTCTCACCCTAGTAACAGAGAATGTCACACCGGAGAGGCTTCGTTCCACATGGGATGGCTTTATTCATGAAACGCCGAGTGAAAGCGTTCACCTGACTGCACATTACTGGTGGAGAGCGTCCTCCGGTCTATTTTTACACTCACTCCAGCCATAAACGCAAGCAGAAACATGCCAGGTGCCGACAGCAATATGCAAGAACTCTGTCTCTATCATTACAGGGCAAATCCACTACAAACTTGCTTTTTTTACACATTAAAAATGGTTTACCAGCATCAGGGGGTTTAGGTTAACAATTAACTAAATGAACCCAAGCATGTCAAACCAACATGTAAACAGCAAATCTGCTTGTCCTTGACTAACAAGACACCTGGATTTGTCATTATCGTGTATTAAGCTTATTTTACAAGATTAATTATTGTGTCGAAGCGTGCTTACAACAAATCTATGTTCATCCATCTGTGATGGAAGATTCCCAGCAAGCAATTCTGCGTTTAAAAGACGTCTAATGGCCGTCCAAACACAGCCCTGGCGTCTGGATAAAGAAGTGTGTTACTCACAGCCGGACTATATCGGGTCTATAGTTAACCTAGACGGAGAAATGAGGACTATTGCTTGCTGGGTTGTGTCGTACTAAATCACAGGAAATACTCATACCACTGGAAAGAACATAAAGTGATGACTTTACCTCTGTCAACATTATTAGACCCAGGAAGAAGGAGACCACGGACATTCCCAGGATGAGAAGCTCTCTCCGATATCCCACACGGAAGGTTTTGGGATACATGTCGATGATCGCGGTCACAAGACTCTCCACACACACAAACTAGACACAGAGGAATTATTATCATTAACTACAACCAGAACATTTCTCCTTACTAACGTCACTTTCTGAAAAGTGTTTCTGTTATCTTTTTTTTTACAATAACCGATACTTGTTTCTGCCTTAAATTATTACATTGTTTAAATAAGTACATTTTTAGCTGACTGTGATTTGTTTATGTACATTTCTGAAATACAGTTTCCTCTGAAACAGTTCACTCTAAATTGTAATGTGGACTTTAAAATGATGTGTATTGTGAAAAGTGCTATACAAATAGATGTGAATTGAACTGAAAAATGTCATTGTTTTGATATTTTGTATAGGCCTATAATACAGTGACATTCATTAAGTGGGGCGACAGAGTCCAAACATCACCAATCTCTGTGAACAACAACCACAGCAGTTTTACTGCAAAAATTTGAAAAAAAAAAAAAACACTAATTAACAATATCAAATATGAAATGTTGTAAATATTAATATTATTACCTTGTTTTCAAACAACAAGCTGATCATGGCAGCAATTTTATTCTCGAGTGAATTATTAAAGGTTAAAAATATGTGTATTTGTGACCTGCTGTCGAGTCCGAGGAAGATGAGCATCATGAAGAAGAGGCAGGCCCACAGTGGAGACCAGGGCATCATGGTCACAGCCTTAGGGTACGCTATAAACGCCAGACCAGGACCTGGAATACACGTCACCAGAACATAACTAACACTTTCTGATTTTAATTAAACTGGAAAGATGGAAAGTTAGTACAAAGTTGGTTGAGGGGTAAAAACACTGACCTTAACCTTCACGTTCTGTTTGGGTTCTAAGAGAGCTTGCGTCAAATTTAGAGAGGTCCTATTATGCTTTTGTCTTGACTGTGTACTGTTGCTGTTTGATCATGAAAAAGCTCCAGTTCTTCTCTATATCAGTGTCAGTGTTTCTGAACGCCTGAAACGCCTCCATTGTAGTCTTGAGTTTCTTCCTCATTTGAATAATTCATGCGCAGAATAAAGGGGCGGGGCCTGGTTGAGTTAGTTAGTAGTGTGTTAAACTGGTGGTTATGGTAAGGGGCAGGACATTTCCAGAATAAAGGGGCGGGGCCTGGTTGAGTTAGTTAGTAGTGTGTTAAACTGGCGGTTATGGTAAGGGGCGGGACATTTCCCAAACACACTCGAAGTGCTTGACCAATCACAACACACTGCTCCAGCCGACCAATCAGAGCACAGTGTGCTTTTCAGAAGGAGGGGCTTCATAGAGACAGGAAGTAAACAGAGCGTTACTGACAGACTGGGAAGAGAGGAGCCGCAACAATGGAGAATATAATCAACATTAAAGCAGGAAAACCTGTTCTAGTAGAGCCTGAAAACAACTTTGTAAAAGGACATAATAGCTCCTCTTTAATTATCTCAGTGACGGTCCTGGTGAAATAACGATGCCATGTGGCTTGGCTCTGGTTTTACAGTACAGAGACACTGTCCAAAATCAGCAGGCCAAGAGCAGAGATCCCTGTGCCATAACTCTATAGTAATATGCTATAATATGAACTCAGAGCTACTGTTCATTATATAATGCCATGAGTGGAGCTCTAGTAAAAGCTCATTGAACAAGATTTATGGATTATTTTTTGAAATGATAGCGGCTGAACACTTGTTTTTCAATATTGTACAGGAACCGGTTTGAGAACCAATGCTCTAATGTTGCGGCTCAACAGCTGAATATATGTTTTTTAAATAAATAGCAAATCAAATATTTTTCTTAATAATAATGTCAGATGATTTCTAAACCCCTTCAAAGTGTGTTTCAGTCACTTCCATAGTCAGTCTTGCTCTATTGTAGTAAATAAGTAATGCTGAATTGTTGAATAAGTCATATAATAAAAAGCTTTTCTGAGAAGTGCTGTAAATTGCATGAGTCCGAACACACTTAGCCTTAGACAACCAACTGTAGGTTACTGTATATCAAACATAAACTCAAACTAACTCATGCACATATTCCTTTTCTATATAAATGAGATAAGGCTAATTAGAATAAAGTCCAAACGAGAATTTGTGCTGACCTGACTCTGCCACTGCCTCGATTGGCACATTCTGTTCATATGCCATGAATCCCAACACGGAGAAGATGGCAAATCCCGCCACAAAACTCGTGCCACTGTTCAGACAGCACAGCATGAGGCAATCCCTGCAAACACACAGCAAATGCAAAAGTGTTCACCCCTCTTTAGACTCTCAGCATCGAACCACAGTGGACTGAAGTGATTACAATATTAACAAATAAAAACAAAATTGATTTCATAAGCATTCAGCCCCATTAATATGACACATATCTGGTGCAGCTATTTGGTTTTGGAAGTCACACAAATATTGAAATGGAGTTTACATGTGCGTTTCAATTAATTATTGCATGAATACACCTCATAACACAGTTATTTCTCAGTTTTTGGTCTTTTTTTCCCCAACACAAATATCTAAACATTCTTAAATGGATGCATTCACTGAAGAAGAGAAACTCAAACTAAATTTTTCAGAAAACAAGACGTTATTTGGTAAGTCATTTTGCTTCTCAAGTAAATGTATCTTGATTTAAGAATGTTTAGTTCCCCATCAGACTCAGTCACGCTCAATGTTACGTCAGAACTGAACTGACGAATTGAGATCCCAATAGTATAGTAACCTAGACGATATTTGTACGGGAAACCAAGGAAGAAATACTGCGGAAGAACATCGTTTCATTGTTGTTGTTGTTGTATTTTGCAGTGGATGTCAGTTTTTTTTTTTTTCAAGAACTTGAAGAAAATAAAAACAAAAAGACAAGGCAAGGGATGGATGGATGCAAGACAATTTCCAAATCTCCAAATCTGAATGACTGAAGAAGATGAGGGAAGCAGCCAGGAAACCAATGAAGGAGAGACAGAACAGACAATTATGGGAAAGTTTATGAGAAGGGCTCGACACGATCCCAGCCGAGGAATAAGAGTCTTATCTAGCCAAACCATCGGCCATTTTCATATAAAAAAAATAAACATTTATAACATTTACATACATTTTAACCACAAATGCTCGTCTTGCCTTGCAAGGTTGAAAGGTCATGCGGATTAACAAGGTAGGCGGAAGTTTTACAAAGCGAACGTGCAAAGACGATGTCAAACGCCATTCACAAAAATAAATAAAAGGTAAAACAATGATGTCAGACAATTTTGAAGTTGGAGGAGAAAATGAGATGGAGTTTTTCGCCCTACTCTACATTTTCTGCTTATGTCACACCTGACCTTTCCAACGTGATTACGTTATGCATGAAGTCGTGGATGTGCAAGATGAGCATTTGTGGTTAAAAAGTACATAAATGTTTATTTTTTTTAGAAAATGGCCGATGGTTTGGCAAGATAAAACTGTAGAGCCTTTGAAGCTGCACTGAAACTGACAGCTGGACCTTCAACCCGATGGACCCCATTGAAAAGAAAATGCTGGAATGTTTTCCTCAAAAACCTTAATTTCTTTTCGACTGAAGAAAGAAAGACATGAACATCTTGGATGACGTGGGGGTGAGTAAATTATCATGAAATTTTAATTCTGAAGTGAACAAGGCCTTTAAATGTGTCATATCTCAGCGACCGGGATGTGTGGGATGAAGAGAGCCAAGTTGATCAACTCCAGATCTCAGTGCAATTATGAGAGGACAAGTGAAAGATCTCCATATAACCTGAGTGAGCTTGAGCAGTTTTGCAGAGAGTATGTAGGATGATAGTAACCAGAGCAAGGCTGATCGATACACGATTGATAACAGAGGATACAGTTTAAACAGAGAGTATGTTTAGACAAAACAACTTGACAGACTCTCACCTGTAGCAGTTGTTGTTGTAGCTGTTGTAGCTGCCGAGAGCCGTTAAACAACCCAGACATATAGCATACGAGAAGAAGATCTGAGTGCCTGCATCCACCCACACCTGTGTAAATTACAGATCAATTACACGACCATACCTGCTCTTATTCATCAATATACTGGCACTGAAACAAGATCCTAGGACACATGCTCTAGTGTCATATGTTCTGAATGAGAAGATGTGTTCAGTTATTGACTTTGAGTTCATTAAGTAAGGGATATTGTACATCCAGCCGGTTGTTATCTCAGAATAAACCCAGACAGGGTGATCAGGATCAGGTCTTCATCAGCCTGAAGGGGTTTATTCTGAGAAAACAACCGGCTGGATGTACATTATCCTGCTTATTACACGGCTACTTGCCACATAAGAAAATAATTAGACACAAAATATTGATCTGAGTTGAAATATTTTATTAGGTCTTTAAACGCAAAGCTTGAGCGGAGAGAGCAGTTTCAGCGGCAAGATCAAACTAGACGGACATTTAAGAGATACGATCATACCACTTATTACACAGCATTTCAACACAAATAATTGTGTTCTGCTTGTCTCTATATAATGACAGTGAATCGATTGAGCAGAATCTCCACAGAATCGTATTTTTTCAGTAGATCTCTATCTCGTGCTTCTGATTCTGATGCACAACTCTCTCACCTGCAACGAGCTAAAATGTTCTCATAGCGCTCGAATGCTCTGAATAGAGTTATTTTGCCCCATAGAGGGAGAGAAGTGTAAAAATGTGGCCATAGGGGATCCATGTGAGTCGGAGGAAAATGAGCCAGCACCTCTTTAAAACGCTCTCACATATCCATTGAGCCACTAATCTCCTTTACTGGGAAAACAATTGACAACTGGCAGTATTTGCTTCCTCCAGCGAGTAACCGGGGAAACCCTTCTGACCTCACAACACAGAGCAACTTCCCTCCAAGAACATCCAGTCATTTACGTCTCTTCTGTTTAACACTGGCCGGTGCGAATGCTCTGGTTTGGCATTACTCGGACACGCCGCTACATTCTTTAAAAGCTGCTCATTGATGTTGTGGCTAATTTGGAGGTTTGTTTTGTCTTGTTTTAGCCAGGAAGTGCATCCTAAAGAAACATTTTGATTGCAAACTCGCCTCTAGTCATTATTTCCAAATCTTCCAAAAAACGCAACTTATCGTTCATTATAATGAATGACAAGTTGCGTTTTTTGGAAATTTGGAAGATTTGGAAAAAAGTTGGGTTATTTTTTTATAACCCAACCGTTGCGTTACACATAATGGGTCACTCTGTTGGGTCATTTTTTAAATCATTGGGTAATTTCTAGTAATAACCCGGCTGTTGGGTTAAATACGTATGTTGTATGTACACTTGGGTATTTTGAAATTATGTACAAAACTATGTGTATTTACATTCAATTCTAGACTCCCCAATATTTAGTTTGTAATTTAAATATATATTTGTTGAGACATATGTATTGTTTTATACAAATAAACAATCTGTATTTGAAAACAAAGTGTATTTTATTTATTAAAATAATGTCATAAATAAAAATAAATAGTTAACTTAACTGTTAGGTTACTTTTAACCCAATGCATTGGGTTAAAATAATCCACAGTTGGGAAGGGGCTACACCACCCCATAGTGGGTTACTCGTTATTAACCGTTAATAATACAACATTATTAAGTAAGTGCAATTCTAATACTAGACAGTCATCAATGAGGGGGAAAAACAATGCTAAATGCATTTAATAAAATGCAACTAGTTAGGACAGTAAAACAAAACAAAAAGACTTATTAACTGTAAAAAAAAGAAGGATAAAATGGCTTATTTTTTTTTTTTTTTTTTTTTTTTTTTAAAAAGTTTTTTTTCCACACCTAATATGTCAAACGATTTGTGTCCTACACTATGGTTCTTTGGCGTACACTCATCTCTTTCTTAGAATCAAGCCAAATCACACAGATGCCAACATGGACAGGTTGTTAGGTATTTTGCATATTACTGAGTCTTTGCAATTCGTGACAATATTAGCAGTTTCAATGATGATATTTGTCATCCACAGTACCATAGAAATCACAAAACACCAAAAAGATGATTTTGTCCAAATCAGGCATAGATTTCTGTTTTCTAAACATGTAATTTCAAACAGAAATGGAAGCTCTCTGGCTCAGAAAACTGAATTGCGTGGTGAGATTGTGAAGGAAGATGGTGAATAAAACAACGGAGCAAAGAGAATGTGAACAGACCTCTTATTGTGTGGCATGAAAGCTAATTAAACATTGGTGTCGGAGGAGCCCCATCACCAAACAGCCGCCCTTTATCACCCTCTCTCTTTCACTGCATTGCTTTATGTCGCTCGCTCTCTCAGACTATCGATGCTACTTCACATACATTCCTTCAGTCCTGCTTTCTGTTCACTGGGATGATGAAACGGTGGAGCATGACACATCTGATGTTTAGCCATCCTGTAATCCCACCAAATGACCTCAGAGTTCCCTGCTTCTGGAAAAACTTGCCACTGATTCCTTGATGTTCATCACTTCAGTTAGATTTGGGGGCGGATGTACGGTACAGCAGCTCTTTGTCATTCTAAATCTCTGTTAGACTAGGAAAAATATTTATTGAAAATAGCAGTATTTTTCTTTGCACAGTGTAATTATTATTATTATTTTATTTTTTTTGAATGATTAATCTCACCTGAGAAGTTTTGTTTTTGGTAAACTATTCATTAGTGCATCTCATTATCTAGTAAAATGAATGCCATTTAAAAGATGTATACTTGTTTTACTTATACCTCCAGCTAAACTAAATCTATCGTTCCGTTTCGAGGGAACTCGTACTGCATCGACTATGACACTTTGGGGAACACTTTGGGATGGCCAGGCTCGCGAACCCCTGGGTGTGGGTCCTGCGTCCGTTGAGGCGGTGCATCGGCGTTCATCATGGGGCTCGCAAATGGACCTGGCAAGGAATCTTGAGACTGCTGAGGCACTTTCTCAGGATTCCTCTGCCAGTTCCGATGTTCTCCCGCCTCGAGTGGAAGCCCGCCCAGGGCTTTTTCCCCACGAGTGGAGAACCCGATGCTCGAGCTGTCTGCTTCCGAGGAAGTGGACGTGCTCAGCATCGAAGGTGGGGATTATGGAGATGACTCGCCACTCCATGTCCCCGCATATGAGGAGCTGGTGGCGGTTGTTTCTTGCGCCGTGGACCAGTTAAATATCAGCTGGCCACATGAAAGGCAGGAAGTGCAGACAAAAAGCAAGTTAGATGAGCGCTTCCTGCAGCGTAGAGAACAACCTCACGCCGGGGTTTGCCATTCTTTTCCGATTTACACGAGTTGTGTAAATCATGGAACAAGCCATATTCCTCTCATATTTACAAACATAGAAAGAAAGAACGGTTATGGGACGATGCCTCGGGTGGAAGAGCCATTGGCCAGTTATCTTTCCCCCGATGCTCTGTCATCCCTATAGACCCCGATGCTGCCCACCAAACCCTGCCGTGATACATCTTCTTTGGTGGGCAGGGCTTATATGGCTGCGGGTTGCCAGTCTGCAAACAATGGCAGTGCTGCAGGCATACCAGGCCGACCTTCTAAAAGAAATCGATGAGGGCGAGGGACCAACTCCTGATGATATTGCAGAGTTAAGAAAGGCTGCAGACTTGTCTCTCCAAGATATCGTCCGTTCCATGGCGGCTATGGCGGTCTCAGAGAACATTTATTATTAAATCTATCATTTATGGGCATCAAGGAGAAATACAGGGCTTCGAGAATCGTTTTCGATTAATCCACAGTTGGGAAGGGGCTACACCACCCCATAGTTGGGTTACTTTTGGGCACAATTGTCTCCTGCACGGATCGGGTCCATCCTGGCCACGGTGACCAGGATACAGCTAGGCCAAGCATCACTGTAAAACACTTTTAAAAAGTGTTAGGGCTCATGGGCAGCAGCATGCAACATCGTTCAATTCGCCCTGCTGCACATGAGGGCCCTGCAGTGGTGGTTGAAAACCAAGGGGAACCCGTTCCGCATGATCAGGGTTATGCGCATATGGCCTCATTCCCTATCTGTTGGAAGAAAACTTGGTATAAATATATAAATTATCAGGGGGGTCTGAGATTCCGCCCTAAATGCAGACTGGCGCATCAGATCCTCCTGTGGTCCCAGGAGAAACTGTTGTCTCTCAGAGCAACATACATCCCAGGGGATCAGAATCAGGGAGCAGACATCATGTCAAGGCAGGGGCTAAGGCCCGGGGAATGGGGACTCCACCCCAAGGTGGTGGAGTTAATATGTCAGAGGTTCGGCCCAGTGGAGGTGGATCTATTCGCGTCTCGAGAGACGACTCACTGTCCACTGTGGTTCTCCCTCACACATCCAGCCCCTCTGGGGTTGGATGCCATGGTGCAGACGTGGTGCAGACCATGGTGCAGACGTCTGTATGCATTTCCCCCGAAACTGTGGGTCTGGCCCCTGAGGGGGCAAAGTACTGAGAGGCCGGCCTGTCAGCAGGAGTAGTCGAGACCAACTTTTCACCGTTTGGTGCAGAGAGCGTGAGGTGCACCCAGTTAACTGCCCGGTTGCTTCAGTGCTGGAGTTCCTCCAAGATCGCTTCTCGGCTGGTCTTACCCCGTCCACACTCAAGGTGTACGTGGCTGCCATTGCGTCTTTCCACACTCCTCTGGGTGATGGGCCCCTGGGGAGACATCATCTGGTCGTACGTTTCCTCCTTGGGCTTGGAGGATGAGACCTGCGGCTCGTGTCAGAGTTCCCACATGGGATCTGGCAGTGGTTCTCGAATGTCTGGTCGAGGCCCCCTTTGAACCTCTGGAGTCGGCTGAGGCCAAGAACCTTTCTTTCAAAGTAGCCTTCTCATTAGCCATTACTTCTCTTAGGAGGGTAGGAAATCTTCAGGTGCTCTCTATATCTTATGGGTGCCTGGAGTTTGCTCCAGGCGACATTAGAGCTATCTTGCATCACAGGCCGGGCTATGTGCCTAAAGTACCATCTAATGTGGCACGGCCTATGGTTCTGTAGGCATTTCATCCTCCACCTCATGTGACATTGGATCAGGAAAGGCTTAATTTGCTCTCCCTGTCAGAGGTCTAAGAAATGTATCTTCAGAAGTCTTCTTCATGGCGGAAGTTAGACCAGTTGCTGATGTGTTTCGGGTCGCCCAAGAAGGGGCTTCCCACGTCCAAACAAACCATCAGCAATTGGATTGTTCAGGCTATATCTATGGCATTTTAGGTGTGCAGTTTGCCTTCACCTTTCGCCGTGAGGGCTCATTCTACCAGAGGCATGGCGTCCTCTAGAGCCCCTCCTTTCAGGGGCCCTTATCTAAGAAGTGTGTGATGCAGCTGGATGGGCCACCCCTCACACTTTTATTAGGCTCTACAGTCTGGACATCCCTTCTACGCCAGGCACTCAAGTGCTCTCGTCCTAAGTGTGCCTGTGCGCAGCTTCACACTGGGACAGGCAGGGCTCGTAGTGGCATAGTGGGTACTCGTTCCCCCAAGTGTCATAGTCGACGCAGTTCGAGTTCCCTCGAAAGGGAACGTCTCGGGTTACGACTGTAACCCTTGTTCCCTGAGAAGGGTACGAGACACTGCGTCCCTTCGCCACGCCTTCCCCTGCCTGTGAGCGACTTGCTTCATCACAGAAGCTGACGCTGTTGTGTGCCGGCATCCCTTAGTAGCTTCCGTGTATGCCGTCACACGTTACGTCATGACGCAACACCAATCACGATTGGCTTAGTTCATTCATGCTTCAGAGACACTACGTTGGGGGGGCTTTCCCCAAAGTGTTGTAGTCGATGCAGTGTCTCATACCCTTCTCAGGGAACAAGGGTTACAGTCGTAACCCGAGACGTTCTCTGCTTTCACTGTCATACGCTAATGTAAATTACGTTTTCAGGGGCTGCATTTCTCTTTCATAAATGCATTTGATAAAGGAGAGATTTGCCCCCTCCATAAGCTGCTACATCTGATAATGATTGAGCACAAAGTCTGCATGTTTCTCACAGTATTTCGTGAGAGTATGATGGATGGACCTCGAAGGCGATCTAGGGGCATGTGCATCTCTAAGAAAGAAATACATTTCTATTGTAAAACACTGCGTTGTAAAAGAAAAAAATATTTCATAATAAGTATAGTATTTTAGTTTACAGTAGTAAAACTATAATACTGATATCTTAATACTTGCCAAAAGCTTTTATTTTGGCGTAAACTTGACAAACTAAATGACAATCTGAATAAAATTGAATAAAATGTTTCATACCTGAGGATCTGACAGACGAGACATATCAGGGTACAGGTAGAATTTAATTCCATTAGCAGCTCCTGGCAGTGTGATTCCTCGAATAAGAAGGATCAACAGCATGAAATAAGGAAAAGTTGCAGTGACATACACCACCTGCAAAGGGAAAACGTGCATTAATAAAGGTCATCAAGCTGCACCAACCACATGTTCACATCTTTGGAGACGCTGAATCTATTCTAAATCTATTCTAGTCGTCATTTATTATTTCATGTGATTCCAAATCTGTATTACATAGTTTTTTTTTACATAAAAGAATACATTTTGAAGAATCATCATGCAGCTATTTTCATTCAACAACAGTTTATAGTGACCACATGTGACATGTTCCAAAAAAGGACAAATAAAAAAACCTCATAAAGAACCATTATAGACTTTATATGATATAAAGTACAATAAAGTACTTTAAATCATATAAAGTGGTTTAATGTTATCACTCGATCAAGTGAAAACAACAGATGTGATTCTATTTCATTAAAGCTTTATTTATATTCGAATACACTGTGGCACTGACATGTCTGCTACATTAAAAAATACAATATAGCTAGATCTGGAGGCTCATTTATAAGGATGTGCCAAAAGCAGAATACTATGATCGGAAAGGATCTACGGATCTATCTACGGACCCCCAATGGAAAAAAATGTGAGATGGGAGGAAAAAATATATTTCAGTGCTTTTACGTTTTCTCGCAATTATATAGTTGGGTAATTATATTGTATATTATTTGTGGGCATCAAGGAGCCTCAACCAAAATGCGGGGTACTGAAATCACTTTTCAATGCACGCTAGCTTTTTACTTTCACTTTCCAGTTCACATCATGTGTACTCTGTCAAGTCACATTTATTTTTATAGTGCTTTATACAATACAGATTGTTTCAGATTGATCATCTGGAAAATAATGATTCAATGATGCAAACATAGTTCAATTGTAGCTCTGTAAAGCAGCTCTAAAAGTTCTAAAAGCTCTAAGAGTTCTCCTCTGGCCAAACAAAACAACTTGGTGTGGTTTAATTCCAGGCTGCATCACGAGTCAGAAGTCAGATTGTGGATTGGTATCATTCAAAATAAATATTTAATATTTAAAATCGGATTTATCATGCCGGTATGGAGATGAAGCTGGCCATCGGGATCTGTGCAGGGGATTGGTTTGGTTCTTGTTAGTCCCTCATAGCAATACCTTTAGACTGACAGCAGAAGGTTTGGATTCCATAGCAGTTTTCAAGGCCAAGGACCGCCCAGAGGCCGTCTGACTGACATGTAAAGCAACCAATCACAATTTGCTTTGTTTATGGTCATGTTTAGGGGCGTGAAAATGTAAAGTTGATGTTGCTACAATAACAGAGCGATGTGTAAAACTTTCAGATGTATTTTAAAGAGTCTATGCTGGGAACTTCACATTCTTTTGCAAATCCAGCATTTAGTTGATCCTGATAAGCGCTAATTGTCACAGTAGTAAACACCACGGCTTTCTTCTTCCATTGGCGTTTTGGCATCACGGCAGCTTTGTTTCAAGGCCGTGTCTATGTGCAGGTCCACATCTGATCTAGATATGGTCCAGATCCGGCTGACTATGGTAAGCTTGGGACTAAAGCCGAGTTCAGACTGCACGATTTTCAAAGTACTCGGGTCACTGTTCTTTTCACACTGCGTGACTATCCAGGGTAACATTCAGTTGCTGGTGTGTTCACACTGCACGATGCATCCGCGACAGGAGGTTTCACACTGCATGACTTTCAGGAGGAAGAATCGCCGACAACTTCTGTCTGGTCCGCAAACTACGTTTCGCAACCAAACACACGCGAGAAGTGATAAGGAAATAGCGCAAAATCCCGCGTCGTAGAGCGCAGTTCTCGCGCGAGACTGAAATTGTTATTAAAAATGATAGCCTGCAAGAAGCTTGCGATCCAAATTGTCTGTGCACTGATTTGCAGCGAAAAGGAGAAAAAGAAAAACATATTATGTAGAGATGCACCGATTGATCGGCTGGTGACCGGAATTGGCCGATTTTCGAGTGATCGGCCGTGACTGGCGACCGGCCGGTCAGTCTGACAAATCCCGATTTTATGCCGGTCAAATGCACTCGGGCGCCGCATGATTGACATCGCGCAACATCAGCATCACACGTGCACACGGAACTCACATGTAGGAAACCTCGTGAATCACGTCCATTCAGACCGCAAACGCGTATTTTTTTCGGCGTGCATGTTAATCAACGAGTGCATTCACAACGGGAGCAGGAGCAGCGCGTGAGCGTCAAGCAGGAGCTTCGCGAGCAGTGAAGCGCGTGTTTCGGCGCCGAGTCTATTTGCTGCACTGCTCACGCTCAATTAAAGGGAAAGCACACTTTTGATGGACAAAATAGCCTTAATAGGGTTTCACAAAAAAAGTGCCCAAAATGCACAGAATTTGCGTGTTTTAACAAGAACGATTCTCTCAGATCGCGTCTTTGCTCATTCACACTGCGTGATTGTCACTCGCGTGAACAAGCACCGATTTGCCTGTGTTTCGGGCATTTGTCGGCGATTTCTCAAAACCTGTCGGCAAGCCAAAATCGGGGCTAAAATCGTGCAGTCTGAACTCGGCATAAGGGTAGCATGTACAGTACAGGATGAAAAGCAACATTCCTAGTACTGAGCCTTGTGGTACTCAGATACTAATACTGAACTTGCGATCGATATGACACCTCTTATTTTAGTGCTACAAATTGATAACGGTCAGATAAGTATGATTTGAACCATGCCAATGCAATTCCATAACATCTTTAAACTCAATGTATAGGGAGCGGTGGTACTGACCAAACATTTTACAAGATAAGATATTTGTCAATGACCCTCTGGATCAGTTGCGAGCCATAATGGAATGTGAATAGATTCACTGTAAAAGTCAGTTACACTTTGGAAAATGGCTTCAGAAAAAAAATGGTGCATTGTGTTCTTGTCCTTTTTTGGTCATTGAATGGCATGGTATGGAAAATAGATGTGTAAAGATTCTTTAAAATATTTCCTTTTGAGTTCCACAGAAAAAGTGGAAGCATACACCAACAAAATATTCATTTTTGAACTATTCCTTTCAAATTAAGTTAATGTGTCAAATTGTCTGTAATTGGAAGACCAAACACATTTTTTACCCTATTTTGTGATGGGCTATCATGTGCAAATCAGATGTCTTACTAGTATACCTTTCAACGAAAGGGATTCGAGGGAATGAATGATCGAGTGAATGAAGCAGTGCACTTAACGTGAAGGGGTTACAGAATGCTCTGAGGGTCTGCCAGAGGGGGCAGGTACTCTCCCAAAGCCTTAATTGAGCGCTGATTGAATGAGTTACTCTAAGGGGGAGGAAGGGATGCTGGTCTGAGCCAGAGGTTTTGATGGAGAAACCACTCCACAGTGCAACACAGCACATCAAAAAAAGACAAAAATAGAATAGTCAGGCCACCATCATGTTGTGACTTGTCAACATGATCTTCAGAGTCTTGAATTATTACCAAGTCTCAACCAATCAGTGTAAGAGCTTTGTCTCCCAGACACACAGAGGCTGGAATCCTCAGCGCATTCAGACCGACAGTGTTATAAGATCACGGCGTGATTCTTCTCTAGTATACTTTCAAGTTCGAGAACCTAAAATGCTTTTGCAAAATGGCATTCACAACCCACAGAAATGAGTTCAACATTTTGAAGCTCTTTCAATCCCGTGAACAAAACCACCCTTGGGGGCGGCACTAGGTTCTTGTTCCTCTGGCACCCGGTCAAGACCATACGAGGACAAGACAGGGTTTGGACACAAAAGCTTCTACCCTGTTTCCCTCCAGAAGGAGCCCAACTGGGTTGTGTTGGCAGTGTGGGAAAATGTGTGGCACAGAAACTTACAATTGCAGTGACTTCAATCTGACCTGGGTAATTTACTGTACTAAACGACAACAAACGCATCTTCACATTAATGAACAAATGCGTTGAACTTTGTGACAAGAAGTTTTTGGCCTTAACAAACAAATTATTTCTCGTTTGCGCCTAAATGTATTGAACTGCAATATGATAATCGCTGTACATTTTCGTAATGTTTCTTAACCAAGTAATCAAATGGAATAAACAAACCAACTGTGTTAAGCATAGATCTGTAAGAGTATAACAAAGGAGATCCTTTAATCCTAATGCACCTCACAGTATGAGCGAGGCAAAGCTCGTCCAGCTCACTAATTCACATCCTTTTCAATTAGTCTTGTAAAATGATTACATATCCACATCCAAAAACCATGGCCACTGCAATGAGCGAATCCCCCACTAGGCTTTCAGATGCATGCGTGTGGTTTTACTCAATGAATAGACCAATGTTTAAACTCGGCATGAAACTTTAACGCACGCTGACTTTCTCCCAACTCTCCCTGGTCAAACATTTAAGCCCCACATTCACAGGTCAGCCCCATGCCATAAATCTACCGCTGGCTTATGGGAGAAGCGCAAACAGCCACAAAAGACCTGCGATGAACAGCTTAGCAAATGTCCTGAATGCTGCAATCTGTATAGTGGTCAAAGGAAAGGAAGAAAGCATTTGCTATCCGCCAGACATAATTCCTCACAGAAGAGAAGAGGCGAGTGGAGGAACTCTGCATGCTCCTCATGAACGCTCCACTTTCCCCCTGTGAATACAGAAATCAATCTTGGACAGGCTGCTAAAGCCTCGCCATGAAGGAGCATTCTTTCCCCTTGCTTCACGGCCAAACAAAAGCCACTTCAGGAGATATAGGCCTTGCTGCCGAGCTTTTCTCCTGGACCTGTACAATGTGAACCCATTTATTTTTCCCCACACATCCCTCTTCCTTTCTTTCCACTTTCTTTCTGGCTCATTGAGTCCGTTAGACTTTCTTAAAGGCTGCTGGAAGAATAGAATCCAGAGGAAGGAAGTGACTGAGTTGCAGAGATTGGCAGAGGGACACAGGCCCTCATAATGCAATGGATTGTGGGTACAAGGCGAAGGTAGAGGAAGGCCAGAGCTGCATTTTGTGGTCCAGACACAGGAATAATGCAAACTGTTTGTTTTCCAAAGGCACTTTTTCACAGTAGTTTGGTTTGAGTTTACCAATAAACCATTTGGTTATTGTGAGGATGAACCTTTGTGCAACTACATTTCCGTTCGGCTTCTGGAACGTTGCCGGTTTCTGTTCAATGGCCTTTTTGATGCCTGATATGCGAGTCTGTAGTTTTGACAGCTGACATTCTCTCAATATAGGTCTAAAGCCTCAACGCGTCATTGTGCCCTCAAAGATTTACCACTTTGTGTGCAGATAATGTTTGCATTTGAGTCTTTTCAAATCACTGGATCCACATTGTTGCTGGACATTGTCACATACTGTATTCACATACCGTTCCACATGTCAGAGTTACGCTGATGACATCTCATGCTGCATGTCTCATTCACCCAATTGATTCTGTGCTGAATTGACTGCATAACATTAGGGTGCTAAGTTCTCCTATTCATCCAAGTCTCTCATTGAGACATCTCCAACTCAGCCTCTCACTCTTTGGTTAACATCTACACACATTCAACACCATTTCTGGTCACTGGACCTTTTTTTTTACCTTTCCAGTTGACTTTGGACCTTTCCAAATGCAGAAATAGCATATGATCCAAGCTAGAAGTAGACAGAAAGCAAGCTCCCAGCGAAGGCTGCCAACTTCTTCAATTCCAGAGGATATCTTGAGAACACGGCGTCTAGAAGGGAAAACATTCTGAATTGCAGGAATGCAACATATGAACACAAGTCAAGAGGACAATTACGTACTGCAAGGTTCATTTGAGCAGGTTTCTAAGGTCGCTCTATGGCTTGACATTAACTTTTTTGCTCACTTGCCACTGTGGCCAGTAGTTTTCCAAAGTTACTAGCCACTCAGCATTTTCACTGGCCACAAATGTGACATCGATCAATGGGGAAAAACTGCCATATATATGTTTTTTCATATGATCTCATCATTTAGCAGCAGGTATGATAGGCTGATATCACTTTAAGACCTAATGCACAGATCCATTATATTGTTACACAAGCGTTTTCTTTCTCAACTGTTTACGTTCACTGTGTGTACGTCAATACTCGCCATGACCGGCATTTTGACATCATTGTGTGTGTATTTGACTGTTTATGTGCTATAAGCAGTGAAAAAGAACTCTATTTAGTACTTAGAGTCAGCTTTATGAAACGAATAAATGAGGGGAGGTGGGTTTGTGTGTCGACTCGCTGTCGCTGTAAAAGACTATTACTGAAAAATTAATATATCATATATAAAATCCAACATATGTAACACCCGCATCGGACTCAACTGGACACTTTCTGATGCTCACAATGTGCAATGACCCCAAAACATTTGGTACAGGTACAATGATATCCATCAAAATTCCAAGAGCCTCTGACTTCCAGGAGAGCCAACTGCACATGCCCAACTATTTGTCCAAACTTTAAGGTGGTCTGAAGTTTTGTTTAACACTGACTGGTTGTGACGCAATGAATTGCAAGTTTGCGAGGAAAAGCCACAATTCTTTCTTGCACTGCCATTTATCATCTTTGACATGTTCTTGGGTGACATCCACTGTCTAGGCCATCCCCCTTTGAACAAACCTTCACCATTCAACCTCAGAACTGACAGCTTCTGTGCCTCTCAGTACAAGAGTCCTGCATGCTCAGTGTGTGAGGCTGAGGCCAGCAACATGCTAGAACTGTCTGACTGCTTCCTCTGTGTTTGGCCTTGAATATGAAAATGTGTTGAAAAAAACAAAGCCAACTATGGCAAAATTTGTGTCCATACCATTCCTAGCTGTGCAAGTGCCCTTTTGATGCTTGTTGACAACAGCAATGCAAAAAGAATGACAAATTATTAGGGAAAAAGATTATGGATTTCCATGGATTTCCAGTAGTCGACTGCTCTGCAGATAACCTGTGCCAAAAGTTGGCGGAAAGCCAGCGTGTCACTGTGCATATGTTTTTTTGTTTCCTTTTTTACAATTGCTGGTTATCAATCCACCTGATCTTTATAAGAATTTGCTCCAAACAGCTGCTGATGTTTCTGGGAATATGTACAGTATTATGTATGTAACGCTGCTAAACAGCCAGAATCATACTCACTCCCAAAACTCAATGACTGGTGATGTGGAATAAGGGTTGGTGAAGTTGGCAATGCTTTCATTGTTAAAATCCACACAGTTTTCTACAAGGCAATTGTTAAAACAATTTTGTAAGTTTTTCATTCATGCATTACAATGTTTTATTCAATTCTTATAAATGCTTGCTTCTATCCTCAAATATACCAACCCGTGTTCCAGTAGTGACCACACGACGCCCAGGGCAGCTCCGATGTAAAGCAGTTGAACAGGTAGAAAATGGCCCAAGCCAATATAACCACATAATAAACATTCAGGTGGGCTTCGATGACTTGGGTTGCATAACCAATGCCTATAAGAGGACATATAACCATTGCTTAAAGACAGGAAACCATGCAGTTTTACATCCTCTTTTTTATAATCCACTGTTGATGTATGTTCAACCTAATGAGTAGGAATGTAATAATCAGACAAATGTGAACTAAGCCTTACCTTCAAAGAGCGGGCAGACTTTTCGCCAACATGTGTGCCCCCTTCACTTGTGAACTGCCCTAGTGCTGTTTCCAGGAAGAAGACTGGGATCCCACAGCAGACGAAGAAGATGACATAAGGCACAAAGAAAGCACCTAAAAAATGGACACATACAGTTACACCTCTCATCCAATGGACATAAACATAAGCCATCACATTTATTTAATAAATTCATGCAAAGTTAACCTATAGAGACAGTTGAAACCTGTTAAAAAAAGTTGTCAAACTCTGAGAATAACAAATCAGGGACAGGTGTCATATTCAATGAAGGAATATTTGAGAGGTTCCATTAGTTGCTGGATGTTTCACCGGCTGTGTGGTTTAATAGTGCATTGTGTGCTAATACGCTCTATAAATTATTTTGTACTGCTTTCGCACTGTTGGCTCAGCTATATCAGCTGTATGCCTATTCTAACTTAAGTAGTAAATCACATGGCCACAATAGCTGTCTTATAGCTGCCCTTTTAAAACACATGGCAACTAAATCTAAAAAGTAACATGGCATTACCATATAACCTATTTTCTTTTCATGTTTACTTATAATTCATTCAACACCACAGAAGTTAAACCAATGTGCTATCTAGCAAAACTTTAAAACCATGGATGGAAATAAAGATGAAATAGTTGTGGATGGACTTTTAAAAATAAATCTTAATGTTTACAAAAGGGAAATAACAAATATCTGTTGCATAAAGAACCATGTTCATATCAGCCATGAAGGGCAAAGAAGAAGAAAAACTCCATCAGCCTTTGACAGGAGTTGGTGAAGTGTGTCATTGAATGAGAATGAATGAATAATCTCTTACCTCCGCCGTTCTTGTAACACAGATATGGGAACCTCCAAACGTTGCCAAGACCGATAATCTCTCCAGCCACTGACAGCACAAACTCAATCTTATTATTCCACTGTCCTCTCTCATTCACCACCTTCTTATCATTGCTGCTCACTGCGCTCGGGTTCGGCGCTTCGGGGTCCATCGTTTCATCTGCTTTTCCATTTATTATGGGGATCGTCTTTCGGCTGTCATGACGTTCTCCAGCCTGAAACATATGGATTACACCTTTAGCTGAAGCACATGTCAGCACTGGACGCGGAACCATTTCAAACAAGTTGCCGAGCATTGACGCGTTAGGGCCCGTTCTTGCGTGGAACAGAAAACAAGGAACGCGTTTTTTTATATCAGCGATGATTTATCAGGAAAAAGCCTGGGTTATAATCTCGAGTCATCGTTAATGGTAGTGTTCTATTTTGTCTCGCCGTGTCAAGTTTAAGAAGTTAAAGTTTAAACGCGCGCCTGGACTCTGCGTTCTGTTCAATTCTATTCTAATGCACTGCATCTCGTTGTTTATGACTGCAACTTCGCGTCTGTGTGAACAGCTCCTAAACGGATTCTAATTGACTCGTTAAATGTCACTGAAATGTAGGCTATTTGTAGAGTATGCTGAGTTTTCGCGTCACGTCTTGATTAATGCAAGCGTTCCAGTTTGTCGCGTCGCGTTATTGTAACGGGTGCGCCGTTATGTTCTATGTGTTTTGGCTATTGCACACGGCGTATTAATGGTTTGGATAGCAGGAGATGTATACCGCACATTCACCGAAAGTAATTCAGCGAATTTAGGTAAACAACATGTAGTTTAATCTCAGAGCAAACCCCACTGTCTCACTCCCATCACAGTGAACGAGCTGAAGCTCACTTACCGGTTTAGGTGGGACAGTGAACCTCCTCAGATCACCCAAAAGCCACCCGCTTTGAGGGATGCTTCAGTCTGAACCCGTTTGATGGAAAACAAAAAAAGACAAAAAAAGAATAAAAGTGAAATCCCTGATGGATGTCACAGTGTTGTGACTGTGGCAGTGAGCTGTTCACTACTGCTGTGATCCGAGCTCAGATGATCTGATCTCCACCGCCTCTCACTGGAAAAGAGCCATGAGTCTACAGTACAGATCACACCTCCTCAAAACACTCACAGCCAAACCAGTCTATACCTACTTATTATAATATTACAGTGGTTAGTGTTTTGTTGCCTATTGTATTGTCTTAATATATGTATGAGAAACAGAGAAAACTGAAATCTAATTTCCCTACTGGTATAGAATAAAGGAACCTGAACCTGAACTGTGTGTTTGTCAACTATGTAGGCCTATATAGATTGTTCATCAGTTGGTTACGAGTATTTGTAATATTATATTTTGTCAATGTTCCATGAATGCTCCTGGCACACAACTTCCGCTCAGTGTCCCCCTGTAGTCAATAATTTTATCACCGAAAAAAAAATTCGTCATGCCTTAAAATATCTTGAATGTAACTCGACACCCTTGCCTCATTTAGTATGCCCGGTTCTATGAATATGCAAATGAGCCCCGCCTCCACTCACTCACTCAGCTAGAGATCCACTGGTTGACCATCACACGTTGATCTGATTGGTTACAAGGTAGTTTGTGACGTCAGAAACACCAGTGATTTCAAAGCGTGTTTTTGAGACTGTCTTTGGTTCACTGCAGTTTTAAGGAGGAAATACTCAGCAATGCTGTCGACTTATGAACTTACACATGGTTTGTCTTAAAGCAGATTAAAAAACACCACATAGACACATAAACAACGTTAAAACTGCTTTTCAAGATGCACGTGGAAATTTGGCTGATCCTTGACACGATCGTGAACAGCAACGCAAAGTTGATCCTGTGCTAATTTAATTTTTATTCAAAGTAATTTAAGCAGTTTTTCCAATATCGGAAGAATATTTAAATGTATGGTATATTTGGGGAACAAGGCGCCCCTGCTGTTGGAGCGAAAGACACAATAATTAACATGATAATAAACAGCTAGCTGACTTTTCCATTTGATGACATGACATTAGATTCAGATGGTGAATATCATATATCAGATCGGGTGTCCACCTTACATATAATCACCATATTTATAATGAAACCATCATATTTAAAAATATTATATTAATCATATCATATAATAAAAAAAAAACGTCTGCAAAGTGCAAATCCCGAAACTCTTCTGCACATTTTATTAAACATATTCAATAGCTTCACTGTGACACTGTACTGCACCAAATTCAGTTCACGCATCACTGCTCTCCTGCTGGTTATACTACAATGATAAAAATGCATAATTTTCATGATTATTTATTATGGATATCACCCTTTTTAGAAAAAATATTCAATAACTTCACACTGTTATACAATTCAGTAAGCAAATATAATGCAAAAGCTATGGTTGTAAGTAATTATGTTAGCTGCGTACGGTACCAGTATAATGTGTATGTGCAATTACTTCCCAAACTAAGTGTTGTATAACCAACATTAGAGCAGTGATGTGTGAACTAAATCTGGTGTGTTACAGTGAAGTTATTGAATATTTTTCATGATATAAAACGTGCAAAAGCAGTGTAGATGACTCCATTAAAGTGCGGAGCTCTCTCCTGCCAGCGGGACATTAAACAGCAAGTGTCTGTCTGAGCTCACAACAGGTTCTGCGTGGGAACGCAAAAGTTTTGCGAGGGAATGCAAAGTTTCTCGGGGGAACGCAAAAGTTTTTCCCCCACCACGTCCCTTTAGGGGCTCCGTACATTTTCATATATTATCCTACAGATATTGTGGCCCTGGTGAATTCAGAATTGCATTGAAACATTAAAGTTAAATTGCTACACTGAAATGGTGTATTCTGTGACAAGGCCTCTGTGTTTCTCATTCTCTATTACTGCCTTGACTTAGTCTGGTAATTCTGGAGAAAAACTACTAGCCTCGAGCTGCAACCGCTACAAAGGCTTTCTCCATGCAGCTTAATGAGTCTCATGGATATTTGAGCTCGGTCTCTCAACAGGAAGAACTGCTTGTATGGCGGGAGCTCTTAGTTCCCCTAGTGTTCTGAGCAGCATGGAAAAGACTGACCCACTCACTAAACACCCCTCAATTAAGGGTCAGTTGTCATTTTAACTTGAATGAAGCAGGACGCTGCATAGAGAGAGGCCACCAAAGATGCTGGCAAAAGCTCTCTTGAGACACTATTAGCTGATATTTGCATTTTTGTAATAAGTAACCTATAATTATTATTTTTTTGTCTTATTTGTTCTTATTTTTTTCCAGGAACATCTGGATTGATATTGTAGTTGTTATTATAAAAATAACCATTACTGACATAATCATCCAGTAGCTTTCCAAAAATCCATGTCTGAATGTGGCCCCTTGAATTTTCAAATCATAATTTATGTGCTCCTATATCTACGAACCAAGGTCAAAACTTAAGTAATATGTATCTTACTCAGACCAGTTCACAAATGTGAATATATGTAACATATATATCAAAATTCGTTTATTGATTAATTTTCTTCTATCATATGCTGTAAGCACAGGACATAATAGAATGGACCACAAATGTGTAACATTCTGTCCAGTGGGTTAATGCAATCATTATAATGCTTCAAATGTAAAAAGGGTCATGAAATGTCCGGCAGTGTGACATGCAATTATTAATCTAGAATTTCGAACATTTGTTCATCGTTGTCACACACTCATTTTTATGAGCTCATAGTAAATGAGAGTCTTCATGGAATATTTGAACTTCATGTTGACACACCGTAGGGGGCATGACTATTTAAGTGAACTAAAAAAATAAAAATAAAAAAAGAGGCTCAAATGTGATTAAAATGGAGTCATACTAAAAGTGATCAATGGTGGCATCTCAAATATACACATTAACAACCTTAAATCTAGATTTTGAAAAAGAAAAGAAAATCATGTTTTTTGCTACACCCAAGTGTACACTGTAAAATCTTTCGTAATTTTAACAGTAAAACACTGTTAAAAGCAACGGAAAAGACATGTTAATTGCTTGACAGTATGTACCCTTACTATACACAGTGAAAAACTGTAATAGCTCTCATAGGACATTTCATGTAATTTTACAGTAATATACTGTTAAATGTACGGATTTTGGAAGTACACTGAAAAAAAACCTTACCGTTGCATTTACCGTACCTTACCGTAAAAAATACAGTAGCAATTGTTATGTTTTACATCATTGAACCAAAATTTACGGTAAAAAACTGGTAGCTGTGGTTGTCAGTACTTTACCGTAAAAAAATACAGAAGAATATTTATGTTTTATGGCATTGAACTAAAGTTTACGGTAAAAAACTGGCAGCTGTGGTTGTCAGTATTTTACCTTAAAAAATACGGTAGAAATATATATATATTGTATTACAAACCAATTTTTCATAAAAGTTATTATTGAGAATTACCAGAGGCTCAGACGTTGATGTTTTGTTGCAAATAATAAAGTTTGAAGTCACCATTATGGAGATGAGTGTTTGCTTTAGTTGGGCTCTTGACCCTTGACTTCTAACGTTATATTTTCTCTGGTTGCTTTAACTGTGTGTTTGTAAAACACATTCGTTATGGCATGAAAATCAGAGAGAAAACTGTGTTGTTGGCTATTTATTGATGATGACATAATCCTCATGTTGTGGCCAGATTCACTGATCTCATAAAGAGTCTTATCTTTCATTGTATGAGGAATGTTTAATACTAATATATTTCACGTTTTTGACTATAATAGCTCTGTAGCGTGAGCCAGCAGTGACAAACAGATGATCTGAAGAACTTTAAAAACTTTAAATAAAAGTTTTTTTTTTATTTAATAAAAAAGGTGTTGAACTACTGAACAATTTAGACCAACACAGACATCAAGAATCAAAGTATGAATCTCAACAACGGTGACAATCAACGAAATAATCAGATAAAACTCTGAACATCACAAAACAAGCAACTAAAAAGTTGCAACAAAAACAACAGCAAAAATAAAAGCATATAATAATAATAAAAGAAAGTTCTAAGGCAATTCAGCATAATTTAATCATGCTGCAATGCATGCTGGGAGATATTGATGAGTTTTGATTGATGGCTCCCATCATGCACTGCACTTTTATCATCACCGTTGTTGAGATTCATATGCTGAATCTTGATGTCTGTGTGTGTCTGAAAGATACAGTAGTTCAAACCTTTATTGTGAACAATGTTTTAAAATTCTTCAGATTATCACGACACTGATGGATCACATGCTGTAGAATCATAGAGCTACTACAATCAGTAATGTAAAATTAATGACCCATATAATTAAAGATAAGGCTCTATATGAGCTCAGTGAATCAGGACACTACATGATGATTATGTCATCATCAAAACATAACCAACATCACCTGATTCAGTTTCTCTCACATTTTCTTGTCATAACCAAAGTGTCTTATAAACACAGTTACAGCAGCCAGAGATAATCTAATGTTATAAAGGGTCAAGAGCCCAACTACAGTAAACACTGACAATAAATCAAATCAAACAATAAATCATCAACATCTAAACCTCTTTAATTCTCAAACAGAACTGTAGATGTATGACAGAAATAAAGTCAATCTGGTTATTAATAAGTGATGTTTGTGGAGTTGTTTAATCCCATATGAGATCTTCAGAGATTTAATGTCTTCTTTTCTCTTCTAAGGCTGTGTCTGAAGTCAGTGTAGTTCTTGTGTTTCTGCTCGTCGCTTCTCTTTTTTCTGTTCTTGTTCTTGTTGTTTCTCTAAATTGACATTCCCAGAATCCCCTGCGTGACACTTCACATTTGATGTTATTTCATTTACATAATTATGTTTCTTCTTAGTTTTTGTTATCAGTTATGTACATTTGGGGTTTATATAACATCATATATTGTTTAATGCATGTTTATGGCATTATTTGGAGTCGTGTGTGTGTGTGTGACCATGATGGTGTTTTGTACTCTGTGCACCTTCATTATATTCATATGTGCCTCAGCTTGTGGAAAACTACTGGTGGTGAACTTTGAATCATCATGTGTTTTCATTTTTACCGCCTGTATTATTATGGTGGTTATTGGTATATTACAAAGGTATAAATCAGATTTTAATACTTTAGTGAAAATGAGTGATAACGTTTATCGGTTAATGAAATATAAAGGTTGTCCCCTGAAAACTAAAAGGTTACTACTGTATTTTTAATGGAAATTACTGGGAAACAGAGCTGATGTTGTTTTTGTTTTTTTTACCACACATTTAAGTCCTGCTGATGTGTATTTATTTATTTATTGCCGTAAATTTAAGTCCAAAGCGTGACTTTAAATATAATCGTTTTTTTTACAGCGTGTTTTTTTTTTTTTTTTTTGCCCGTAAATGTAAGTCCCGTAAAACATAAAAAGTTCCCACCATATTTTTTAGGTAAAATACTGGCAACCACAGCCGACGTTTTATTACCGTACATTTCACAGGTTTTTTTTTAACAGTGTAAACTGTAACGTCAGATAGTGATGCTCACATTATTACATAAATTAAAATATGGGCAATTAAATATTTGTATCCTATTGTAAGCGATTTTATTATCCAAGCACAAACTAGGTGAAAATGTCCCACTTTACCGATTGCACTGTCCCACTTTACCAGAAAACAGCTATAGAATGGAAATAGCTTCTTATCCTTTTTTAATTTATAAAAGAAACACACCCATATTCCGCCAAAAAACATAATTAGAGAGACATGAGACCTTGAGCATTTGTTTAAAACATTAATAGTATAAGTAGAATAGATTTCTTTGTATTTAAAACACATTTTACCAAAAAGTGTCCCAATTTTGCTGACTTCACCCCTATATCTGTACTGAAGTCATAGAATAAATTAACCGTTCAGATGAATCTCTATTACTGGGATTCTGGCTTGTCTGTCATCAGTTATTCAATGTTTCAACTAAATTGTTAAAACACAATTTTTAATAGAACAGTTGATTTAATATTTTATATTGATGACACTTAGTATAGTAATGATAACAAAAGTCATTTATACATCCATTAAAAATCTTCCCTAGTAATAAAACAATTTTGTGCAATAAAAACTAAATAAGCAAAGTTTTTATTTTGTAAACCTTAACACATTGGCTGATGCATTATTGTCTGGCACAGGCTATACGTATCAAAATATATATCAATTTAAAAGTAAATGCACATTGTTCTTCCCTATCTAACTGGAAATTACTTTATATATAAATTATAATGTTTAATTTGTTTGCCTTCACTGTTTCAAAAAGCTGCTGAACTGAATGGAACAACTTGAGTTAATTACTTGATAATTTAATTGCATGATTAAAATTAACAGTTTATGTACTAAAATTATTTTTACAGCAGAACCCCATTCATTCACATACACAGAAAACAGATTAATGTGAAAATGATGCATGTGGTGCTGCTATATTTAGTTATATGTATATATGTTTTCATCCCCAGTAACATTAACATATTTTGTTCCTTGCCACCGTTGCCCTTGAAATGCTAAATGAGGGTCTTATGGAAGTGAAGTCATTGTTACTGTAATATTGTCCTGTAAAGCTGCTCTGAAACAGTCTGTGAAGAGCACAAGACTGAATAAAATCAAATTGACTTGCTTTCTTGTCTTATGTACAGTAATGAATGTGTGTGGTGCAGTTATAATTTACAGATAAACATTTGCTAGAGAAATGCATTTAGATGGAGCAGTTCATAGCATGCATGAGCAGAATCAAATGATCCTGGATAAAGCTCCGGGAAGTGTCACATCTCTTCCTCCTCCAGGAGGCGCTGTAGTCTTGTCCCTCATGTAGTGTCCATGACCTGATGCAAGAAGCCCGTTTCCAAATAGGAACTGTTATTCCTCTCTGATGCAAGAGAGATGAAAAAAACCGTATTCAAATATTCTGTTTGAAACTACACTTTAAGGTGAAGGGAATTACTTTTAGCCTTATTGCCTGTGGTTTTGGATAATTTAGTCCTTTGGAAAATGATAATCCAATTTTTTAATTTTTTTTATCTTTATAGTCATCATAGCCGATTAGGCTCACATAGATGTTTTGCACCAGGGGATAATCTGCGGAATGGATTTAAACATTGTAAAATGTTTTCATGGAGCTGTGAGCTGGCATTAGTGGCTGAAAGCAATAAATAAACACACCGGGGCATCGGACGTGTAAAACTTTGTGAATGACAATCAATTGTGTGTAAATCCACATGGCTTGATCATCTGGACACACAGCTCAGTGTAGCTGTATAATGCAATACCTTGTTCTTCTTTGGTTGCTCATACACACAATGACTTTAATCAAGAGTTAATTTTGGTACTATAAAACAGAATCCCAGATCGCATACATTTCCGGGCCTCATCTGGGCCAACTATGGCACATATGGCTCAGTTCTGGCAAATGGGCCGTGGACCAGATATGGCCCATATGACATTTGCCATGCCAGAACTGAGCCATATGTGTCAATGCTGGCCCAGATGAGGCCCGTATATGAATGCTATCTGGGTTTCTGCTTCATGATACATGCCCAGACAGCAACATAGTGTCGGCCCAGATCCGGCCCACATCTGGTACGTGTGGAATCCACTTTTAGTGTGAGCACAGGTGAGTACAGGTTTTAGTGTGAGCACAGGTGAGTACAGGTTTTAGTGTGAGCACAGGTGAGTACAGGTTTTAGTGTGAGCACAGGTGAGTACAGGTTTTAGTGTGAGCACAGGTGAGTACAGGTTTTAGTGTGAGCACAGGTGAGTACAGGTTTTAGTGTGAGCACAGGTGAGTACAGGTTTTAGTGTGAGTTGTGGCTTGCTGTGTGTGGCCCAGATGTGGCCCATGTGACATTTACCGATGCCAGAACTGAGCCATATGTGCCATAGCTAGCCCAGATGAGGCCCGGATATGCATGCTATTGACACCCACACTCAGACTGAGTCATCACCGTCATTCCCTGTGGTATTTGGGCCAGAAGAATGTGGGAGATGTGGGCCACAACTGGGATAGATGTAATTTGCCATCTAGGAATCATGTGAAGCATGCCAATTATAAAATCCCAGATCTGTACGACGATCAATAGGCTTTTTCCTTTACGCAGCACTTGCACAGATGGTTAGGGTTATGTGACTTGTATAATAATTTGTGATCTTTTCTTAAAGTCCCCGGGCCCCTAACCTGTCCACTGAGAGAAATGGACATCATCAGCCGTAAAGTTCGGTCCCACAATCAGATGTAATTAGGGACAATTACAATTTGGACGTATCTTCCTTTCATTGTGTAACCGAGCCCATGAATAGGATGGACGGGAAACACACATATATCACTGCGACATGATGTATAAAAGGTGGCCCCTTGCTAAGCACTCAAAAGAGCCCCTTTGAAGGCTTTGGAGAGACACAAAGCTGAAAAAAGGTTGAGCAACACAAACAGTGCGAGTCTCTATGGCAATGTTGGTTCCAGGGAGGAGAATAACTAGCCCTTGTGTTCTCTCATTCTCCCAGGCTGTTAAAGGGTGGAGGAGTGAGCAGAAAAGGAAGTTAAACGTCAGGGAAATGTGTGTGTTCTCAGCGGAGAAAAGCTTGAGATAATGATGTCTTCTCGCAAACAACTGGACCATAGAGCCTTAGTCAACAAAACGCACTTTAATTCTCATAAGGAAATGGCACTTTTATTCAATATCACTCTGATGTTGTATTGATTTTTCCATGTCTTCCCAAACCCATATGATGTTCATGTTCACACATGCCATTCATGCATGTGAACGATTGCAGCACACAACGTGTCAATGGAGAGGCATATTTACGAATAATGAGAGTGAATTTTTATGAATAAATATGCATATACATATATTGAGCTATCTACTTTCTGAAAGATTGAGTTTGCATGTGTAATATTCACTGCAAAAGAAAAAAATAAACAATTAAAATGGAAAAACAAGATTATTTGTTAAAATAATAAGGCAAATATTTGTTTTAAGCACACTTAAAAGGTGTAGTATTTTTACGAATTTTTTTCAAAATTAACAAAATTTTAATAATGAGTAAATATACCACCAATCCTTGTTCTAAAACGTTATTTTGTCAAACCCTAATTACTATGGTACGGGTTTTGGCGGTAACGAGACAGAACTCGTAATAAAACAAGAATCAACATCATCTTGGCTTTATTAAACAGATAAACTCATACTTATCTCTCTAACAGAGTTCACTGTAAAGCAGTATCTGTCGTGAAGATCGGTTCATTATGGTTGTTGTGCTGGAGTTTATTAATGAGTAAAACTACAGTAACTCTTCAGCTTCAGCTTGAGATCTTTCATCTAAACTGGTTATATCTCTAGCAGTGAATGTTTTATGATCAGCAGGAGAATCATATTCATCCGCTCAGAGCCGAAGCACGACCACAACAATGTTCTTCTGCAAAATACATGCAGTTTGGTTTTTCACCACCAGAGGGACAAAAGTTACACGTTTGATCTGATTTTCAGTAAACAAGAGTTACCTAATATCTTATACAATGTATCATGTAAATTTAAATGTGTCTCGATTTAAGAATGTTTAGATATTTGTACTGGAAAACAAGACAAATTTTTAAAAATTTTTTCAGGAAAAAAAAAAAAACCCCCCCCCCCCCAAAAAAACTGTCCAGTTCCCTTTCGAAAGGGAACTCGCACTGCGTCGAATGACGCTTTGGGGAACGCCTCAGGCGTGACAGGTGTCTGAAATCACAATCAAATCACGGCAATCATATTGACCGGCGACAGCCCGTGAATCATTAATGTGAATGATTAACGAGCGACCTGGAAGTATATAAGGGCGCCTTGCAAACATGACAATCATCCTTTTCGTCTTCAGGGACTGTTCTGTCTGCAAAGCGCAAGGGAAATTACGAAGAGAAAATGAAATGCACAGAGAAGAAGTTTTCAGTAGTGTGCGGACCCGTGCCAAAATGATATCTGACACCGGGTGACACACACGAGCTGTGTGTTTTTAGTCTGGGTGAAGAGCACGCACAGGCAGTTCTCGAGGGAGCTGCCTGTACAAACTGTGAGCGTTTTCCCTTGAGAACGCTCCGCTCTCGTCTAGCCCTCTTCTCGAGCGAAGAGGGCTCAGCATCTGGACCTCGTGGTTCGGGTCCCGCTCGTGCTGAGGACGGGGTTCTCAGATGGGGCTCGCCGATCACCTTGAGAAAAGACATCTCTCATACAATTCGGCGGCTGACGAGGGTGAGCTGTAAGTGGAGGATTTCTCTCCTCCTTCTAGCCCAGCAGAGAGTGCTCTTCAGGATGGGCAAGAGATGGCTGATGAGGTTGGTGATATTCCTGAAACCTCTCAGCCACTCTGCCCTGTGTATGCAGAGCTGGTGGATATTATGGATCGCGCTGCGGGCAGACTGCGATTGCCTTGGCAGCGCGAGAGGGGAGAGATCGCCCGCGGAAGGCTTGACGATCGTTTTTTCCCTGGCCATAAACCACCAGCTCAGGTGAGCTTCCATTCCTTCCTGATCTTCATACTGAGATCGAGAGGGCATGGAAGAACCCATGTTCTGCCCGCATCCACCAACATCAGCGGTCTAGTTTCGCTGATGTTGAGGGGATACAAGAACACGGGTATGTGTTGATGCCACCTATCGATGAGACGTGTGCAAACTATCTCGCGACTGGGCGGGCATCGACACTGAGAGCTCCACCCTGCCATCCAAACCGCTTAAAGCAACATCTCGTTTGAATGGCAGAGCATACACAACAGCGGGTCAGGCCGGTGCTGCCCTGCACACCATGGCGGTGCTGCAGGCATACCAGGCTGATTTATTAGGGCCCTGAAGTTCCCCTTTAGGTGGCTAGAACGATAACTATGTTAGCCCTCGGGCTTTTAGCAACCTCAGGGTAGAGTGGTTGGTCTATGTATCATAGTGTTTTTTATTGGGAGTTAGACTGACGTTTGAGCTTCAGATAGATCTTTCGTCCGGCCCACGGGACCGTTGACTTCTTCCTGAGTACATCGCCACCTTGAGCTCTGTTTGGGTTTTTCAGTAGGGCTGAGCGATTCTGCAGCCCCTGTATCAAATAATTATGACTATTTCTCTGGTAGGCTGTGGCTCCTCCGAGCCCTCAGGTAGATCTATGCTTGCAGGTTGGCCCTCACCAGGGCTGCCTCCTTAGCTGGCCTACGCTTGCCAGGGATAGTGGAGGCGCTCTGCTAGTGCATTTCTGCCTCTGACCCTTCACTCTGAAAATGAATGTAGGTGTTTAGCATCCCTGTTGACAGCCTCCTCCCATGGGAGTCGTTAGGCCAAGGCCCGCCCCCTTCTCTGCATTCTGGGGCGACAAGAGTAATGCAGTGTGGTGCAGAGGTATTGAGCAGGGTTAGGCAGTCCTTCGCCTCACGAAGAGACTGGGTCTGTCTGCCCGACCCTGCCGTGCAGAACTAGCATACGGATCAGGGCCGCCAGTATAGGCTACACTCACCTCGCTGAGCTACTGCTCGAGCGTCGGGTTGTCGGTGTTGGTCACAAGCAAGCCTCACTCCCCTAGGTTGGGTACAGATACATTCTGTCACCCTTAGAGCCGCTGGCAGGCCTACACCCTGTTAAAACTCAGGGTGAGGTGAGAGTTTTCCCCTGTGTTACAGGGTTGGTCTGGGTTCCTCACTTTAGTTCTGTATTATCCTACCTCGAGCCACTATGGCTCGGGTCGAGCGGAAAGTTCTAAGCGAAGTACGCTCCCCTGAAGCCAGAGCATTGCCATGAGCTGATGCCCATGCTTACAGATGGTAGGCCCCTGACTCTGGGGCCTCCATTGACGCAGAGGGGCGTATGTTGTACTCCCATTGTTTAAGGGGTGCTAGCACTATTGCTGAGTAAACTGCCATGGGCAATGTAATTAGGTACCAGAATGCTGTAGGCGCTGTGTAAACAGCTTATCTGCCAACGAAGGCTGCACCATTAGGTAGTAGGCCTCAGCAGGCCTCCTTGAATGGTCAGCCCCCAAGAGGGCGTTGTAGGCCAGCCTACTTCACGTGGTTGGCCTTGGTGGTTCGGGCAGTTGACTCACTGATGTGTAGTAGGCCTTAAACGGGCCTCCTCGGAGGTGAGTCCTAACATTGTGGTCCTGTGGCTGGACCCAACAGTGTACCTTTGTAGCAGAATTGACTTGCTATCAGCTAGTAGGCCCAACCGGACCTCCCTGATAGGCGATCCCCAGCTGGCTGGCCTTAGCAGGCCGCCTTGGAACTATAACCTGGACTCAGGGCTACCAGTTGCTGTCAGGTAGTAGGCTTCTCAGGCCTCCCTGAATGTGAATTCCCACTTAAGATGGTTATCAGGTAGCAGGCCTCACCCGGCCTCCCTGGAGATAAGCCCCAAGGACAGGCAACTGGACAGCTGGGCTGACTTACTATCGGGTGGTAGGCCTCACCGGGCCTCCCTGAAGGTGAGTTCACTCAGACTGTGACTCTCAGGTAGCAGGCCTCACCGGGCCTCCCTGAAGGTGAGTTCACTCAGACTGTGACTCTCAGGTAGCAGGCCTCACGGGCCTCCCTGAATGTGAGCTCTCAGATAGTAGGCCTCACCAGGCCTCCCTGAAGGTGAGTTCCCCACATGCAGTGGTTATCAGGTAGTAGGCCTCACCAGGCCTCCCTGTGAGTGGTCTCCCAACGATGCTGGGTTCTGGAAGCTAGTGGCCGCTTGCTATCAGTCCAGCTGGCCTTATTAGGCAGCTGCTGAAAGCGGGCTTGTGCCCTGGCTCAACTAAAGCGTTCGCCCTCTGCTACTGGTTCCCTCCCGGAACCTCTTTTCTGCCTACAGCCTGGTTTGCCTACCAGGTGGACCATTGCTCCCCTCACTGAGGGTCCCTTTGAGTGTTTGGACTCCTGAGTCTGGTTAGACGGTCGTAGGCCTTTCGTGAGGCGTCCCAGTTAGATCAGCCCTTAGGCCTTCACAGGCCTCCTCAGTGTTTTGAAACACAAACACTGGGTAGATCCATTGATCGAGTAGAGAAACTCCCCTCGCTGGCAAGGGTTGGAAAGCACAATGCTGAGTCATACTCTCCGGGATATCCCGTCTCTGAGATCCGGGCCGAGTGGTTCACTGCCAGCTTTGCAGTCCCTCGGGTTGGATGCCTTACCTAAAGGCAAGTTCCAGAGGCTCTGTCCTCGGACAGACAGGATGTGGCCAGACTATGTTAGTGATACCAGGTCAGGCCGTCCTGGTGGCATTTCGGGTGGTACGTCCCCGAATAGTGACTGGCTGGGGTTCCCTCGGGTTCCCTAGCCACATTCCCTAGAAGGGACCCCTTCTAAATTGAAGTTGTAGTCCTAGGCCTTTATGCAGGCCCAGGTAGGCCTTCAGTAAACCTCGTTTATAGAGGTCCTCCTGTTAGGCTTATAGCTTGGGCTATGACCGTAGGGAATGCTGTCGCTGACAGCCCAGTTTGACCTGAGGGGAGGTTCCGGCATTTCGTTTGAATTTGCTGGTTCTGACAGTGCTACTGCCAGTGGGCATGCACTCCCCTTAGCATGGTGGCGTGGGTATATCGTTCCCCAAAGCGTCATTCGACGCAGTGCGATTTCCCTTTCGAAAGGGAACGTCTCAGGTTACGACTGTAACCTATGTTCCCTGAGAACAGGGAACGAGACACTGCGTCTCCTTGCCATGCCTCGGGGCCTGCCTGCCAAACAGTCCCTTCAGACGAAAGGATGATTGTCATGTTTGCAAGGCGCCCTTATATACTTCCAGGTCGCACGTTAATCATTCACATTAATGATTCACGGGCTGTCGCCGGTCAATATGATTGCCGTGATTTGATTGTGATTTCAGACACCTGTCACGCCTGAGGCGTTCCCCAAAGCGTCATTCGACGCAGTGTCTCGTTCCCTGTTCTCAGGGAACATAGGTTACAGTCGTAACCTGAGACGTTTTCCAGTACATGTTGATTTCATATCAAGGCAAAACATTAAATTTTTTATTAGATGTCCCAAGAAATGTCCCTGTTTTATTTATTTATTTATTTATTTATTTATTTTACTATATTTTAAAACAACATGCCAAGTGAAATAATATAATAATACATTATTCATAAATCTGAAAAAATCCGATCAGTTTACATGTACTCTATATTTTTCACTCCGGATCATATATTAGTTAACCAGTGCATTGTTGAGTCAGTCACACTGTAGCACAAAATCAATCTTTAATGATTCCTAAAATTTGGCAGAAAAGTGTACAATGTGCAACCGGTTAATTAAGCCAATGAATAACCAGTAAGGTGGTTTTTTTTTAGGAATTAGGAAAAGATTCTTATCTGCCACAGAATATGAACCCTCAGGATAAATGTAGGATGATAGGATCAGTGGAGATCAGTTTTATTCAGGATGGCCATAGGACTGTCAACAGATACACATATATTACATTTGAGCTTATATGCATAACAAGTGTTTATAAAAGGCTATTTAAGAAATTGAGCGGATAAGAGAGTTATTTCTTTATTTCCTGAACAGCTATGAAGATGTTTTTGGTGTTGCGCTCACTTCAGTGGATTTCACTATTCCATTATATAGAAGTGCATTTGTTCTGTTTGAGGGGCATTCTGTAGGTTTAGTCCTGTTAAACATGTAAAACTAGAGTAGAAATCCCCATAGTAACGTCTTTATGAAAAGCTCCGTCCATCCATCTGTGTATTTTGGGTCAAAATATTGAATGCTCTTTCATCTTACAACTGAGGTCTGATTTGTAAGAAGACAGTCAGTATCTGTGCTATTGACAAAGCAGAGCACTTCTGATGATTAGTTCAGTAAGGATTTGCCCCTGTAGTTTCATAAGGCTGTCATTAGATATCATTGTCCATGCTGTGTGTAGTAGTGCTGTGAGATGTGTGTGTGTGTCTGTGTGTGTGTAGTGGCAGCTTGCGTTCAGCAGGAGGTCTGGGCATCAGCTGTTGTGTTTCTCCTCCCTCGTGAGACTGATATTATCACTCATAACCCCTCAGAGGCTTTCGTCATTACTGTTTCAGATGGCAGCAGAGGTTCACTCACTAACACTGTGTGTAGTAGTGCTGTGAGATGTGTGTGTGTGTCTGTGTGTGTGTAGTGGCAGCTTGCGTTCAGCAGGAGGTCTGGGCATCAGCTGTTGTGTTTCTCCTCCCTCGTGAGACTGATATTATCACTCATAACCCCTCAGAGGCTTTCGTCATTACTGTTTCAGATGGCAGCAGAGGTTCACTCACTAACACACACATAGAATATATTTCTAAACAATGTCTCTGTTACTTTTAAGAGCTATACTTCAACTTCACTGCAGTGTAGTGATCAGTGTCTGGGAAAGTTATTTTTAAAAGTAATGTATAACAATTTGTGTTACTCACTATTTTTAAAAGTAATGTATAACAATGTTGTGTTACTCACAAAAAAAAAAGTAACTAATTGCATTACTTTGTAACTTTTTCTGGAAATGAATGTGTTTTGTTACTTTTGCTTTACTTTTTCTCACCTGGGCTGGGCTTGATTTTTTTTTTGTGATTTTTTTTTATTTTTTATAACAACAACAACAAAGTTATATTTCACAGAAATGAAATGAATAAGCCTCAGGCTGAAGGAAATGCGACGCCGCTCAAACAAACGTTTCAGCTGTGATGGTTTTCTATTTCTGCAGTGAGGAGAGATTTATCAGGTCTCAAACAGTATTTGTTCACAATGACCTCTTATATGTCAAATGATCAGAATGTCTTAACCCTTTAAAGAGTTTTTGAGGATGAACCCAATCACAGGGAGTTTGTTGCAGGAACGAAGGATGGTACAGACCAGTAAAGTGATGAACATTGCAGGGATTTTTAAAGTCAAAGACAGTGGGCTTCCCTTCTGACACAATGGTGCCTCCCCTGGATGTTTAATCATTGCAAACTTTGCCAATGTTAAAATCTATTGTAGCTTTGTATTTATAGTAGTATGCAATGCCAAAGTAACCTGTCACTATGAGGGAAGTTTGTGCTTTACATCAAGGCCCGCAATGGAAACAAGTTTTATGCTTGACAAATCAGTGTATTTCAATATTGTTTTGTGTAATAAATCTAATCAAACCATCTCTATCCACATGCAGCGGCTGGGTGTTTTGAGTGGCGGTTCAGTCTGTATGATGAGATGATGAGAAACGCTCTGAAATGATCACAGAAGAGGTGAGAGATCATGCTTTTCTCTCTGATGAAATCTCTGCATTAGGACTGTTTCAATGCATTTCATTTAATTAAATTTTCTTTTACCACTCTGCATGCCTCCCCTGACACACTCCGGTGAGAAATAGAAATAGGAATAGAAATGTGAAGCACCCAGAGTGTTTTGTGCGAGAGGTGAGTATTCATGCAGGAATGAGAGTGATTATCAGTCCTCGGACGGTGACTGGGATGTAAAACAGAATACGTGCATTTACCTTCAGGTTAGTCTATTACTGTTGTATCTACTATTTTAGATGACAGCTCACCAAGCTATGATTGGTCACTCTATGTGTCAATAAGACGTTCAGCCCCGACAGAAAGTTGCAAGCGTTTGTTAAGCGGAAACGGTGGTGCGTCGAACACCCTGTTCTGATGACGCAAGAGCTGACACTACGGCAGCTGGGAAGGACATTCTTTATGTTCTTTTTGAAGAATTTTTGGCGATATAAATACGTGTTTGATACTGCAAAATACGCTCTATGTTACAGTCACTTCCCTCGCCGTCCAGAATACAAGAGAACATCCCAGTCGAGTGAAGGGATTTGTGGAAACTGTGCTTCCTAATTATTGTGATCCAGCATTTGCCTCACATTTCAGGATGAAAAGACAAACATTTCAGGTGAAGGATAATCCATTTCTTATCTCAGGGGAAAAAGTTAATAATATTATTAGATGACAAAAATACTTTATATTTGGCTAAATCCTTTTGTAACCCTCAAGATCAGCCTTATGAACTAGCTTGTAAAATCAGCTCATTTGCTTGAAATCCCTCCTCATTTTTTTTTTTATCATTCCCATCCTCTAGTGCAATAGTGCGTTGCTGACTCTTCAGCACAGGTTTTAACTCTACAGCCACTCAAAAAACAGAGAAACTACAATGCAAACTGGATGCAAAATTGCAACAGGATTCTTAAAAAGTGTGGCTTTGTTTTTCACTCTCTCAGATTTGGTTGGTGTAGAGTGAGTGAGCGAGCGAGCGAGGGAGGGAGGGAGGGAGTTGTCAGGGCGTTCTCTTCTTTTCCCATGTCATTCCTACAAACGGGCTTCCCTAACAGGAACCATAGGTATGCTGATCTCATTAGAACAATTACTAAAGGCCTCCATTTTCCAGCCCAGCCTTTAAAGACCCCAGGGCAGTGTAATTTCAAAATCAATCCCTTCCAAAAAAGCACCAGTGTTGGCACTTTCTAAAGGACTGTCAATTACTTCTCCCTCCATTCTGCAAAAGGAAAGCAGCATGATTCAACCAGGCCCAGATAAAGGCCCATTCTTCGGGGAAATCAGCCTGCGCATGGACTTGAATTCATTCTGCATTAATCTGCGACCGCCTGTGGGAGCTCACTAGATATTCATCAGTAGTGCCAGGCACATCACTGCATGCAAATGAAGCCTTCCTGTGTGGAGATCCTTCAGTTTCTCCCTCTTCCTAGAGTACTCCATCTCCCTCTCTCCGGTGCACAAACTTCGCAAGTTGCATTCTGAGAGTTTTACTACCACCACCTTCAATTATACAAAAACTAGATGCAGTTTGTAGGTCACCTCAAGATCCACAAGACAAGCTGTTTAACTAAGAGATCAGCAGCAAGGCATGATGGGAAAGCTAATAGTCTTCCGAGGCTAAACTTATGTAACGGTGGGCTTGTGTACTTTAGTACGACATGCCTTTAACATTTTGCCAGCCACATTGTCCTGATGAATGATAGAAAGGAAACTGCTCATGGAATGTGTGTTGAAGAACATATAACGTGCACCAGTTTTTACTGCGGTAAAATGGTTACATAACGAATCAAATTTTGCTTGATCTAGTGAGAGTTCACAGTACTATTAAAACATATTATAATATATGCATTAACATCATTACATCCTTTGCCCCACACTGGCACCCAGCTTTTACAATCGCTAGGACACATTTCTCAACACCTACAGTTCTCCTAACCAGCGTTCAGCTTGACACAGTTCATTTCACATTCAAAATGCACTGAAACTACCAAAACACTTAATTCATGTCTCAAATCAACTCATTCTCCCATAACACTAGCAAAAGGTTTCACCCGGCAAACACTTGATCAGTCTTAAAACAATGAAACAAACACACACCAATAGCTGTCATGCTTTGGCTGCAAATTAAAGATGAGTGAAAGAATTTAATTGCAGAAGATTGAGATTTATTAACAAACTAAAAGGTACTCAGGAATATATTTCTTCAGACACTGGAACAGAACAACCAACTATGTCACGACGACAACCGACAATCCTCTGAGAGAAACACAGGGCTTAAATACACAGACTAACCAACGAAATGAACAACAGGTGTGCAAGTTAATCAAACAATTTAAACCATTTCAACCGTGAAAACCCACCCAAACATCTCCTGTAATCTCCCCCACCCATCCAGTATCTGCTACACGGTCCATATTTAATTACAGTACGAAATTATTCCATAGTTTCCCCTTTTGTATAGATGAAGTTAAATTGAAAGACTTACACAGGCTTTCAGCTACATTTGATTGCATTGATAGTCTCTAATTTTTTAGATCGACAAACTATTTCAATATGGTATTAATGTAAAAATATAGTAAAGTGCTGTCTTGTGCAGTTTTGTATATGTTTTTAATATTTTGAAAATTATATGTAGCCTGTAGGTTCATTGAGTTTTACTGGGTTTTTTTGTGTGTCGAAGTGAGAAAAGAATTGATGTAATTTGAAAGATCGTCATTGAATGCATTTTGTGCAAAAGCGATGATAATAATCCACAGTTTCTCTCACATAGTCTGATGTTGTGATCACTGGGCTTTATTTGAGAGATTTGAATCTTTAGAAGAGATCTGCTATAACACCGCAAGCGTTGTGCCGCTTTTGCTGAGGAAACCAACAAAGCCTTTCACATGATTCCAACATTACCAAAGATTTGCTGAAATTTAGGAAGTCATTTTCAATAAAGTTCAGATCAGGTCATTTCAGTATTAAAATTTATATTTTAATTTATAAGTTTATCCCTATTTGTATTTATTCCTTCCAACATAGTTTGCGTCAGTGGCGGTATTGCGAGCTCACACTTGACAAACGCAGAAAGAAAGGACACTAGAGAGCAGATTATTTACTGTTAATTATATGTATATGTTTGAATACATTTACCATGAAGACAAGAGTTTATTTAAACTACCTTAAGTGCAAATGAGCTGTATACAAACATTACAGTTATATCTGAAAATAAACAGCAGATGAATATAATAGTTTAGGCTCTGATGTTAATTTAACCTCTAATATTATAGTAATGTGCCGAATGAGAGGGTTCCTGTATAGTTTACAGCATTAGCTGGGAGAGATTTTCCATAAGAACATATTGGTGTCCGTAATGGCAGATATAATTCTGAATAATCAGATATTGGTATCAACAGAGAAATTTGGTATTGGTGCATCTCTATTTGGAAATGATATTATTTATGAAGGACGCTTATACATCCCAGAAAGGACAAACGCACCATAAATATGAACTTTGAAAAATGTATGACCATGATACTCAGTAATTCTTGAGTGTGAAAATCACATTATCCGAACATCAAGCTGCCGAAAAAGAGAATGGACAAGCAAACAAATCTTTTAATTGCACTTCATTACATTCATTCATGATGTAAATGTTTCTCAGCGTCAGGATTACAAAGTATATGCAGTTAAAAGCTACAACAATATAGCAAAGACTTACAACATATACAACAAAAAGACATATCACGTATATGAGAGAGGGAAAGTTTTTTTTTTTTTAATCACTGATTTTTTCAATTCATTGATAAAATTCATTCCCAGGCGATTGATGGATTGTCACAACTAGAATTTCTTTATAGATCTACAGATGAGGAACAAATGCCGGCAAATATAAGGGTTCCTGTTTCAGCCTGAAACTAGTGATCATATAATCATGTGGTTTCATTCATTACAGAAAGAGTCAAGACATCATGCATTTACAGTTTACATTTGCATTCACATCAGTTTTTTCTTCCAGCCATCAGATTATCTCAGTACCATTCCTGCATCTTAATCATATTTGCTGTGAAAAGTCACTGTTAGTGTCATTGTTGTTTAATACTCAACACTGCTCTCTTGTGTTCTCTCTGTGAATTCCAGCACACATGGTCACATGATGTCAGTGAATTAGGAAATAAGTTCACCCCTTTATCATGGGAACATGTCTTACACTATAGCATTTACTTTTGATTAAATGCAATACATTTGAATATGTATTCTCTCGTTATTTCATCTGACTCCATAAATGAAAAGGTTTTAATGATATCTGTGCATCATTAAATGTGAGCGAATGTTTGACTATTCTTTTTAACTCTTTAATGAAAATAATGTCAAAGATGGTTAGAATAATCAAATGTAACAATTTATTATGTCAGGTAAATGTATCATGCCAATTTCATAATCAATTCAAAGATAATCGATACAAAACATCAATTGCTCTGGAATAAAGAGAAAAGATGCAACCCAACATTAAGAAATACATCCGACTTTTCCTCACGGCGAATCTGAGGTACAGAAAAGCCCAGAACCTCTTTCACTTGGAAACGTGTACTAACAAAAGAAATTTGCATTCAGAGGTTACACCTTTTGGGGGTGTGTGACCATTTGCTAGGAGATCACCTTCCTTTGTATGTCAGTTATCTTTAAACTCTTAAAAAACCTTATTACCTTGAGTTTTACTTATTTGGAAATGAGACATGTGTACCAGTCGCACTGAGACATTTCAAATGATACTAAATACCTACAATACTCTATGTCAATCATTCACATCAAACTATACATTTTCTTGTGTGAATTCAGATGATCTGAGCATGAGAGAGAGGGGGTGAGGGAAGAGGGAAAGAGATGTAGATTAGGATGACTCAGAGGTGAGACTTTCGTCTCAATAGTGCACGAGGAGGAGTTCAAATGGTAATTTCCAGAGAGGTCTTTTTGTCCTCTAAGGGTCTGGTCGCTCTTCAACCAGACTGTCCGGCATCTCCTAATTTCTCAATTCTTACACTGAGAATGCTGAATGACGACACAGTTGTGTTACATGTCATATCGACATCATTAGCATAGTGTGAACATTTTGAACCGAACATCATCTCTCTCTCACACACTTTGTTCTCTTATCGATTCCTCGCTGTTGGGTTAATCAGCCGTGATGAGCTTGTCACACTGATGACAAACATCTTACAATTTATTTATTCATGAGTGCTTTTATTCAAAGCAACTTGCAAAGGAGGAATACAACATCTTACGGAGGCGATGACACGAGAAGTCTCCAATCCATATATCATCTTCAGGCTAGAACACAGAGAAATTCACAAGCATAAAAGAAGGTGTTTTCAGTCAGCAGGATGAAATGAAGAGCTCACAGAAGACACGAGTTTCCAGTGTCTCTTCAGGGATGTGTCTGTATAGGGTTGTAAAGATCATTCCAGTGAGGAACAGTGAACGAGAATGCTCTTCTGTGTTCTGGTATCTTCTGGAGGAGATGTAGACTGGTAAGAAGAGTGTGTATGTTGTTGTTCTGTAGTTTCTGGTTGATCTGGTTGTGAAACATGTTCTCACTCACAACTCGACACATGTTCAGGATCCCTCAGAGTCCATTTTTAACTCTTTTCGACGTGCAGGAACTCAATGACAGACCTTTAATGTCACACAGAGACACGATGCACATAACAGATCATATATCGTTTATCTTCTATATGAAAGAAATATAGAAATATTGGGGTAGGCCTATCATTTTTCCATTATGACATTTATGTTGGGGTATGATTTTCAATTGAATCAGCCACATTGAAGAATAAACTTAAACTTAATTCATTAAGTAAATTTATCTTGATTTAAGAATGCGTAGATCTTTGTACTGGGAAAACAAGTCAACAATACGGAGGAAATGTTTTTTATTTTAGTGTCTTCAGTGGTCGAGAAGTGGTTAGTGCTCCAAAATATCTATGAAAGTTTATAAAATCATTCCTATATTTACAAATGTATGAGAAGAATTAAAGGTTCACAGAAAGTGATTTCTGAGAAACAATGTTAATATTTCAAATCAACCGCCCCCGAAATAAGGAATAATGCATATAATGGATAAAAAACGGCAAGATTCTCATCAATTCAGAAAATGCTCACAAAAAAACACATGCGCTCATTTGAGGCAAATAGTTATATCTAGTCTGATTAAACAGTGCCTATATTAGCCTGAACAAGCTCAAAAGCTGAACCATTAAAAGCCGAACAGAGATCGTTTAAAATTCTTAGATTAACAAGTAAACAGAGTGATGATATTTGCTATTTGAGGCTGTTATTAGTCATTTTTACAGTGACCCTTTTCAATTATAATGCATGGGTTATGACGAGGTACACTGAAACTCACTTCATTATTCAAATGATATGCATGAGGTAGGGTTGAAAAAACATTGTGCTTTATGGTTAGGCTTAGTGTTATTAACAATAAATGTCTATGGGGAATTTGGGTAAGGTGCAAGAGAACAGTACAATCTGTTTGTGTCTGAATCTGTTTACTTATTATATATATATATACAGTAGTAGTTTATATATAAGTAGTTATAATCCATTTATTTATTCATTCTTTATTTATTTTTACTTTATTTATTTATTCTCTTTTTGAGCATAGACCTGAAAATGAAATTTCCATCTTAAACTGTCATAAATATTAAATGCTTAAAAGCACAGACTGCAGTTTGCTCTCTTTTTAAAGAAGACTTTTGTTAGATTATTGCTGAACGGAAGAGAAGTGAACTTAAAAAAAAGGAATAATAAAAAATCATAAAAGTGTGTTTATTGTTATGAAACAATGAACAGAAATACTATTATTTATTGTTTATATGAAATACATATTTCCCAAAGCGTTTTACTCTAAACATGCAAGGTTTTACACTCATGGTTTCCCAATGATTGCTAAATGTAATTTTCATATTCATCTGTTCAAACATGATTTCATTAAATGTCTCATTGAGTAATTTGTTCTTTATGTTTTGAATTTATTGTAAGTACCCAAAATACCTTAGCTTATTCAAAAAAAAAGTTTGTGTTTATATAATATATGTGTGTGTACTGTGTATAATTAAATTTGTATATATAAATACACACACATGCTTGTATACATTTAAGAAATATTTGCATTTATATACTGTATATATATATATATATATTTATTTATATTTATATATAATTTATATTATATATAAATATATATTTTATATATATAAATAAATAAAAATTCTTAAATGATACATGCATATGTGTGTATTTATACATACAAAATAATTATACACAGTACACACACATATATTATGTAAACACAAACTTTTATTTTGGATGCGATTAATCGTTGCCAATGCACTTATTATATTATATTATATAATTTTTTACAGCATTTGGGTCAATTTTATGATAATGTTTATTATTATATTATATGTATCCAAGTAAAAACACAACATATTAGACTCATGCTGGGTTCAGACTACACAATATTTGTGTCTGTTATGAGATTTTGACTCATAAATTCTTGTTGTGTCTTGGAGAAGAAACATGTCCGACTACACGTGCTTCCTGACCAATCATCACTCGGCATCTTTAATGACATGCGTGATGTCATCGAGAAGGCGGTTCTTCCAGCGACTGACTTCCGGAAACAAGAGTAGAAACAATCAATGATTGCATTAGTCTAATGCTAATTCCAGCACTCAATGAATCGCTGAAGTTCTCCTGCTATCGTTCGCCGATCTGTTTTCACTCAGTCGTGGTCGTCCCGGAGGAAACACTGTAGAGATGAAGCGATCGATTCTCGTGTCCCGACGCCCATCGGTAGGGCTGCACGATTATCACCAAAATCATAATGGTCGATTATTCCCTTGAAATTGTAATTGTGATTATTAAATACGATTATCACAATTTACATGTAATGTTACATGATGTTCTGAATAGCTTTAAACTCGTTTGGCCATGGGACCCACATTTCACCGTGACACACTTTTTTTTTTAGGAATTATATAGGCCAATTATAATAAATTTGGTTTACACAAAGATTGTTGACACACACACACAAGTACTGTCCAGCTTTACTTAACATACACATAAATTGTAAGAATATGACTAATACTGATTAATAAACAGTAGGCCTATGAGGTTAAGCTATTAAATAGCAGTCTCAAATAGATCAAATAGATTCAGAAACTCTCTTATCCCGACTTCTATCTAGATTTTAAACAATTTGTCAGAACTGTTTTAATGTATTTCTTTACTATGTGTTTTACAGACTGATTCTATATTATGCTGTATTGTTGTGGGTTGTGTCCTTGTGTTTATCTGCTGGCTGTACAAATAATTGCCCCTCGGGGACAATAAAGTTACCTTGACCTTGACCGTGACCTTGAAAAAAAATTTTTTAACACAATGTTGGTATGAGCCACCAGTCATTTAAAAACAGACAAAATAACACAAAGTGAAAATTTAGAACATGATTAAAAATCAGATTAATTGTGCAGCTCATCGTTTCCACATCAGCACATCTAAAGGATCATGCCAAAATCAGGCTGATATCGTGTAGTCTGAACCCAGCACTGCACTGATGTGAACAAAAATGTATTGAGCACAAAATTCATGATCGTGTTACCCTGGTAATCAAGAGTTCTCGCGAGAGCACAAGTTGAATTTGCTCAGCGAGTTACTCTGGCGTCGAGTAATGATGCTCATTAAATATGCCCCTCGATCCGAGCTGCACCAATCACATCGGGTTATCTGATATAGGCGGGCCAGAGGCGAGATGACGACAGCGCTTTGGCCGCTACAATGAACGAGTTAGACTTGGCTTTTTATCTAAAAGAGGAACAGAAGACGCCGCTCGAATCATTCCTTTGCAAGAAGGGCGTTTCTGCTGTTTTGCCGACCGGATACGGCAAGAGTCTAATCTACCAGTTAGCTCTGCTGCTAGCAAAGCGATAACTTGTTGTGATTGGTCGTAGTCTTATCCAATTGCGTGCAGTGAGATTTTCAAATGCATGCTTGGTGCCGCCCCTCGAGCTGGGCGAGCTTCATTAGTCGATGCCAGACCGTTAATCTTTCAGATTGAGCTCTGGATTTCCAGGCTATGATCGTGTCAGGCCAACATGTGGAGTTTAGAGATCACATGATATTATCAAGAAATGCTGCAATGAATTAAAGCAGACAGACAGACTTCAGCACATCATATACTGACCCAGCACATCTACTCGTGCCACAGATGAAACATCACACACACTGCTCACTGCTTTTTTTCATGCTCCTCTGGAATTTATTAAGTGCTTGTTTTTTTTTGTTGTTGTTGTTTTTTCCATTTTTTCTTCCATTTCATTTGTATCACTTGCGCTCCCGTCTGGAATCGTGGTATGGACAGGGAAAGCAACAAGAGTCAGTTCATGTTCTCAGGCTAGAAAATCATTTACATCACAATATTTTGTTTTTTTTTGTTTTACTGACTTTGAGACCACAAACATTCCAGCAACACACTCTAGGGTAGATGAGAAACAATCAGAAAGCTTGACTTTTTGCATAGTATTAAATGAACAAAGACATTGAGTTTTTTATTTACAATTATTGTATAGATTATAAATTCATAAAAACAAGATGGATGAACACTTTTCATTTACCCATAAATTGCTAGTGCGCCAAAAGTACCTGTGGCGTCATATGCTCTTTGTTCCACAAAACGCATGCTGCTAAGTACAGTACATAGAAGCTGATGTATTGCAAGAAATATTATTATTCGTGATTATTAGAATGCTGTCATCCCTCCGATTTATTGGTTAAACATTTTAAACTGCATCCGTTATTTGGCCCGTCAACACAGGGCGCAGAACTAAACTGAACTGAATTGAACTGAAGTGGCCAGTCATACCGTAAAAGATCTCGTCTGGAGTCATTGCAGTCCACACACATCTCAGACAAACTTTCAACGCGTCAGAGGCGATTCTTTTGGTCAGTGTACAACAGTTGTGAGAATGGCTGTGAATGAGGCCTTGAGACACGTTAAAGAGATAGTTCACGCAAAAACAAACTGTTCATATTTCCTGATCGACTCGCATCAGTTTTCAGAACTGGATTGGCTTATCGTATCGTATCTGTTCATCATAACATGAACATGCCAAGGGGAGTTATGGGGGAAACGACTTCATAAGGACTTAATTTCAATCCTCTGTATTGTTTAACTTCAGAAGACTATAGTGCAGAAGTCGTGCAGACGAACCAAATTATGACAGAATTGTCATTTTTAGGTGAACTATCCCGTTAACATGATAAAGGGTAAAAGATTTCTGAAAAAAAAAAGAAGATTTTTTGTATATTTCTCTCATTGAGTATGCCTGAGCTAACGGTTAAAGCTTGTGCACCTTATCTTGATGAGGAAAATAGTCCCAAAATAAAATAAAAAAGTCAAAATTTGGCGAAAAATGCGTTGCATATTAAGTGTCTGACATCATGCCTTTCCAATAATTGCAAAGAATATTAATGAATACATGGGTGACTTTATAAGTGTGCCTTCTGGTAGACGCCCATTTGTCCTTTAATTCTAGAGTACAATAAATAGTTAACGACTAGTGAATACTGTTGAGATGCTAGAGTATATTTACTGACGCAGGAAGACAAGCTTGATTTGAACACAGAAGCACATCTAAATTTACACCACAGAAATTCATTCATATCCGGATAGTGCAGAAAAGGATCATAAATGTGTATGTGTGTGTGTGTGTGTGTGTGTGTGTGATTTTTTTTGTTGCTGTTGTTGGTTTGGGTTTTTCTCTTTCTTTTAAGAAAAGAGTCAAAAGCAACATTCCTTATTGGTTTTGTTTCGTTACATTACATAATTCAGTTGTTCAAAGTGTCGTCAGCTCAGGAGCTGGGCTCATTTCCTTCAACCAAAAGAAATCTACAAATTAAATGTCAAAAAAGAAGAATCAACACAATAGATCACAATATTTGAACACAATTTTGATTTTCATACAGAGATGCCAAATATAACTTAGTTTACACGTTTCCAACATAAAACCCATCGCAGCTTTTGATGGTCACACGGAACTGAAACTATTTTTATGTTAAATAGTATATACTTCTAAAGAAGATATTTAAACCCAACCTGATATATATATATATATATTGCCCACATTTGAGGCTGACCACAAGTTCATTGCAAGCGTTGACTTCGACGAAACCTTCAAATCCAGCAGAACCCATTGGATTTTCTCGGGGGCCGATCAGAGCCGTCGATCCCGACACTCGACTTTAATACTACGATGCCACATTAATGATATATCCCACTATATTTTGGTTTCTTTTGTTACTTCTAAAAATATCTACATTATTTGACAAAATAGCAGGCAAGTCCAGCGCACAATTGGTAATAAAACACCTAGAGTCCGATATTACAGGAGTACTGAACAACGTGAGCTGTTCCAACTACGTCTGCTGCGTGGTTTTGAACCCTACAAAGAAACCAGGACGTATCTACAGGTTTTGTAAACAAATTACATTCTCTTTAGGACATAAATAAGTTAAAGTAGTTATTGAAGCAGAACAAGGCAACATGCCAACAAATAAAGATAAACTCTGTAAATATATATTTATAATATGTCTATAAATATATATGTACGCTTAATAATTCTAATTTCCATGGGTTTCTCTTTTCCGACAGGTGCAAATCTACTGTGCAAGTTGAGCCCTGCGACCTGGATACACCTTAATCAATAACCAAATAAATCTATACAATTAGATACATGCCACACACAATACTCACAGATCAGTGAATCAGATAAGCTGTCGTAAAATAGCAGTCCACCGCACGTCCCACCAAATCAAAAATCAAACCGTTTAAATAAAAATAAAGGTTTCCGAATAAAAACCTGGGTAATGTACATTCATGCAGGAGCAACGATAATAGCTGAATTTGATTTAAATTACTCGTAATAGTCTGTCGTTTCCTCAGGAAATGGGAGCGCTGTGCCTACGCTCGTGGTTTCTTGTATAGTTTCTCGAGTCACTCCGCGATCATCCGAGTCAGTCGTGCGTTCAATAAAAGAAAGTGGCGCGACCACGCCTTCAGTCAACAGTTCGCATGCACTACGGAGTGCTTCTAAACATAGAGTTTAAGATGATTATGGAGATCTCATGGCTAAAGCGATGTCTCCAGACTATGAAGCGGACTCCCGGGACTGGAGGAAGCAGCAGATTTACTCGTGTCGGTTGTCAGGTTTATACCGCTATCGATGGCGTTGTTGTTCTTGTTGGGAGACGTGGGCTGGCTGGAGTTCTTCCTGGCCGCCTCGTCGTCAATGTCGATGTCGTCTATAAGAGGAATGTGAGGAGGGAGTCCTCTATTCTAAACTCTGGATGAGTCATGAAATTGTGGATGGAGGTTCTGGAATCGGGTTTTTCCAAGCCTTCGTAGAGCGAGCTACGAAATGCGTTCACAACACGTATCTGTGTGAGGAAAGAGATCAGTGTTAAAGGGTTGTAAAGTGAGTTGGAACACCCCCCATCAGAAAGGAGGGACACCCGTGGAGAACATTTGGAAAACATCTGTAATTCACTTACTCTGCCGTGCACTGAGACGGTTTAAGGATTGCATTGAAAAGAACGCAACTCAAACTCACGATAAAGAAAACATAGGCAATGCTCTTATGCCCGTTCAGTACACAATACAGTATACAGTGTAAGGTCCAATGTGTTGTATACCTAGAGACAAGCATTGTTAATTCAACAAAAATAAAAATAAAAAGTTAAAAACAAAGGAAAACCAAAACGTCATGCAAGTTGAAAACATCTCGTGGAAAGTTGGTAAGAGGAATAGATTAGGTAGATCCAGGATGAGTTTCAAGGTAAACACAAAGTCAAAGCCAAAAAAAAAACAAAAAAAAAAGAAAGAGTAGAAGTCTACAGAGACTCAATCCGAATAGTTTCAAAGTAAAAACAAAAGTAAAACCAAAAAAAAAAAAAAAAAGAAAGAGTAGAAGTCTACAGAGACTCAATCGAGAAAGGCAAGGGACAGGAGATCCTATGCTTCAAGAGCATAGAGTCACAACACGATGATGGAAGCAAACCAAAAGCTTGACAAGCCAACTCAACGACTACACACAACATGCAACTCGGGACAACACCATATGGAGATGAACACAGGCACACAGACTGTGGAATAAGAAAAGACGAGAACAAACAAAGGTCTGTTCTTTTAAAAACTCCATGCGTCTCTGTGTAAACACTCAAGTATAGGCCGAAAAGTTTTGTTGCGGTTCACAGAACTAAAAAAAAAGAAAGAAGAGAGAATCCCTTAATAAGTTATTACTGTGGAATTAAAACTTTATAGAAGTACTTTAATAGTTGGGAGTAGCTAATATTCCACCTCAAAGGTTTACAATAACAAATAAACTTTTGGAAAAACACAGTACAATAATCTAAACTAATTATGAATAGGTCTATGGTCCTGTTCCACAACCTAGTGAGCAACCTAATCTAAACAACAAGATATTCAAAGATAAATCATTCTAGTCAAATTCTAAGGCAGCATTGCATTTGTCCTTCACTGATAAAGCAATCCCAGTCTCAGTGGACTGGGTTCAGATGAAAAAAAATAGTCTGTTAGTCCATTCTGCAAAACATAGATGAAAAGTTCAGTCTAATTAAAATAGACAAGATCTATCTGGACTACTTATTGGAGTATTAGCTTAGTAACATGCTAACGTCAGCCTAGCATTGTGATCTATTCTTCGATTAAAGTGAGGAATCAGCTTCGCTGTAGAATTTTTCATATCCATCACTTATGCGGTTTTATTTATCTTAGGATTCTGCCTCAAGGCAGGGATGTCCAATCCCGCTCCTGGATGGCCACTGACCCACAGAGTTTAGCTCTAACCCCAATTAAACACAGTTAATCAGGGTCTTAAGAAAAAGAAGAATAAACTTCAAGGCAAGTGTGTTTGCAGCAAGTTGGAGCTAAACTTTCCAGGGCATTGGCCCTCCAAAAGCATGACTGGACATCCTTGCCTTAAGAGATGTTCACAAGAGGGGCTTTCACACCGGAGAAACATTTTCATAGTTCCTATAGTCTCGCGTAGCCAGACCTTCAGACGGTGGACTCAATAGCAGCTTTCATTGGCCAAGGACCATCCAGAGGCCGTCTGACTGACATGTAAAGCAACCAATCACAATTTGTTTTGTTCCGCATCATGTTTATGGGTGTGAAACGTCTCGGTTACATTAGTAACCCTCGTTCCCTGAAGGAGGGAACAGAGACGTAGTCGGACATACCGTACTGATTGGTATCACGCTTAGGGAACCTGTCATCTTCGAGTATTGATAAAATGATTTGCATCTCACGCTCCGCCCCGCAGCGCGGGTATAAACATGGAAGCGGATGCACGCAGCACTTGTTTTTCCACTGAGGAGCCGAGTGGAGCCCGGACCAGCAGTAGTGGCAACGGGACTACGTCTCCGTCCCTCCTTCAGGGAATGAGGGTTACATACATAACCGGTCACGTTCGACGTAGTCGGACATACCGTAATGATTGGGATCCCCATTAAAACGCCACTGCTGCCACCTTCCAGTGCCTAGACAAAAGCCTCCTGACCCCCCACATTATTGAGGCGGAAATAGGACAGGGCTAAGGCCAGGGAAGTCACTGCTGTTCCGCAAGACCCACTCAGTTAGACTTGGATAACACTGGGAAAGCGTGCCCTTTCGATCGAAGGAGGGACACTACGGAAGCCACATCCAGCCCGCAGGGAGGTAACATGTGGACGATACACATATGATTGGGAGAATTACCGGGCAATACAACATATGGAATGTTACTGAGGTGGCTCCAGCCTATAACGGGGAGACTCAACCGTCAGCGAAAGGGAAAGACACGGGCTCGCCTCAGGGAGCCATACCGTGGAGAATACACATATGGGATCACCGTAGGTTTCACAACATATGGACACAAGTTCCACCAGTGCATACGAGTGGTAGGCTCCGCCACGTCCAATGGCGAAGGGGTGTGGAGGAGCTAAACAGGGTTCGGCTAAAGGGGAACTCAAATGGAGCAAGAATGGCACACGTATCGAGTCCATAGGAGGGGAATGGCGCAGCAAGCCGACACATCGAGCGGGGCTTACGGTGTTAACTGGCTTCTATGTGAAGAGAGCACACGGGAAGCAACCGGCTCGACACATAGGCTATAGAATCTAGCGAATGTGTCAGGTGTTGCCCAGCCCACAGCTCTACAAACATCTGTTAGCGAGGCACCCTGCGCCAACGCCCCAGGGAGTGGCTACACTCCTAGTGCAGTCCCAGGGGACAAGCTGCATTTTGGAACTCCCACGCCAAGATGATGGCATCCACTATCCAGTGGGCCAACCTCTGCTTGGAGACAGCCTTTCCCTTCTGCTGGCCTCCGTAACAGACGAAGAGCTGATCCGAGGTCCTGAAGCTTTGCGCTCGGTCCACATATAACCGCAAGGAGCGGACGGGACTTGAGGTTCCCCACCTGGTCCCGAAAGGGAGTGGTAGGAACCTTGGGCACATATCCAGGTAGGGGTCTCAGGATAACGTGAGAGTTAGCCGGCCCGAATTCCAGGCACGATTCGTCGACCGAAAATGCGTGCAGATTCCCTACCCTCTTGATGGAGGCCAAAGCAAGCAGGAGAACTTTTTTTAAAGACAGGACTTTTAACTCAGCTGCCTGCAGAGGCTCAAAGGGAGGTCTCTGCAGTGCGGTCAGCACCAGAGATAAGTCCCAAGAGGGTATAGAGGGGGCGCGAGGTGGATTTAGTTTCCTCGCTCACCTCAGAACCTCATGATCAGGTCGTGCTTTCCCACGGATCTCCCATCCACTGCATCGTGATGTGCGGCAATAGAGGCAACATACACTTTGAGGGTGGAGGGATTAGCTCCTACTTCAGGAGCTAAATTAGCTCCTACTTCAGAGTAGGTTCTTGGACAAACGCGTTCGAAACACCGGCAGCCACCATTCGCCATTAACATGGAAAACAGCAAAAAATGGACCGACGCCGAAGTCCAGGCACTTCTAAACCTTTTACGCTAAAGAGGAAATCCAAAGAATTTAAAGGGAACAAGCTTTAAAGGGAACAAGCAAAACACGACTAGTCCTAGCGACATTAGGCATCAACCACATGCCAAATGCTATAATACATTTTGTATACCGTTTACTGTGTTTGTTTAACAGGTATAATGATGTGTTAGATAGGATTATTAAACAGATCGTAATCTAATGAAGACGTAGAATGGGGGCGCTGTGTGCTTAGGCTGGCTTTCTCAGTGCCATCAAAATAAAAGTCCCACGCAACAACGAGAGTGGCAGTGCGAATGAAACCAGGAAAATGGCCCTAAGGGAAAAGATCTCGAGGGACCACCATGTTGGCTAGTTCCTATAGCCGAGTTCCTATAACTAGCCGGTGCGAAAGCCCCTAAGGACAGTAAAAAAAAATGTAGTTCTGTAATTCTCTGTACTGTTGATTAGTACTAGACGTTCCTACTCAATTATATCCCTGCGTCTATGACCTGATAGCAGTTACTGTGCTCTTGACGCCTCCCATCACCTCCCAATTGAAAATGGCCTTTTATTCACTGTCCATGTGAACCTCCAGTTAGAAGGGAGCTCCCTAAGCCAGTGAATGGAGAGGGTTTCGCTAGGGTTTGGAACAGAGCCTCTATGATACCACCAACTACTGACATGCTAAGCATACCAACCATCATATAATGGTGGGTCCAATGTAGGAACAATATGTGCTTAAGATATGGGGCCATACATGGGTTTTTCCATTGGTTCCATGCTGGCCCTATTGGAATAACCCCAGTATGGGCCACACATGGGTTTTTCCATGGGTACCATGCTGGTCCTATTGGAATTATCCCCAGTATGGGTCACACATGGGTTTTTCCATGGGTTCCATGCTGGCCCTATTGGAATTAGCCCCAGTATGGGCCACAAATTGTTTTTTCCATGGGTTTGTCCATGCGGGGCCCTATTGGAATTAGCCACAGTATGGGCCACACAAGGGGTCCATGCTGGCCCAATTGGAATTAGTTTATATTGTGGCTAATTCAGATAGGTTTGACATCGAACCCATGGGCAAACACATGTAGGGCCCGTAACTGAAGCCCATTTCATGCCTACATTGGCCCCACCATAAATGATTGCTGGAATAAAATTATCAAAATCCTACATCAAACAACCAACAAACTCGATTCTAACCTTTTCTCCTGTAGCGAAATAGCACACTTCAACCAAGCTAAGAGCAAACTTACAAAGCCAACACAAACTGGTCTGAATGACAGATGAAAACAAATGTCTGAAGGAATCACATAGATGAAGACTGGCCTAACGTTTAGTGAGATTCTGCAACTGTCAGCATCACACAGCAGACTACATGACCAACAGAGTAAAGCCATGAGACATAATGGGTCGCTGTGGCCTCGGATCTACATCAAACAGACGACAAATAAGACAAGACTATGGGGAGGAAGCGCCACTCTCTTCACACGTCTCCGTATCTGTGTGAGGGAAAAAAGTAAAAAAGGAACAAAACAGTCTCCCGTGATCAATAGAGTAACTTCAACAATGCAACCTAGAGCATTTTGTAGAACATGTCAGGCTTAAGCTGAGTGGGGAATGGTACCGTTGGCTATACTTGAATGTTTACCCAGCCTGGTGAGTTTGTTGGTGGAATATTAGTTCACATCAATTTTGCGACGGACAATGGAGGGACTCACAACCTGAAATTCACTTCGTAGGCTGCACCCTTAGTCCAGGGCTCTTAGCACTCTGGGGAAAACAAACACATGGTACATTGAAACATATGTTCTTCTGAGAGTGGGTTAAAGATGATCTGATAAACTGTGACATGAAGAGCAAGAGGAAATCAGAAGCAAAGCAGATTTCAGGGATGCCCTTTGACAATTACGCTAATCGTCTATGTCTAATAAAAAACTGTTAGAGAACTCCGGTGTCATGCCCAATCCCTTTTGGACCTTGAGGGTATCTGTTTGTAATTCCTGATCACAAATGTCTGTCAGATCTTTCTGCTGTAGCTGTTAGAGCCAGACTTAGAGCTGCTGTACGGCCAAGGCGGATGTACGGTACAGCAGTAAACTAGTATAACATGTCATCATTTATACTATACAAATTTTAACAAATTAAAGGAAACAGCAACAACTACTAAATGACTTTATATTGCAAACTTGTCCAAGGCCAGGTAATCCTGCATTCATGCCAAATCATGTCTTGTACATTGAAAATATTGAAAATTGGTAATTTTATGCTGTTTTATTACAGCTCATAATGTGGTATGTGCTTTCTTTGTTTTTCATGCAATTTATTTTTTGTGAGAGCATATAGAGGTGAACTAATGTAGAGATTAAGGATTTTGTTGTCAATAACAAAGCTGTACATCGATCCATTTTGATGTTGCCATAGAAACAAATAATTTCTGAGTCAGTGAATGTGTACAGCTCTGAGTAGCCGTTTTCTCATAATTATGGTTATCCTGACACAACATTAATGCAGCATAATATTTGCAACAATTGTAGAGAAAAGCTTCTTTCTAGAATCTGTGCTGAAGAGCTGCTTCCCTGTAATGCCTTTTTCATGACTTTTTCATTTACTGTTTAATGATCAGTCTTAAACTAGGGTGCCCAATCTTGTAACTAGAGATCTAGGCTCTATTTGAGAGAACAGCCATTTGTAGTGGTTTCAGAAACCATAGTGGACGTTATCAACTGCACTCATTCAATCCCACAATGCACCGCAATAACGAATGTACAACCGATGTATGCTCATCAGCTAAAGAATACCCATAATGCACTGTGAGGGTCACGCATCGAATGAATTCCCCGTTTGACCAGAAGATGGCGTAATATCATACATGTAGAAATCTATTTTTAATTGATTATTAAATTGTTTAATGTAGGTTTATACATAGTTTTCAAGACATAGTTCAATATAAATATTTTCATTATAACTGGAGCTGCCAATTTGCAAAGTTATTAAAGTTATTAACTTTAATTAATAACCCAAGCACAAACTATGGAAAAGCGGAAGCCCTTCCGGCCCAATCAGTGTCCGAATTCACTCACTCGTTTTCATCCACTCCTTCAAGTGGACTATACAAGTGGACTAATATAGGGAATAGTGAACGAGGGTATAGGGTACGACACAGTCCTACCTTCCTGCAAAGTTCAGCTCCAACCATGATTAAACACACACAGCTTAATAAGATGTTCAGGAGCACTTGATAATTACAGATCAGGGTTTGATCTGAACTCTGCAGGTAAGTAGATCTCCAAGGACAGGATTGGGCACCATTGGTTTAAAAGGTATTACTTTGCTTTTTGGTTTTTACGGACCTACATTAATCACTCAAAAAAATGCTGGGTTGTTTCAACCCAAATTTGAGTCAAGTATGGACAAACCCAAACGTTGGGTTAAAAATGTAATACAAATTTTTAACCCAACGGCTGGGTTTGTCCATATTTGACCCAAATTTGGGTTGAAACAACCCAGGATTTTTTAGAGGGGGCCATATGTTTTGTGGCATCTTACCCATGTTGCCACTGTTTCAAATATCTTGGCTTTTCTTTTTTTTATTATTCATAGACCTGTTTTCTGATTTTGATTTACAGTTCTGTGCTCGTGGTTGTGATTGGCCCACTTCAGTTCCAAGGGCATCCCTGACAAACACCCAAAGAAGAGTGTCACTCACGCCCAGAGGGAGCAGCAGCAGTGCTGGTAGGAGAGGAAAGAGCATTGCACAAGGACATGTGACTAGGACTAGAAACATTGGTTACATCCTGATTTTGACTGGTGGTGGAGGACTGGCGTCTCAAAGCCCCCTGAAATGAAGTCCCGCTCTTGACGTGTTCACAACCTCGATCTGCAGGAAGGGGGAGAGAAATAAACGGAGCACAGCGCGTCAAAGACGTGACCAATGCCTTCATCACACGGACATGGTTTAGAAGACTATGACAGGCCCTCATCACACATTAAACACATCATATTAAATTAGCACTGAGGCTTTGATGGCTTTAGAAAAGTCCTCCTCGTTGCTGATGATGATGAACGCCTTCACCTTCACGAGCCTCACCGCAGGACTGCATCGTTACGCCTAGGAGAGCACTGTTATCATATCACATACATTTAACAGGCAATACAATTCACTGTAAATGATTTGCATGCCACGACTAAACTCCAGCATGCAGGTTGTCACATGCGGTGCATTATACTACAGTTAGTGATCCTCTAATCTTATTGGACAAACGGCTGATATGTAGAATAAGGATGTTTTTCTGTTCACGGGATTTTTGCCTGCGAGGAGCATGTCTGGAAAACCCGGAGTGGAGTTACAAAACAGACTTAGCAGGTTATCCATTTCTACAGTTTGGTGGATTTTTGGACTGAGAAGGTTTGTTAAAAAAAAACAGGGTGTGACTTTGTCCTTATTCATTTTTGTTTTTGTATCTTTAGGTTCAGTGTTGAAGTCCCCCTATAGTAAATTATTTTATCCCTTAAAACTCATCTTTGATCACCAAAATGTGATATTTAACCGTTTTCTTTAAAAAATAAATAAATAATAAAAACAACATAATTTATGCATTCGATTAGAACTGTACTGAGATTTACACCATAATTTATGCATTCCATTAGAATGTACTGAGATTTACACTGCTATTTAGATCTAAAACTCTGACTTCGGTGACTATTCGGTTGGACTATGACAGTGTTTTTCATGAAAGGTGTACCGACAGCACATGATTTATGCAACAGAACAAAAGTCTTGCGATCAGCGCTGATGTTTGTGCCAGTAATGCCAGTGTTTGGCAGAGCTGAGCTGCGGTTCAACCTCCGCACAATCTAAATCTGACTATAAAACACACTGCCAGCCGTGCAGATGGTTGAATCTCAAGTACATAATTACAAACACAATTGATGTACAAGCATAAGTATGGTTCCTTCCTCAGATGCCATTTCAGTGCAGAATTCATGCTGAATATTTCATGCAGTCGTAACTTTCCATAGATTATCAGCGGTTGTCTAACCTGAGTCTGGATTCTGTTGAGGCCTCTGAACCAGAGGATCTGTCCTCGTCGTAACTCTCTCTCGGTGTAATCGATCTCCTCCTGGTCCTCGTTCATCTCCTCTTCGGCCGTCATCTCATGCTTTTGCGTCAGACGACCAGCTCCTTTGAGGAACCTCAGCTTGCTGTTCGGGATTGTTGATATAACCTGACCAAGAGTGAGGATGTGCATGACAGGTTTCAGAACAGGACAGCACCAAAAAAAACAAGAAACTCCATATAGATAGATAGATAGATAGATAGATAGATAGATAGATAGATAGATAGATAGATAGATAGATAGATAGATAGATAGATAGATAGATAGATAGA